>CM031391.1:6580223-7180223 GCA_018350135.1 Citrus trifoliata | reverse complement strand
AATAGAAACAGAGAAAAAAAAAAATACACAATTATTGGAGAGCACTCACCATATTGACAGATTAAAGATCACCAACATTCAAAGCAGTAACTCAGCAAAATCACAAAGAAAACATTGCTGCAACCAAAGCAGCCGCAAAGAAGACCACGTGTTGCATGGCCACGAGACTCACAGCACCAGAGACGTTCACTTTATGATCATCGTCATCAGAACTGTCGCCGTCAACAGTAGCTGCAGCAGAATCTTGCTTGCCAGGTTTCACCGGGGATGGAGCCGGTGCCGGGGGCTTAGCACCAAAGAGGTTCCAAGGAAGCAGCACCTTGTTCACCTGATAAATAGCAAGCTGCCCATCGGTGTAAACAGTACCAGACAAGCTAGCGTTGGTAATGCCAGTGGAAATGTTCACTGAATTGGGATACGATGTCACATTAAGAGGGAACGCGTATTTGCTGCTATCTCCAGCGTTTGTTCTCAGCGGGTTACTCACAGTTTGGAACTGTGATAGCGGGATATATGTAGAGAGCACATGAAACTGCATTAAAGATTCTTTTTCGCCATCGTTTAGGGAGTTGAGAGTGCCGGAACTGAGGCTTGAAAACGCGTCGTCAGCTGGTGCAAAGATGGTCACGCCATTGCTTGTGTCATTGAGCTGCTTCTCTATTTGATCAGCGACTGAGGTGGACTTAAGCAGCCGAATAAGGAGTGAAAAATGGCCTGCTTTTTCGAAGATTTTGGTGACATTAGTGGGGCCCGATGGCGCCGGACCTGCAGCTGGACCCGGCAGGACTAGAGGTGCCGGAGGACTAGGCGGAGATGGCGCAGCAATGGGGCCTGCAGGTTGAGCTGGAGCTGCTGCTGGCTGAGCTACTAGGGTGTTGGTGCAATGGAGGAGAAAGAGAAGGACAAGTGAAAAAGAGAGGAAAGTTTGCTTCGTCATCATCATTTTTGCAGTATTTGAAAGTTGTAGCAAGGCTTTGTTTGTTAGAAAAGAATACAAAATCCTTAAAGCTAGAACGAAGAGATTAATGTACTTTGCTGCACAATGTGTTTGATGAATTTGGAGAGGGGCGAGGGGCGTTTATATTATGAAGGGAAGACAGTGAATTTAGGTGAAGTGTGGAGTTTTAGTTAGCATAAACCTCAGTTGTTAGCAACTCTTATCTATGTTGGATGGGTGATAATAAGGTGAAATGAATCAATGGAGAGTGTGATGTATATGACAGCGTTGCAGCAACTAGTTTGCTTGAGAATACAGGAAACACACAACAAGGATTTAATGAGGTTATGTTTTGAGTAAGGACATTAATTGTGTTGCTCATGGGACTTACTGGAAAAAACATGATACAATTTCTTTGGTTGTACACTCATATCATGAAAGATTGATGGAGATTTGTAAGAGGGGGCCACTGGGCCCAACTTCATGATTTTTATTCTTTATCTTCATGAAAATTACCTTCTTTCACCATCAACGGTGATGATGGCTCATTATGGGTCCATCATTGGATTGGCATGTCCCACATGAGCATGGAAATGGATCGTTCATCCTGATTTTTCACTCTTCACCTTGATGCCGTTGTCATATCTCACCTTGATTCCACTGTCATGTCTAATTGGATACTCCGCCGAATCCAAGAGTCATGACGCGTGTGCGCAGGTGTTTTCTACTAATTGAACTCACTCATTTTGTAAGAACACCCATTGGGCCAATTGTTCCTGGTCGGAAATGTTTAGCTAGACTGTTGACAGCCCTCTCAACCCTTTTAAATCGCTATTTTATCATATCAATTAATCGGTTTCAGTTACAAAAATGGGCTGAACCAATCTTAACTGTTGGGGCTGGCCCTTTTTCTGTAGGAAGAATGGGGATGGCAGATGGCTAATACCAATTAAGCACAAGTTAGTTTTAACCAACCTGATTTGTGCATCTCTTAACATCCCCAATAAAACTTTCCAATCTGCTCATTCCTTGTACGTGCTCTCGCTCTCGCTCCAATTTCTCCCATACTTCTGTTCATTCACTTCGCATGGTCCTCCGACACTGCCTTAATCTAACTCTTTACTCGAGCAATTTAAGTTAATATCCCACCCGCATTCACTGCATTCTCACCATTAGTATTTTGAGGGTTAGACAGGCATTAGTAGAATGGAGAGGCAAGTTGGTGCTGAAGAAAGTAAACTGTGCAGGAAGCTGGGAGTTTTCATGAGGAAATGCGTTTTTAGGATACTATCCGTGGGTGTTATTCCAAATCATTTTGCATTCATATTGGACGGGAACCGAAGATTCGCCAAGAAGCACAATCTGGCAGGAGAGGGGGCTGGTCACAGGGCTGGATTTTTGACCCTCATGTCCCTGTTGAAGTACTGCGTCGAATTGAGTGTGAAGTATGTCACTATCTACGCCTTCAGTATAGATAATTTCAAACGAACGCAAAACGAGATTCGATATTTGATGGATCTAATGTTGGAAAAGATGGAGTTGCTGCTTCGGGAAGATGGTTTTCTTAGTAAATATGGCGTCAGAGTATGTTTCATAGGCAACTTAGGACTAGTGAGTGAGCCTATTAGGGTTTCAGCTGAAAAAGTGATGAGAGCTACTTCCAAAAACACCAGGATCGTGATTCTAATCTGCCTGGCATATAGTTCCACTGCGGAGATCGTCCATGCTGTTGAAGAAACCTGCCTCGTTACAAAGAAAACCCAGCCTCAAGCATTTAAGCCACGTAATCCTCAAAATGATGTTACTGAAGATGCTGATGAGCATAAAAATAAGGAGAAAAATACTATTAAGCTTGTAGATCTTGAGAAGCATATGTACATGGGTGTATATCCAGATCCTGACATCCTCATCCGAACTTCTGGCGAGAACCGCCTGAGCAATTTCCTTCTTTGGCAGAGCAGCAACTGCATGTTGTATGCCCCAGCAGCACTGTGGCCAGAAATTGGTTTGCGGCACTTGATCTGGGCTATCTTGAACTTTCAACGACACCACGCCTATTTGGAAAAGAAGAAGAAGCAGCTCTAGTATCCTTTGCCCCCTAGAACCATATACTATCTGAACAACATCGTGTGATTTCTGCTCCTAGGTTCATATCATGGTGAGTTTTGGTGGAAGCTCAAACAGATAAGCATCTGCAAATGCTGTCCTTTATGTTTGCGTGGTCGGTTAGATTCTTAATGGGATAATATGCTACCACAAACCCCATGAAAGGTGACTTTTCAAAATAAAACCATATTGGAATGTATTTACTATTTAGTGCAACTCTGGCCATGCCTGTCCAAGTATGTGATTGAAATTCCAAACTTCAAGGACAAAAGAATATAAAAATAAAAAATAAAAAGAAGTAAAAGTTTCTGGTGTTAAATTGAAGTAATCTCACCTATCCATTCTGAGCAAAAATTTACATTTCTTTGACTATGCCAATGGTGAAAACACAAAAAATTAATGGACAAAAGCATCAATACTTGGGGTGCACTATGAAGAGATAGATTTTGTAGGACAAAGATACAAACTTCAGTCATAAAATTTTAACATCAATCTTACTAGAGCATACTCCATATGTTGACAATGACAGTTATGCAAGCTGGAGATTTACCATCCCAACAGTTCTAATGAGGCAACCATTGGACTGTCCTCTCCATTACAGTGTCTCAAAGGTTCTATCCTTCCCCTCCCTCAGCTAATTCTCTCTGGGCCAATGCATCCTCAGCTTTTATTTTCTCAGGAACATAATCTAGATGCAGAGAAGACGGTAATTGGTCAGATAATTCTTCTTATTCACTGAGATATATGTAGATTAGAGAAATAAATTACCTGAAAGAAAGTCATATTTGCTCTGTTCAGAAACAACTGCTGCTGAAACAAATAGAACGAAGCATCTTAATACAACCTCAACTGAATGCAATATCTCAAATTCTGCGTTAAATTAAATGTGTGTGTGCCTGTGTGAATCATATCTGACACTGGTATCAGATCAAGTATCTGTCAACTAAGAAACTAACATTTTCTTTCTAGCAGGTTGCAGTCCACACAGATGGTCAATCTAAACTAAAATATAGTAACTGTTATATATTAACTCAGAGGTCAAGTATGAATACGAAAGCAAGAAAACTCCTAGTTACAACATGGTCAACTGGGACAAAGACCAAAAGGGAGAAACCAAAAAGAAAAAGTCACACTTTAAAGATCAAGATCCCAAACTTCTCAGTTATCAATAATGGCATCACATAATTCACCGCGACAATTTACATAACAATATAATTATTCAAACACATCAAATTAATCACTATACTAGAGTAAAACAACAATCAAATGTGAAATGTAGTAGGCCATGCATTTCCATTAAATAAAGGGGGAGAGAGAGAGAGATTACCTAAATGCTTGTAAGCAAGCGATTTCTTACGATCCTTAGCACAACATTCATATGCATCTTCACAAAATTGTTCAAGAAACTTATCCTGCAGCCAACCAGAACCAATCACACAATGCACATACATAAGTCTCAATTTTCAGATTTAAGCAATTATAAATTTTCTAAAATTTTCACAATCCCAAAATATAAAGTTTCAAAAAGGAACCCTAACAAGCAGAGAAAGGAAGAGAAAAAGAAGGGTACCGTGGCTTTGTTAACAAGAAAAACAGCCTCCCCAGTAATACCAATATCAGAACTTTGAGTCTTGAAAATTCTTTTAATCCTACCCATGGGAAAATTACATACTTTGGAAACCTCATCATCATCATCGCGCTCTAATTTCTTTCCATTTTCGTTGGGTTTCTTCTTCTTTTCATTCGTCGCTTCTTGTTCTTGGCTTCTGCCTTCTTGTTCGGTTTCCGAGTCTTGCTGTGAATCATTAATGCTTGACGAAGCTGGTGTTACTACAACCTCGTCCTTGGACTCGCTTACGGTGCCGTTTTGAATCGCCGTCTTCTTGTTGCTCTTCTTTGGTTTCTTTGGACTTGGTTTTGCCTTCTTCCTCGTTTCTGCGTTTTTGAGTTTGGCTTTTTCTTCTTTCCTTTTCTTCGAAGAAGCCATTGGCTGTTTGTTATTCAGAATCAGCAGTTACAGACTCTTGTTGTGTCGAGCTTTTCTCCAAATTGTCCATTTAAGAGTGAAGCTATCGGTACCCCTCCATTTGTCCTTAAATCCCCAGTTGAAATAAGATTACATTAAAAATAAACAATAATTAAATACATTTAATAATTTTTTAATAAATCATTTTTTTCATAATTAATTTTTTTCTATCTATGGCTTTCATCTAACCAAAATTAATTACAAAAATTTGGAATAGTTAATCATTTTTTTCTATCTATTACCACACCTAAAATTATTTTTAAATTATAATTTAAAATATGTGCAGTTTTTACTTAATGATTAACATGTAACAATCTATCATCCATGACAAAAAAAAAAAAAAATTATTTATATGTAGGCCAACAATTAGATTGCGAAAATAAAAAAAGAAAAAGCTTTTTAAAAAACAAGACTTTTTTAAAATAAAAATAAAAATAAACAGAAAAGAGAGATTTATGAGGAGATTAGGGGACTGACAATAGTCCAACTTTTTATTTTCTCATCTCCGAGCCATGAAGGCGTGAACCAATATTGGGCTTAATCTAAGCACACTTATCCTTGTTTTAAATGCACCCACTCCACTTGTAAGAAGGTGTATATTATAAGTCATGGTGGGTTGAATTTTTAGACCCTGTGTTGTCAAAGGATTGTAATTAGGATACCATAGGGTGCTTTGAAAACAGAACTCCAGTTCAATAACAGAAAAGTCCATCTTAAGAACAACCCATTAGTAGATCAATCAGATATTTGGACGAGGTCATTAACAAAACTATATCCAGAGCGATCTTAATCGCAAAATATCTTAGCTAGAAATCTTAATTGTTGACATTCGTTTTTTGAAATGATACGAGTATGAACATTAAATTTTGGTGGTTGTGGAGAAAGAAAATTGGGAATCGAAATAAAGGTAACGACCCCATGGCCCTTCAATTCAACTCTTGTGCAATCCCAGAGGTTACATCTCACCATCACAGCCATTATTTTAGTAGTGTTTCTCGAATTATTACTGTATGCCAATAACATGTGAAATTGGTAACATATATTCCCCCATCAGAATCAATAATAGACTACTCCATGTAACATTTACTTTCGTTATCTAGTTTCAAGTTGTTACTTTAAATAATTGTAAAAAGGTGTTTTCTTTCTTATTTGTAGCATTGTCCGCTTATATAAATCTTGTTGTCGTTCCGGGGATGAACCTAAGTGGATCACTTAGGAAGATAATGATTCTCTCATAATATGATCTCTTCTTGAGTAAAAATATATATGAGTGATTGGTAGTTAATAAATAACGAAAATGAAGAATTCAAATCTTATCCATACACTATCACTTAAATACACATAATATAAGATCATTAAAAACTCATGAGAGCTTAGATCAGGAAATGATTTTTATCCCACTTAAAAAATGGCATTTAAGTGGCATCATGACAACGGTTAACAAATCAACTATAGAAACATAAATGCATATGGTATTCAAAATCAGAATCGGTTGTTATTAATTATTATGTATATAAATAGGAGTGGTCACTGTTGGGAAAGAGCAGTGAAAATAAAAAATTTCGATTATGTCTTTTACTAATTATGAAGGATGCTCTGTATTGGGAGCAGAGGCTGGTTGAAGCCTTGACCTTGAGGGCATTCGTAATATTAATATGTCGATTGAGGCCACCGCACCACCGTCTATTTATTTCACAACATTAAAAGGTCAACAAGTGCGACCACTTTAAGCTTTTGATTGTCATTTATTCAAGTTGTCAAACTAAAGCATATATATATATATATAATAGCAAAAAAGTCACATGGTGTTGATACTGGTCTCCAATTTTTGATTTATTCGGTGCAATCTTTTTTTACTCAATGATTCGGTTGAAATATAATGTTGTTGATAAAATGGAAATATTAAGAGGTTTTATTTTAGTTAATTAATTAATGTTATGTTATTTCTTAATTATTTTAGTAATATCGAATTTTGTTATAGTTTGTTTTGTAATTTCTTTTTTTTTTTTTTGGCTAAAGCATCTATCAAATCAACATACTTCAAAGATAGTATTATTTATCTTCACTCTTTAACAAACTCAAACCCTTTTTTCTTAAGATATTAAAAATAGTAACTCAAATTTAATCTAAATGAATCAATTATTACTAAAAATTATAATCAAGATTTATTCTCAATGACAATCATATTTAAAAAAATGATACGAGGGTGACACGTCCAATGAAACAAAAAAAAAGTATATATATATATATATACTCACACAATATGGATGATGAACCTAGCTACTTGTCTTGTTTAAAGCTCATCAGACAATATTGCCGCAAGATCGTGATGAAGATGAGTCATACATACGACATGTCGTACCAACCAATTAAATAAAAAAATTAATAATATGTACAAAAAAGATAATGATTCCGCGGGGGAAAAAAAAATGGAAAAGAAAAGAAGAAGAGAGAGAGAGAGAGAGAGATTGAATGGAATTTTTGATGACGACTACAGCTCAATTCCAAGACTAGCGCCAAGCGCGGAGAACTTTGTCTTTGAATTGATGACATTAGGTTGTCCCCAAAAAAGCAATAATAATAATAATAATAATAATAAATTATTATTATTAAACAAATCAATCTTTACGAACAATTGTAATTTGATGATGGGATCCTCTATTTTATATATATATATATAATATTTTTTTTTCATATAAATAATATATAGGTCTCACGTATGCATTATTAATGTGAAAAAATATATTTTACATATATGTAAAATAAAAATTGTATTTAATGATTCGGATTACTGACACTATTAATTAGTGGGTCTTGGAAGAGGGCATCGACTGACCAATAATTTGTCTTGGGTCAGTAAAATTCCTGGCGTGCCATGGAAAGAGTGAGCAGGGTGATTGGATTTTTGGTGGAATCGTAGTGAGCATATATGCACTAGTCCAGCCATCTCAAGCATTGCCCTTGGGGCGCCCATTTTTGCACCGACAACAAGTACTGCACTCTTGCCTCACGTGCCCACCTCTCATTCATTTGTCACTCATACCCACCACATTCTATCATTAACGCACTACAGACTTAAGTGGTTCATATCATGACTTGAGTGGTTGAGTCATGTCTAGGCAATTGCTCTTTTTTTTTTTTTTTTTAATTTTTGTTTTCACACATAAGTGAACATAATGGAAATTTATATCCTATGACGGTGCGGTGTCTTAAGTTAAATCATCAACATTATTTAGCAATCAATTAGTGAAAATTAACAAGAAGCTGTATCTGGGCTGGACTTTTTTTTTTTTTTTTTGTCCGACGCTGTGAGTGAGCTTGTGCTTGCTCTTGTTCTTATTCACATGGATAATCGAGACGGCATACTGCCACCATAAAAGGCAAAAAAAATAAAAAATAAAAGTCTGAAAGTAAATATAATAAAGATTTTTACTTTCAGACAAGTAATCAACTTAATCAATGTTACGTGTCCGTACAATCACGGCGTGAAATTAGTGGGAGAAAAGGTAGCCCTACACGTGCACGGACAAACACTTGATCCTTTCTCCACTGCAATTTTCTGCATTTGGTTTTGGCCACTTCCATGCACAGGAATCATCATTATCAACGAATGAATGCGCAAACCAAGCCAAAAACTCTTCAAGTACAGATGAGCTTACGTTAGCTTTTGAGTAGTTCCGCTCCACCTTCTGATTTTTCTTGATTCTTGTACGGCTTGTTTTCAGTTTCGCTTTAGCTGAAGTGACAAGTTAAACCCAGGAAGCAAAAACCAAAGCCAAGACAAGACATAAAGTAAAAGCAAGCAAATAATTCAACAAAAGAAAACGTTTTCAAGTCATTAACCACTGTTTTAAGAAACTAAAAGCACAGTCTTTTTACTTATAAAACAAGAAGAAAGCTCAAGATTTTCCAAAAGAAGAGTAGCGTAGCGCAGTGCTTTTATTATACTGTTGTACTAGTTTTATCATGGCAAGCAAAGAGATTCTGCTTCTGGTTCTCTGCTGGGGGCTCGTAGTTCTTGCCACGACGTCTTTTGGTGCCAATGTAACGTACGATCACCGAGCAGTCGTCATTGGTGGCAAACGTAGAGTCTTGATATCTGGCTCCATTCATTATCCACGCAGCACCCCCGAGGTCACATATACTTAATGATTAAAATGAAATCAAATTCATTATTTCTTTCGGCAACGATGTTTGGTTGTAATGTTTGTTTGTTTGTTGTGTAGATGTGGCCGGACCTTATTCAGAAATCCAAGGATGGAGGCTTAGATGTGATTGAGACTTATGTTTTTTGGAATCTACACGAACCAGTTCGAAACCAGGTTTTGTTTCCCATTTTAAATTTCCTTTTTGTGTTTGGTTGCTAAGAACATATAGGAAAAAAATGGAGACTGTAATCTTGTTCCGGGGTGTTTTAATTTTCGGCAATTTCAGAAGTATATATGTCTGTAAATTTTTTTTTTTTCAAAATTAATTTTCCGTAATGTGCAGTATAATTTTGAAGGAAGATATGATTTAGTTAAGTTCGTGAAGCTGGTAGCCGAAGCTGGTCTATATGCTCATCTTCGCATTGGTCCATATGTTTGTGCTGAATGGAACTATGGGTAAATAAATTTTTTTTTTTCCTCTGAAATTAATGATTCTTTTTTTGGTCATTTTAATGGGACATGTTTGTAAAAGTTCGTATTTTTACGTTGGAAACTTTTGGCAGAGGATTCCCTCTTTGGTTGCATTTTATACCTGGAATTCAGTTTCGGACTGATAATGAGCCATTCAAGGTTTCTACCATATCAATTTTCTCCTTTCACGTTGTTAATCATTGGTGTTTATTAGTTGAATTATAGGTTGCATTGTTCTGTTATCTGTTTCAGGCTGAAATGCAGCGATTTACGGCTAAAATTGTGGATATGATGAAGCAAGAGAAACTTTATGCATCTCAAGGAGGACCCATCATTCTATCACAGGTTCCTTTTTTGGCTTTAAGTTATCTTTTATTGATAGAGGTGTTTGATTTTCATTGTGTATCATCTTCAGTGGTTGCAACTGCTATGATGGATTTATGATTAGTTTGACTTTATGGTATTGAGCAACAATATCAGAGATAATATTTTTTTTCCCATTTTTTTAATGTCAGATTGAAAATGAGTATGGAAACATTGATTCGGCTTATGGAGCTGCTGGCAAAAGCTATATCAAATGGGCAGCAGGCATGGCTCTATCTTTGGATACTGGAGTGCCCTGGGTCATGTGCCAGCAATCAGATGCTCCTGATCCCATTGTGAGTTATTTGTTCATTTGTTTTTGTTACTTGGGATTCTAAATGATGCCTTTTATGCTTTATATGTAACACCCATTTTTCAATTACTTACAGATCAACACCTGCAATGGCTTCTACTGTGATCAATTCACCCCAAATTCCAACAACAAACCCAAAATGTGGACCGAGAATTGGAGTGGATGGTATGGTGTCTGACTCGTTGATTCTAATGATTTTGTGTATGGTTGAGCTGCCCCTTCTGCTAGATTGGCTATTTATCTCTTGCATGAAATTAGTCACTAATGTCGTTTCTTATAATTTGTAATGCTAGGTTTCTTTCCTTTGGCGGTGCTGTACCATACAGACCAGTGGAAGACCTTGCATTTGCTGTGGCACGGTTTTTCCAGCGAGGTGGAACCTTCCAGAATTATTATATGGTAATGTAGTGTTTTGTGAGTTTTTGAGTCTTGAACATAGTTTCTGATGCTTATGACTTCTACTGTTGGACAAAATACAGAATCATACTGACAAGAACATTGTATTTCATCATATTTGCTTTGGTTGCAAAATTTTCCAGTACCACGGTGGAACTAACTTTGACCGGACTAGTGGTGGACCCTTTATCTCGACAAGTTATGATTATGATGCTCCACTTGATGAGTATGGTACAAAATCTATTTACTATTGCTCCTGAATTTCCACTTGTTCTGAGATGATAATTGGCAGTGTGCTTCCTTATGAATATTGTGGTCAATGTAATGCTAAAAGGTCATATGCTACGTGCTCAAAATTTGTTAAATGGAAGATGAGACAATTATTCAGTGCTGAGATTCTAAAGATATTTCTCTTAGCTCCATCTGTGTATGATTTCAACATCTTCTATTGTTGTTTCAGGACTTATCAGACAACCCAAGTGGGGCCATTTGAAAGACCTCCATAAGGCTATAAAGCTCTGCGAAGCAGCCTTGGTGGCTACTGATCCAACATATCCATCTCTTGGTCCAAATTTGGAGGTATGAAAATCTTGGATGAATTAATATGTGCATGAGAACATCAGTTATTTTTACCCCTTCAATAAATTTGTAGATGTACTTCTTTAAGGCCTCAAAGTTTCCGATACTGTTGACACATGCTAATACTCATCAGTTTTCATCTTCAAGAATTGTGCAGGGTTGATTGCTTATATTTGCATATATTCCTACCTTGTTCCATATATCTTTATCTTTTATCAAAGTAATTAAGGAACATTACGCCTGCCCTCCCATTTCTTGACTAAAGATTTAGTCATGAAGGTGATACATCTTCTTCTTAATGAGTCGTGGTTAAAGAATTGGTTTTTAATTAATACAATATTTTCTTTTTTCCAGGCTACTGTTTATAAAACAGGATCAGGATTATGTTCTGCTTTTCTTGCCAACACAGGCACAAATTCTGATGTAACTGTAAAATTCAATGGCAACTCTTATCTCTTGCCTGCATGGTCCGTGAGCATCTTACCAGACTGCAAGAATGTAGTTTTTAATACTGCAAAGGTATGCCTTGTTAGCTTCATTATGATTTTTTCTTAGTTTCATCAAAACATGTTTTCCGTCAACTAGTGCTGTGAGAATTAAGTTGTTTTTTCTTTCTTTTTTCTTTTTTTTGAGACAGATAAACTCTGTGACCCTGGTTCCAAGCTTCAGTCGTCAATCTTTGCAAGTTGCTGCGGATTCTTCTGATGCAATTGGATCGGGCTGGAGTTACATAAATGAACCTGTAGGCATCTCAAAGGATGATGCATTTACAAAACCTGGATTATTAGAGCAAATAAATACTACAGCTGACCAAAGCGACTACTTGTGGTATTCATTAAGGTATAAAAGTAATTTCACTGCTGCTTTCTTAACTACTTGTGGTATTCATTAAGGTATAACGGTCAAGTAATTTCACTGCAGCTTTCTTAAGGCGTAATTATTGCCTTTCTAACCAATTATCTTTGACGTTTTAAATACTTAAAAAGCTTGTTCTGGTCGCAAATTGCAGCACTAACATCAAAGCCGATGAACCTTTACTTGAAGATGGATCTAAAACTGTTCTTCATGTGCAATCACTTGGCCATGCCCTTCATGCTTTCATAAACGGCAAGCTTGTAGGTGAGGAATAAAAAATAATGTAGTAAGAAACTTTGTGTTCTAATTTTACATGTCACATATTTTTTTTTTAATTACTTTGTTTTGTTTCCTGAAGATCCTTATTTTTGTAAATCATGATATTAGCTCCCTATTAGCCCTGGTGAACAGAGATCCTTATAAAGCCTGATCAAAAGTAACTTAACTGTGGCTGAACTGTCACCAAAATTCTGATCTTCTATATAATAACAATTGGAGCATTTGCAGGAAGTGGTTATGGTAGCAGCAGTAACGCCAAGGTTACAATGGATTTTCCCATCACACTTGCACCTGGGAAAAACACAATCGACCTCCTGAGTTTGACTGTTGGTCTTCAGGTTAGACCCCCTCTGCAATAGATTTTTGTGAGCATTTCATGAAGATGCGAAATTCAAGTGCTCAATACTCTGGCACTCTATTTTCAAGGCGACGGAATGTGAATACCATCTGACACGATTATTTTTCTATACCAGAATTATGGTGCTTTTTATGAAAAAAGGGGAGCAGGGATCACTGGTCCAGTGCAGCTGAAAGGTTCAGGAAATGGAACTAATATTGATCTCTCTTCACAGCAGTGGACGTATCAGGTCAGTTTTTGTTTGCCATAATGTCCCAATATTCATTACTCAGTGGAAAGTATTTGCTGAAGAGGAAACATTTATTCAACGCATGTCAATTGCAAAATTTGCTAGCTAAAGGACTAAACAAATTAAATAATGTATACTTCTAAATTAGCAGACCATATTAGTCTCCAGAAGGTATAAGAGCATCAATATTGAATCTATCCATGTTTATCATTGTGAGTGCAGACCGGCCTTAAAGGGGAGGAATTAAATTTTCCTAGTGGTAGTTCAACACAATGGGATTCAAAATCTACCTTGCCCAAGCTGCAGCCCTTGGTATGGTACAAGGTAATTTTTATTTTTCGTTATATATTTTTTACAGTATGCATCAATTGAAGGATCTCAATGTGGGAATCAAGAATTTCTGATAAGCTACAATATTTAGTTTGGTTATGTGTTAAAACCCTTGCATTGGTTGTAGTTGATTATTCAGGTTTAATTCTTGCATTTCAGATATTTAAACTGGCAGGTGACATAAATCATCTAAGCATTTTATCTTTATTTATTGATGCTTGAAATAGAAATGCCTGTTGACTCAAAAGATGGACTGTGTAGCTTTATGGAACCAATTGCATAGATACTAACAAAAAACTATATATGTTGAATTAGACGACATTTGATGCCCCAGCTGGAAGTGAACCAGTTGCAATAGACTTCACAGGGATGGGGAAGGGTGAGGCATGGGTGAATGGACAAAGTATTGGGCGTTACTGGCCAACGTATGTCTCCCAAAATGGGGGTTGCACCGGCTCTTGTAATTACAGGGGAGGTTATAGTTCAAACAAATGCCTTAAGAATTGTGGGAAGCCATCTCAGTCACTGTAAGTGCTCTTACATGGAAAAAATTCTTACATAGTTCCAGGAATTTTGGCTCTGATATCATCTGTCTCACAGGTATCACGTACCCCGTTCGTGGTTGAAATCAAGTGGAAACACTCTTGTTTTGTTTGAGGAAATTGGAGGGGATCCAACAAAGATTTCTTTTGTTACAAAACAAATTGGAAGTTCATTATGCTCACACGTGACAGATTCTCATCCTTTACCTGTAGATATGTGGGGGTCAGATTCAAAAATTCAAAGAAAACCAGGGCCAGTACTCTCACTTGAGTGCCCGAATCCTAATCAGGTCATTTCTTCAATCAAATTTGCAAGTTTTGGAACTCCTCTCGGCAATTGTGGGAGTTTCAGCCGTGGACGATGCAGTAGTGCAAGGTCTCTTTCCGTTGTACAGCAGGTATGATCTCTGTCACTCATTTGATAGAAATGACGGTGTCCCTTCTCTTTAGCTCCCTTTTAATGAAACTTATATGAGTCTGTACTGACAAGAGTTTACTTCTACAGGCT
The DNA here is from genome assembly GCA_018350135.1 of Citrus trifoliata. Taxonomy (NCBI): domain Eukaryota; kingdom Viridiplantae; phylum Streptophyta; class Magnoliopsida; order Sapindales; family Rutaceae; genus Citrus; species Citrus trifoliata. The sequence continues at coordinate 7,165,783 of CM031391.1, read as the reverse complement.
TGTGTTGGATCCAAAAGTTGTAGCATAGGAGTATCTGTTACTACGTTTGGCGACCCATGTAAAGGAGTAATGAAGAGTTTAGCGGTTGAAGCTTCCTGTACCTGAAGAGACGGGGCTCTAAGCATTCACTTTTTGCGGGCTATTAGGCAATTGATCCCCCAATTAAGTGTCGAGTTCGAATAAGAATTGTAGTTCTTGCAACGTAAAATGTACATTTTAACCCCCCCAAAAAAAGGAGAAGGAATATCACACTATCACCGTAAGGTGTATTTTATTTGAAAATAATAATAATATTAGTTTTCAGACTGCTCTGATCAATGTGCAACAGTAATATAGCCAAGTTGCTTCGCTTCGTGCAATGGAAGCAAGAGATGATGGCTTCAAGTCTAAAGAAATACCCTTAATTTGAGTACGAAGAGGGGTGCGGACGTGCGGTGTGCAATGCAACTGAATAAACGTGATAACTGGAAAAAGTATTATCTTGGACTTTCTGTAGCCCTTGAAACTAGATGCAAGTATTTAGATTTACAAGATACAAAAGTCAGATGCCTAATGAAGAAGAAGATCGCAAAGGGCAAAATATGCAGCTCTTATTTGTGCTACAAATACACTGACAAGAAACACAAACTTTATTTGCCAGTATTTAGATTGACAAGATACAAAACTTTAGATGCTTAATGAACAAGAAAATAGCAAAGCGCAAAATATGTAGCCCTTATTTGTGCTGCAAATGCACTAACAAGAAGCACAACATTATTCATTGTTTATCAGTATTGAGATACACCTTCAATTGCGGATCCAGGCTGCCGCTGGAATCTGCAAAAATTGCAGAGAGGCGAATATAGAGATGGTGTTTGGTACTTGTCCTCCCCGCCCATCATCGGCATGGGGACTCCTCTCTTGACAGGGCTAACATAGTCTGGCCTGTAAGTCTTTCCTAGAACTCCCTCAACAAGCTTAGATAGGTTTGAAAATCTGAACTGTGTCTCCAAGTGAGCAAAAGCATCACCGGCTGGGAGCTGGTAGTTGTGAGTCCTGTTTTCTTCCGCTCCAATTGGTCTGATCTTCACATCCATCTCCAGTAGGCCAGATACCGTGACTCTTACGCTGTTAGTATCATCCGTTCTTTCAACCACGACTTCTCTTTCATCATTTATCCTCCATTCAGCCTCTCCATCAGTAGGAACGTCAACTGTCTGGCCATCCCATCTTACAGTGAGAGCATCAACATTATCATCCCAATGAGAGACTCTATTGGCGGCAATCACTAGAGTGTGAGTGTCAAACATGACAGCAAGAGCTTGCACCCACGTAAAGTCTCGAGTTCTTCCCTGTGGTCTAGTTCCAATGAAGTGAGCATTGATTTGGAGATTGTCGTCTGAAATTATGGCAAAGTTCCCTCCCTTTGCTCCATGGAAGTAAAACATCACCCCATCACCACCAACAAACCTAGGATCGTAGCAAAGAGATCCATATCCATTGCAGTTCGGTTTTCTCCCTAATAAACACCAATATATTAGTTAGCAAGCATCGTTATGTTGTCATTAGCATATTTCGTGGGGATATCAAAATGGGTTGATATTAAATTCGGCTTACCTAAAGTGGGTTACTGTGAAAGTCACTAAATGTCATTTTTGACATGGCACACAATATCAAAACCAGAAACTTCTGCAGTAAGCATACCAAATAAATGGAAACAGAACAATTGGCATGCATTTGATTCTTTCAAGATTTTGCAACGTAATGCCAAGTTAACCGGTGAAACTATATGAATCTAAACCTACATAACAGAATTATCCAGATATTTAACTTGTTAAAAGTGCAATTTGTCTAAATCTAAGTGTTCCTATCAATTATCATACAATTGAGAGTACAGAAGGTGGATTAGTGAGTATGCTTACACTTGCAAGTGACTTCACACTTGCTACTGCAATCAATGAAGCATCCCTTCCTCTTCCTATTCTGCCTTGGCTTCCTCTCCGGGCACTGAGATGGGCACACGAGAGTTTTCATGTTACAGGCTCCTCTTGCCTGACAGAAGGCTCGTTCCTGCCCTGACGGTAGAGGTGTTAACAAGGAGTAATGTGTTGAAGCAGCATCAAACGCACCCTTCTTCCCATTGTTCTTGTTGTTATGGCTCTCCAAATTCGCACCACCTTGACCTTGAACGAAACTAGCTCCCATCGAAATGAATGCTAGCATGAAAGCTACCAGAACACTTGAAATTCTTGTATCCATATCTCCTTGCGTAAACTGCTAGAGATTGTATTTATTTCTCTTACCAAGTACTCTGCATGGAATGGGATGCAGGACTATTTAAAGGAGTTGGCATAGGAATAGCAGAAGCAAGTAGGCCTTGGCGTTCGGCTTCAATCATGTGAAGTTTCTTCTTTCTGTAACCAGACAGTTGAGTAACAGCTCTTCTGAAATTATTCTACGTTTCCCTATTGAGGATGTGGACTTGACTTAATGCTTGTAATATTTTTAATTTAATTTCTTAGAAAATGTAGAAACATATTCACCCCTGCATTAAATTGCTTGATTTATCTATTTTGCATGTGCAAAACATTGCAATTATCTTTGCAATATATTATCTAATCAGATGCAATGATTTATTAACCATTAATCATTCACTTGGATTTTTGCTCAGATCATGAGGAACCCTAATTCTACAACAATAAACAAAGGGAAAACTTAGAAAATTAATTATAAAATTCAAAGGGTTTGTTGAGATAATAGAGATCATCCTGATATCCACGTCCTCTTACACAAAATACTAATATCGACTTTCATATTGTTTTACTTTAATAAAAGAAAGTTTAGGCTCTGTAAACTTGATTGGTAACTTAGAGTGTACGGTCTTTTCTTGTCCATTAAAAGAATAATGATCGTATATAAATAAGTAACTAGCCTCTCATGAGACTCAAGCTTTGCTTGCACGAGTTTTGTTACTTGGTAATTACTTTATGACGACGATGAAGTACGTGTGATTAGGTGGCTTGATCTAATATGCGTTGGATCCCATTATATATAATGCTATTGGACAGTCAAAATCGATTACTAAATCGCATAAAACAATTAAAATTTTGTATTTAGAAATTTTTTCTAGTGCAGACGTCATTTTTTTATGAATATTTTTTAAAATCATAGAGTCGGTTTTTAATGTTATTAAATTGCATAATTTTATAGTGTATTAAAAATTAACTCTATTAAACTGTATGATTTAATAACGTGTATTAAAATAAAAAATAAAACTCCCACATCTAAAAATATTTTGTTTAGAGATTGTTATCGTACATTATAATGTAAGATATACAATTTTTCGACAGCCGTTAAATGATAATCCAACGGTTGTGAAAATATAAAATTATCTATTATGTTATTTCCACAACCGTTAATTTTCATCATCCAACGATTGTAAAAGAATCATGTATGTTACATGATAATGTAACATAACCAAAGCCATCTTTTTATATTCGATCTTGTTTTGCAATCTTCATGACACTGCAGTTTCTTTATTCTTGGGGATGTGAGAGAGCTTTGGAGTTCACTAATTTATAAGAATTCGAAACTTACATTGAAGTTGCAAATGTGACTGATTCAATTATATCAGTGACATTTCCACATCCCTTCACCAGCTAACATGGTTTTTGCACCCAAACTAGTTTTGAAATTAATGCTGTAAAATGTACTTCTTGAAAACACTTTGTCAACATAAAAAAATCTATCACAAAGTGTTGGGTGATTTTGACACTATTTAGCATGAATGGCTGATGATATTATCAGCCTTTCTTTTCGGCTGGTCTTTTGGATGAAACTGATTGCTATACACGTATACATCCTGATTTCCCGGATCTTGTACGGATTTTATTAGAAAATAATAGGGATGGCAAAAATACTTACGGAACGAGTATTTTCAAAGATTTTTCTTATTCGGAGAGGATATAAGGATAATTTCATACCTAATTTTTTATTCGGAGAAGAGACGGAAAATTTTTTTTACCCTATTACTTATTCGGGAAGGGGACGGGGATGAGGTGGAATCCCCATCCCTTATTCATTTCCCCATTTTAATTTTTAATTTAATTTTTATTTTTTAAAATTACTAGTAAATAAATAATAAAATTTGAATTATAAAATTATAAGTATTGGTAAAAATAAAAAAATAAAAATATTTATATTATTAAACTTTTAGGAATAATTAACTAATTAAAGTTCTAAATTTTTATTTACGACATTAAAAAGACTGGTCAGATTCTATTAGCTCAAAACTTTTGTTTTAATTTTAATATTCATTAAATATTTTAAACTTAAATCTATTTTTTATTTATTTTTAGATATTATAATTGCCCACAGCAAATCACAATTTTAATATCTAATCTAATCTAATATTTGTTCTTGATTTGCTTCGACTTAACTATTGTGCTGTAAAGAGAATAATTCACATTTATAAAGTGTCCACACCACCATTGAAAAGTTAATTTTGAATCTAAATTTGATTTTATTTGTAACAATTTTGTATTAAACTATTAATTTGTACATGATAGTTTGTATCCCTTGTATGATGCGTTACTTACTAATTTAATGTATGTGACTTTTGTAATAGATATTAATGTAAGATATATTTCGAACTTTACTTTTATTTGAATTTTTATTTTAATATGATTAACTCAAAATAAAAAAAAAATTAATTATGCAGAAATCAGAGATATTCGGAGATCCCCTACTATTATTCGGAGAAAAAATGTAGATTCTCTTAAATAATTATAATAGGGACGGAGAGAAAACGAAGACATATTCAAAATATCATAGATGAGTACAGAACAATTAATCCCCTCCCTATTGTCATCTCTATAAAATAATGTAAAGGGACAATTTTAAGTGGCCCTTATTTGTTTATTAAATAAATTGTATAAAGTGGAAACAAGACATTCTGATACATTCATTTGGGTACCTCTTTGATTTTACAATACAAAAAGAACAGTTTCATTTATTTTTCTTGTAATTACCACCGCTTGAAACGCGTACTTTATTCTTAGATCGATGCAAACGCAGATGGCCTTTGGAATCTGTAAGCCTTGCAGTGAGGAGAATAGAGTGATGGAGTTTGGTACTTGTCTTCACCGCCCATCATCGGCATTGGCACCCCTCTCTTCACAGGGCTAACATAATCTGGCCTGTAAGTTTTGCCCAGAACTCCTTCAACAAGATCACTCAAATTGGTGAATTTGAACTGAGTCTCCAAATGAGCAAAAGCGTCATCATCTGATAACTGATAGTTATGAACCTTGTTCTCTTCTTTACCGATGGGCCTAACCTTTATGTGCAATTCCACCAGGCCAGCAACTTTAACTCTCACATTGTTGGTATCATCGGTTCTTTCAACCAGCACTTGTCTTTCATCAGCATTAGTCTTCCATTCTGCATCACCATCAGTAGGGATGTCAATGGCTTCGCCTTTCCATCTTATTGAGAGAGCATCAACATTGTCATCCCAATACATGACTCTGTTTGCTGCAATGACGAGAGTGTGTGTATCAAACATGACCGCAAGGGCTTGCACCCACGTGTAGTCGCGAGTCCTTCCTTCAGGTCTGGTACCAATGAAATGAGCATTGATTTGGAGGTTACCGTCTGAGACAACTGCAAAGTTTCCTCCCTTAGCTCCATGGAAATAGAACATCACACCATCTCCACCAACAAAGCGAGGATCATAACACAGAGAGCCATATCCATCACAGTTTGGTTTCCTCCCTGCCCAAGAACATAAAATTTGATACGTCAAAAGAGCATGTCATGTCTAAAACTTAAATGAAAAGAATCAAGATGACTAATTAAGCAAGTACTTATATATGCTTACACTTGCAAGTAGCTTCACATTTGCTGCCACAGTTGACAAAGCATCCCTTGTTCCTCTTGTTCTTCTTAGGCTTTTTCCCAGGACACTCAGCTGGACACACAAGAGTCTTGAAGTAGCAAGGCGATCCTTTACCTTTGCAAAAATGTCTTTCCTGTCCAGAAGGCAATGGTGTAAGCACGTCATAATCTGTTGTATGAGGATCATCATCCTTTCCCCTTTTGTTTCCTTTTCCATTGCCCTTGTCTTTGTTTCCTATTAATAATCCCAGAAGGAACAAATTACTCTGAAAATTTGTTCCGATTACTAAACCCCTCTAACAAATTACTCTGAAAATTTCTTGAACAAACCCCTCTAACAATCCCAGAAGGAACAAATTACTCTGTTATTAGATGTGATTAGGTGGCTTGATCTAATATGCGTTGGATCCCATTATATATAATGCTATTGGACAATCAAAATCGATTACTAAATCACATAAAACAATTAAAATTTTATATTTATAATTTTTTTTTAATGCGGACGTCATTTTTTTTTATGTGTATATTTTTTTAAGTCATAGAGTCGGTTTTTAATGTTATTAAATCACATGATTTTATAATGTATTAAAAATTAACTCTACTAAACTACACGACTTAATAACGTATCAATATTAAAATAAAAAAAAACTCCCGCATCTAAGAATAATTTTTTTTGGAGATTATTATCTTACATTATCATGTAAAATATACGATTCTTCCACAGCTATTAGATGACAATCCAACGATTGTGAAAATATAAAATTATCTATTATATTATTTCCACAACCATTAGATTTTCATGATTAAACAGTTGTGAAAGAATCAACGTATGTTACATGATAATGTAACATAACCAAAGCCATCTTTTTATATTCGATCTTGTTTTGCAATCTTCATGACACTGCAGTTTCTTTATTCTTCGGGATGTGAGAAAGCTTTGGAGTTCACTAATTTATAAGAATTCGAAACTTACATTGAAGTTGCAAATGTGACTGATTCAATTATATCAGTGACATTTCCACATCCCTTCACCAGCTAACATGGTTTTTGCACCCAAACTAGTTTTGAAACTAATGCTGTAAAATGTACTTTTTGAAAACACTTAGGTGGCTTTTGTTTTTTAATTTAATGATTTAAAGTGACTTAACTTAATTAATTAAGTCAATTAGAGATGTTTGTTTTTATAACTTAATGAGACTTTTTAGATAATTTTGACTTAATAAAATAAGCTAATTTTTTTGACTTTTTACTTAATGGAGAAATCTGAATTAAGTCAATTACTTATTAATGTCCAAAATATCCTTGTTTTATAATTTATTTTTCATGTCTATCTCAAAACTCACGCATAGATATTTACCCCATATAAAAATATCCCTATTTTTTCTTTCTTATATTATATACGATAAAATTTAAAATTTATGGTATTTTATATATTAAAATTCTAAAATAATTATTTATTCACTTGAATATAATTTTACTTATAACTGTTAAAATATTGTAGTATTTAATATATTATTTATTTGACATTCAAATTTAATAAGGATACAAATGTAAAAGTACATATTTTTAATTTTTTAAGTTGAAAAAAATAGACAACTTAATACTTATTTTTTGAGATTCAGACGAAAAAATAAACATATTATTCAGATTCAAACATTCAGAATTCAGACTAATTTAAATTTATTCAAATTTCAGACAAAAAAACAAACAACACTTTAATCAAAATAAAAAAATCTATCACAAAGTGTTGGGTGATTTTGACACTAGTTAGCATGAATGGCTGATGATATTATCAGCCTTTCTTTTCGGCTGGTCTTTTGGATGAAATTGATTGCTATACACGTATACATCCTGATTTCCCGGATCTTGAACTCACAAGTACGGAATTTATTAGAAAATAATGTAAAAGGACAACTTTAAGTGGCCCTTACTTGTTTATTAAATAAATTGTATAAAATGGAAACAAGACATTCTGATACATTCATTTAGGTACCTCTTTGATTTTACAATACAAAAAGAACAGTTTCATTTATTTTTCTTGTAATTACCACTGCTTGAAACGCGTACTTTATTCTTAGATTGATGCAAACCCAGATGGCTTTTGGAATCTGCAAGCCTTGCAGTGAGGAGAATAGAGTGATGGAGTTTGGTACTTGTCTTCACCGCCCATCATCGGCATTGGCACCCCTCTCTTCACAGGGCTAACATAATCTGGCCTGTAAGTTTTGCCCAGAACTCCTTCAACAAGATCACTCAAATTGGTGAATTTGAACTGAGTCTCCAAATGAGCAAAAGCATCATCATCTGGTAACTGATAGTTATGAACCTTGTTCTCTTCTTTACCGATGGGCCTAACCTTTATGTGCAATTCCACCAGGCCAGCAACTTTAACTCTCACATTGTTGGTATCATCGGTTCTTTCAACCAGCACTTGTCTTTCATCAGCATTAGTCTTCCATTCTGCATCACCATCAGTAGGGATGTCAATGGCTTCGCCGTTCCATCTTATTGAGAGAGCATCAACATTGTCATCCCAATACATGACTCTGTTTGCTGCAATGACGAGAGTGTGTGTATCAAACATGACCGCAAGGGCTTGCACCCACGTGTAGTCGCGAGTCCTTCCTTCAGGTCTGGTACCAATGAAATGAGCATTGATTTGGAGGTTATCATCTGAGACAATTGCAAAGTTTCCTCCCTTAGCTCCATGGAAATAGAACATCACACCATCTCCACCAACAAAGCGAGGATCATAACACAGAGAGCCATATCCATCACAGTTTGGTTTCCTCCCTGCCCAAGAACATAAAATTTGATACGTCAAAAGAGCATGTCATGTCTAAAACTTAAATGAAAAGAATCAAGATGACTAATTAAGCAAGTACTTATATATGCTTACACTTGCAAGTAGCTTCACATTTGCTGCCACAGTTGACAAAGCATCCCTTGTTCCTCTTGTTCTTCTTAGGCTTTTTCCCAGGACACTCAGCTGGACACACAAGAGTCTTGAAGTAGCAAGGCGATCCTTTACCTTTGCAAAAATGTCTTTCCTGTCCAGAAGGCAATGGTGTTAGCACATCATAAGTTGTTGTATGAGGATCATCATCCTTTCCCCTTTTGTTTCCTTTTCCATTGCCCTTGTCTTTGTTTCCTTTTCTATTGTCATCACCCTTGTTGGCATTTCCATTGCCCTTGCCATTGTGCCCATTTCCGTTGTCATCACCTTTGTTCCCATTGCCATCGTTGTTGCCATTTCCATTGCTGTTATTACCGTTGTTTGCAGCAAGAACAGCTTCTGTGCCGATTAATAAAACAAAGAACGCCACCAAAATATATGACTTTCCACTGGCCATCTCTATTGACTAAAATGCAACTGTTTGTGTATCTTATCCAATTATTGATAGTCAAATGCCAGCAAATTCACAAGTGATGAGATGACAAGCATGGAACTGAAACATTTATACAGAATTTGAGGAGTAATTCAAGTCCTTTGAGTCAGCCTTAATTTTTGGTACGTCTTTCCTTCATCATGGGATAACACATCTTTGCTTCATCATGGGATTATACATTTGAGAAGAAATCTCGACTGGTATTCAGATGAACCAATTTAGCTTGTGAATTTATACCAAATAGCTGTAAAGTTTGAACTTTATATATATTTAAAACAATCTTCTGGTGATCATGATCATAAATAAGACTTGCTTACTACTACAGCATCTTTTGGGATATAACACCACTTTTAAGAGTTCCTTGGGGAAGCAAAAACAAGAATATCAAAATTTGGTTAAAAGAATTCAACATGTTAAGGGCAGTAGGTGTCAGAGTTCAAAAGTTCAAACATTATTTAAAGTGAATCTACAGTTAAAGTACTTTTCTTTTATTAAAATCTGAAGCAGTAACTCTTTGTCCGAATTTCAAAAGATTGCAAACGCCAGCAAAACGTAGATTTCTGATCCACTATTGATTTCTTATTTGCTTCCATAAATTGAAGAAAATGCTCTTATTGAGTAGCAAGCGGCAAGCCGCAAGGAAATCAATAAAAGCATCAATGAAGCAAGAAGTCGTCACCTGCATATAAAGACACCCGAAATTGCAGGAAAGAGCCAGGCTGTGAAGCCTTTGCATTGCATGCCCTTCAAGCATGGATCCCAATCCGCTACACCTTATATAAAATTGTGTTATTAATTCTTTCCACACCACACCCTTTCCAACGTTTTTTTTACGCAGTAATCATGTGAAGGCTTGTTTATTTTGCCTTCTTCCTTGGATCCCATAATAATAAAGAAATCATTATTAAATTATTTAGTTATTTATATATGCATTTATAATTGCTGTGATTATTAGTTTTTTTTTTATTACATGAGATTATTGCTCAGATTACAACTCATATTACATGAGACTATAACTGATATTTACAAATCAGACTATTACTGAGACCAACTTACATCAATGCTAATGTGCTAATGGGGATCTGCCCAGATTTTAACCCTCACAAATATTCGAGAGATGTCTACTCCTCACTCATGGGTAAGAGAAAAGACTACCTTCACTCAATTAATTGAGGAAAGAAATATCTCACAATATTTTTATGGGGGTTCGAACTGCTGCCCTCGCTGCTCGAGCTGTGCCGAGTGATTCTGTGATTATTGGTTAAAGATTCCTAGTTGACATTTGAGAGAAGCTTTAATTTATTTAATGGATGCATGTTTATTACGAAGTACGAAATTCTTCAGGGCGGCATCGAAGTCGACTGTTCATTTCATAAGCAACAATTGTTATGGCGTTGCTTGTATGTATGTGGGAATCTGCCGACCAATTCAATCATGCCACATATTTTAGCAAATGCGTCAATAATAAATTAAAAAGGAAAAACGGAAAAAGAGCTAAATATCATACAGCCTCAACAAGAATACTTAAATTGCAAATGCAATGCATATCAAAGGCACGCACATATGCGTATCCTCGGTACTTTGCCTTTGGACGGAACCAATCAACCAAACAACAGCAAATGAACCACTTAATTGCTTTTTTCAAATATTGAAATTTTAACATCATATATATACACACAGCATTGGCTGCAGGACTAAGTATCTGTCTTAACAATGGCCTGAGAAGAACCTTTTGATGATGAAAATTACCCTTTCAAAAAATTTTGAACGTCAACATATGTAAAAGCTAACTATAGGGTAAAAGAAAAGAAGATTTAAAGAAAATGTGATCAAGATTTAAAGAAAATGTGATCAAGAATAACTAATAGCTGTCTCACTGCCACTACTGAAATATAGGAAGATCTATCTTAGGTTGTTGGTTGAACCCTAGATTCTCTCCTCCAACCACAACAATGCCGCTTGAGGTCCCTTTGCCACCACTTGATGTCCCTTCCCCAACCTCGCTCATCATTTTCAAAAAGTAACTATGCCTGCACAAGAAACTTTCCTTTTACTCAAATGGAATCATAAGAATAAAAGCCACTTAAAAGATTATATACCATCGAGTATCAGCTGTCAATTCGGGATGGAAGGCAGTCCCAAGCAAATTCCCTTGCCTTACAGCAACAATTACTTTCTTTTCAGGCATAGCATTCTCCTGAGATACCCAATGATACAATAAATAAATTGTAAGAAGTGACACCAACAAGACATTATGGTGAATTATCAGTGCCATTAAACCACTGCTGGCAAATAAATCACAAAACTAGAAGGGCATAAGGCAAACCTCTTGTATTTCAACAGTAGAACTCGAATACAAGACCTTGTTTGATGGTACAGGATAATCAGCCAGCACATCAACATCCGGCCCCACATCAAGGACTGCAGGAGCGCGGATGAAAACTCCACGAAATGTCTCAGGACCACCCTCCTGAGAAGCAAGCGCTGGCACAGACAACTCTGCCTCAAAGCTTTGAATCTGAAAAACAAAATGATTTTATTAGTAGAATAAGAAACAAACCGCTACTCATAGAAACTCAGTATTCTGTGTTTTGTGAAATAAAAACATACTGCAGAAAAAGATAAAAATATAAAATTAAAAGTAAATGTTCAAACCCTCTGCAAAACACTTCTGACATGTGTATTTGTTCGGAAGCATGAGGTAGTTAGCCTTAGAAGTGGAATTTAACGTATTTGGAGATAATCTTCTTCTAGAAAGTTTATACATTAGCATACTCAATTCTGCAAATCTAAATTTGTGCTGCTGAACGCAGCATAAGCAATTCATGATGTTCAAATTTTGATTCTAACAAGTTCTTCTGGATTAATGTTCCACCATACTCTGAAAGATTATTCTTGGATGTTCATCGAATTACAAGACTGTCAGCATGAATGAGCACAGACACAACTGAAATCATCACTATGAATATGAAAATTGAAATTACAAATTCCATTGGATCCTGTAACTTATCCAATCATAAATCGGAAAATGGGATCCCTTTTTTAACAGATTGCCTCAATCTAGTTAACAGCTTTGCAACTTGAAATCATATTTGAAACAAAGAGCTCTGCAGTCTACAATGAATCCTGATCCATATTACATCAACATCATAATTTCTATCCACATTTTTACACCCCCTTACAACATTTGATGATGGCACGTGTGGCATGCCGAGGCAACATGGAACACTTACAACATTTAATGACATGCTTTTACCATCTTGGTATACAGTATCTACACAATCTATTCAAGAGAACAGATGACAATTTTGAATTCTTACCTGACTGCCAAAGAAATTTCTATGAACTGTGCAATCAAGCCCCCCAACAAGTTCTTGTCCTCCTAATTTCTGTCCTGGAAAAATCATGCCACTCAACTTTTTAGAATATTAATTTAATAAAAGTAAATCAACCCAAAAAAATGGTAAATTCGTGTTCCAATGGCCTAGCAAAATCAAAATCAAAGATAAGAAACAAAGAATGAAAAAAAAAAAAAAAAAAACCAACCCACCAACTGCTTTGTTCGCCAAGAAGATAAGACCCGCACAGGTCCCCCACACAGGCTTTCCCATTTTAACAAACTCTCGCAGTGCCGGAAACTGTCCATGTGTGAAAAGAAAACAAATATATCAATAAACTAACTTCGGCTTCCTTCTTAGAATTCTTATGTCCTCGGCATTTCTCCTTTTTTCTTTTTCACAATCAATATAAACAAACATGCCATACAAACAGCTAGAGTGAGTCCAACAAAATTATTCATTGCAATCAAGTATAAGTGGACGAGTAGTTAGTAAACATTAAATCTTAAGTAAAAGTGGATGATTGCTAAACACTTCAGCTGTTGTCTTTTAAAATTAAAATAACATACCCTAAGTCTCTTTCAGTAACAACTAGCTAGTCAATTCACAATCTTAGTAAAATTATTTCAACAGCCCCATTTCCATCAAGTTTCATAACTTCCCAAAATTATACACCCCTTGACCCCAGTCCTGTCCTCATCCAAACAAAACAAAATGTATTCTATTGTACACGTAAACAAAAAACAGTAACAACAATAACACCAAACACAGACGAGAGAGAGAGAGAGAGAGAGAGAGAGTTTTACCAGATTGTGATACTCAGCAAGCCTGGCCATAGTGGTGCTCTCACCACCAGGAATGATGAGAGAGCTCACATTCTGAAGCTGACCTGGCTTCCTTATTTCCACTCCCTTCACTCCTAGCCTCTTAAGAGCTGCTTAATCAAAATAAAAAATAAATCAAATTTTGCTGGAGTTTTTTAACAAAATAAAAAAGCAGCCCAGTTTAAGAAATAACGATATTAACAAATGAAAATATAAGTGGCGGTGTAAGAGTAATGATGCGTAAGCAAAGAGAGAATGCCTGCGATGTGTTCGTTAAAAGATCCCTGCAACGCGAGAACGCCAACAACCATGGTCAGGAAATGAGCGCTTTGTTTTGCTTCGCTTGGTCAGGGCTCTGTTCGTGTGCGCACGCCAATGAAAATGAAACTTAACTAAACCACGAGACCCGTGAGATGCTGAAACACCTCGGGCCTCTCGTTTCCTGTGGCCTGCGACATTCGTGACATCACCTTTGCGCTTTTTGGAGAATAGCACTATTAAATTGGGGAAAAAAACAAGGAAAGGACAAAAATCAAATTTGTCATACACATTCAAATGGCTCAATGGGTTGGTAGCCAACCAACCCAACGGCTGCTGCGGCCTGCGGGGGTTGTTTCTAAACTTTTTTAAATAAATACTTGCCCCCTTTTTTTTGTCTCGGTATTTATTTACTTCGCATTGTCGGAGAGTGAACTTTATTGTATACTTATGACCTGTAGTATTATTAACTTACACTAACATAATTAGAATATAAAATTAATGTTGCACTAATATAAATTCACCACTTAGATGAAAGGTAAAAGGATTCAATAACTAATTATCATGTCTAGTGACAACAAGTAAGACGACGCCATCATCTGTTTAGATATTGAGAAATTTTTTTTTTTAATAATATGCAAGTTAGAGATTGTCATTTTCTCTCATAATACTATTGCCCTCTTCATGTTTTCATAATATCAAAAAACCCTTTTGGTATAAAAAAATTAAAAAAGAAAAAAAAGAATAAATAAATCATTTGTTTGATATTTTATATTGGATGCATAAAATAAATATTTATTATAAAAAATTATTATTTTTTAAATACAAAAAAAATTTGATTATTAATTTTTTATTCACATCAAACATATATTTCTTTTTTTAATATTTATTTTTTATTTTAATTTTTATTCATATGATTTATTTAATTTATAATAAATATGAATAAAAAGACATCCAAAAAATAATAAATATTATAAAAATATGCTGCCTTAACTATTATGAAAATAGTGAACTGGCAGCCGGCCTTTGCAAGCCAACGGTTTCCAGTATTAAATCGAGACCCATAGAAATCCAAGCCCATGACCTTTTTCTAATTTAATGAAGGGCAAGGCGGCCCAACTCGAACGGTTTCCAATATTAAATTGAGACCCACCGAAATCTAAGACGGTGACCGTTTTCTAATTTAATGAAAGACAAGGCGGCCCATCTTGACCATCAGACTATTTAATGCAGTGCGTGGGTCGAATGAAAGCCATCCAACAAAACCTATTCTTTTCCGCCGCCACTCTCAAACTAAAAAATGATTATAAGAGTGGTGGTCCGAGTCCTTATGATTTTAATTTTTTTTAATTAAAGTAAAATTTATGTGAAATTTATTTGTAAGTTTTTTTTGCGAATGGAATAAAGATATTTTTCGTATATGAGGATTATTTGTATGTATATATATTTTATAAAATTTAACGTAATAATATAAATCTTAATTATGTATATCTAATTGTAAATATTAATGTAATATTTATTGTAATAGTTATTGTAAATATTAGTGTAATACAATAATATCACGTGTAATCGACATTTTAAAAAATAAAGCCTATTGTTTTGATTAAGAAAAACTCAATTTGCAGCACTTTTCGCCACTTGTTTGTCAAATTCCACAAAAAAATGTTTCCACTTGCATGTGTTCCCCGTTTGCAGATGCTTTTTTGGTCAATTTTCACCCTCGATGGTGCTTAGTCTCTTACTTGATTACAACTATCTCCAATCCTTTGATAAACACGTTTTATTTATCTGCAAATTAAAAAATAATCCAATGACAAATCTACAAGAGGGCTAAATTACGTGAAGGGTCCATTTATTCAAAAGTCAACCTGTCCCAACGACCAACAGACATCCTTTTAAAAAATCAATGGACTCTCAAATATCTACATGTATTATGGGGCCTTAGACGTCATCGTTTAAGGAGAACATTTGTGGCGTTACGCTTCAAAAATATTGAAATCGACTGGCATATTGGCTCTCTGTTGTAAACGCAATTGTCCTCTTCTAGTATTGACATTTGGCACGTATTTATATATTTTACCATTAGGGACTTTGTCTCAAGGTAAACCTTAATAATTTCGTAAGTTATTCGAGAATTGTGATATAGATCGTTTGAGACTCAACAAACATACTTATTCTTAAAAAAAAAAAATAGAGATTTAGATTTACTCTTAAAAGTAATGAAAAAATTATAATTTTTAATATAAAAAGAGAGAGAAAATATGACGCTCTAATCCAAACGTACATATATAAAAAATTAAAGTATTACCATTTGAATATGGGTCAAAAGAATGAAGAATAATTTATAAAAAGTATAATTTTTACGAAATCAAAATGTAAAAGAAGGATATAAATATAGGGGAAAATGTTAAATTATTAAAATTACACGCACGCGCGCGTATATATATAGAAAAAGAGAACAAACTAGATTTTTGACCTTAACAATGAGGTGATAACTATTGAGTTACAAATTATTATCTATAATTCTTCTCGTAATCTCATGTAAATGATCCCATTAGAGTTACCATGTACTTAATCCGGCAAACGTATCACTACTTAAAGCCTTAAACCTATAACAATTTAACATAAAAAATGCGAAATTTTCAAATATCACCACTTGGCCATGTCATTATATCATGGATTTGACAATTCTAACACTAAACATAGTAACTGTGACGTTTCGTGTACGGGCACCTAAATCAAACCTTTTGAAAAGTAGAAACAAAAGACACCACATAACTTGTTGTAAGAATCAAGATCGTTATTTAGTTGTGAGCGTGTCGGATATGGAAAATGCTAAGTATAAAAAAAAAAAAGAGAGAAAAACGAGAAAATGAAACTTATGCTGGGAGGATAGAAAGAGAAAAAAAACTGATAGAAAAGAGAGAGAATAGTTAATTCTCTCATCTTTCTCTTGTTATTCTTGATATTTAGCAACACTCGTCCGATATATCAACTATGAAGCCATGCTCATAAAAAAAAAAAAAAAAATTATCAATTCTCATTCCCATTTTGAATGGTTACAAATCAATAATCGTGCATGGAGCTATCACAGGAAGTTTCGTGCTCGAAAGAATCCAATTCTTTTTTGTTCGTCATTTCGGTTTTGATGATCATATGCCCAATTTTTATTATTCCCTCTTTTAAGTAACACTTTCTCTCATTTCATGTCATTTTTCTAATCCTTTACATAATTATGGTCGTACTTCAAGCGGGGTCATTGGCCAACAACTAACTACCAACTGTCGAAGCATGATTACTCTTCTAATGACCCCTCGAGCATTGTCCTATTTGAAATAATACTTTCTAACGGAAGATTGAGACATTTTCACTCTAAATATTACTTTAAATACGTTTAAATAAAATAATTTATTACAAAAAAAATCTATCACACAAATAATTAATAAGGACAAATAAATAATTATTTATCGTAACCGATATAATAATATATAATTCTTAGTAATGACTAAACTTGTATTAAAGATTTTTTTTTGACAAATTGTAAGCACCTATCTCCTGATTCAAGGAAATGGAAAATAAGATGAGTAAGCTCTCATGCTGAAAAGTTGCAAGATACAGTATCATAAAGGAAAATAAATCCAACGCCTCAAAAAAAAGCCAAAAAAAAATGCTTAGTAGAAGTCGATTGTGTCACCTCGTCATGTAAACAACTAAAAACGGGAAGGAATTTTGGAAGTCAAATTAAATTAACCATGACACATTAATATACGGAGGTAGAAAAGAAACGATTCTAAGAAACTCAAATTATGTCAAAATGATTTATTTACAAATTAATTGAATGATTTAATTAGTATGGATTTTTTAGGTATTTTAAAGGGTGCACAAAGTAAAACTTATTTTTTTATAAATTTTTAAATGAGTGTACATAATTTTAGAGTGTTCAGATTAATATTTAGAGTGTAAATAATCCCGCCCCTAACTTAAATATTTTACAAATAATTATTAAAAATTAAATTTGAAGCTACATTACACAGCATGATTTTATAACTTTAAAGTCAATTTTGATCAAAACCTATACTTGTTTGCGTGTCCTTCCTTTATAAGAAATTTGTTGGAATCCTATCAAGATTGTCTTGTTATCGTGAAATTCTAATATTGTCTATTTACATCTAAATAATTGGTAAAATTATTCTCCATTGTAGAATTGAGAACTTGAAATCCAATCCATATGTGAGCAAAAAAAAATGTGATTTACCACTTTAAAGCGGTTGCATTCATTTATTGATTGATAGTAGTTTAGAAAGTGATTTTTGAATAGTCGAGACAAAATTAATTTTAATTTTATTTGTTTATTAATTATTTTAAAATTTGCTTCATTATTGTGGATGTTTTTCTCAATAATTTTCTTTTTTTTTCTTGTTGATTCACAAAAAAAATTTGCATTGATTGTTGGAGTAGTAAAGGTAGATAAAAAAAAACATTTCTTTATATTTTTTCAATAACAAATTTTAGAAAAAAATAGGATATACAGATTAATTGAGCATTTCTTTTTTTTTTAAATATATGCCAAATCCTTTTTTTATGGGTCTAATATTTTAACATTTTTTGACGGATGAAATGATTAAAAATATAGTCAAGTATGAGATTTTATCTTTAATAGATAAATCGGTCCATTGCTTGAGATAAAATCGACGAAGATGTTAAATAATAAATAAACATTTTGCATTTTATAAGTTTGTTGCTCTGATTAGAAATGGAATATAATTTCCATTTTAAAATAATTTTATATAAAATTTTAACACCCGCATGATTACGTAAACACCACCAGAGGTCCACAACGTGGCAAAACCGGTCCCACGTTATTTCCAGTGTCGCCGCTTTACAGATTCCTCGGCATCCGCCTTCTCTTTGAAAATCTATTTTTCCATTTTTGTCCTTCGAAAGTTGCAGATTCTAAATAAATTTATAATCATATTTATTTATATCTAACAATCGAAATTTTCAAATCTACATTAAGTGAATAAAAATTCTCAAATCGCCTCATCGTCAAGTTTTTCAGTTTTCAAATTTCACTCCAAATTCGATCCAATTTAGGTTTTTTCAAATTTTGGATTTTCACCAAAATTCTTATGCTGTTTCGAGATTGAATTCGAATCTAGCGGTTTGGTCGTGGTCTGAAATGATTAGGGTTTTTTTTTTTTTTCTCTTTTGAAATTGCGAGTTACATTAAACTAAATCATAGGTACGGCTTCAAGAATCGAAATATTATTATTTTTTATATTTAATATCTGTACGACTTGATGTATAAAATATTTAATTTTTGTATGTATCTGTAAATATTATTCGTGGTTGATGTCGTTTGAAAGAACTCGCTAGGTTTCGTCTTCTTTTGAGAAAAATCTAGCTAAAAATTAAACCTTGGTACTTATTTATATTGTAGTTTTATTTTGATGTTCATTTGTGACGTTTATTTTTATTTTTTTAAATTTTAGAAGGTCAACGTATTATTGAAGAAGCTAGGTGGTGGTGCTGGTGGTGGTGAACATTGAGGCTTACATTGTGTATTATAAAGTGGAGTTATAGCGATGTTGTGTCTCAATCAAAATGGTTTTAATATCATAAGCAGTTTCTTTCATTTGGCGGAGTGGCATCCACTTGAATAGCAAAGCTGATTTGGGCATAAAAGCCCTCTCTTTTGATCAGGTTTGATTTCATTTTCCTTTTTATCTTTTCTAAGTATGTGGGTCATTTTGATTATGAGGTATGTAATCTATTTGTTCGTTCCTAATACGTAGAAAGTTGAAGCCCCCAAACACCCAGTTTGAGGATTGGTCAATCGAATAACAATCTTCATATTCTTTTATGTTTTTAGTTTTTTTATTTTTGGGTGGGATTTGGGATTGGTTTCAATAATATAGTGTGTCTTATGTGTATTGTGGATCATCACACTTGAGAAATTGAGTGTTAGCTGGACTGGTTCCGACCCTTTTTTGTTTTCTTGCTTATGTGTCCTAAAGGGTGAAAATAATATAAATTCCATGACACTCACATGAGTATTGTTTGACATTGATTGAGTGATATCAGTTCTGTGAAGCAGGTAAATTGTTTCTTAATTGAGTTTAAGTGGCTATTTCTGTTTATGGCAGGTTATTAACTTGATTTGTTGTTGAGATAAGGGTTTTTCCACTTTGCAGGTTTTGGGATCATTTTTCTTTTTTCACTCGCTGAGAGTTTTAATAACTGCTTTGAGGTTTTCAAGGTTTTGCATGTTTAGGAAGACTTGTTCTTGGGTAAGAGATATGGGCTGTTGTAGCTGTTTCGGTTTCACCAGAAGAAAACCCAAACAAGCGTTGAGGCCCATCACTGGGTTGAATTATCGGATTTCCCGCGACTTTTTGTTAGGAGATGATATAGATGATGATGATGATGATAATTCATACAATGGCGAGGCTACTAATACAGCAGATGGAGATGGTGGTGAGATGCAGAACCATGCCAAACAATCTGAAGAGATTTTTAGGGAAAGAGAACAGAATGGACTGATTTGCAGGCAATTTCCTGTTAAGGAATCTAATAAACTCATTCGATCAGAGGTGAGAATGATGATAAGATGAATATGAGACTTTTGTAACTCATCAGCTTTCAAGCTAATTCATTTTTTTGCTTTTCATTAATTAAATTGGAAATGCAATAAGCTGATGTGGATGCTTGTGGCATGCTGCTGTTAGGTCTTTTAGCTGTCCTTTATTATACATTCTCGCTAGACATTTGTATTTAGCTTGTGATAGCCAAACAACAGATATAAGTTGTTTACAGAGTGTTTCATGTTATCTCATTAACTGTTGCTTAATTGATGATTTTTCCTTACTGCATGAAATTGAAGTGTACAGATGAACTTACTGAATAAGGTCATATGTGCCACATACATGTCTGGGTACTTGTATGCAATTATTTACTCTTACATGTATGATTTTCCATATTGGGTATTCTCTGTTGTAGTATAACTGTAAGAAGTTGTATATGACGGACATTGCATTTTCCAGGATGAAAATGGGACTAAGATGATCAATGAGTATGTACATGTACGTAAGATTGGTGCCGGTAGCTATGGGAAAGTGGTAAGCTTCATTTTGTAAGACAATGTCCTATTGGTTGTTTGAGGAATTGATTCTTTTATTTGAGCCTTTTTATTTGCTTCTACGACAGGTCCTTTATCGAAGCTCCTTAGATGGAAAGCATTATGCAATTAAGGTATTATTTTTCTGTCTTGATGCAGAAACATTCATGTTTTGGGTAAAGTCATTGGCAACAGCTAAGGAGTCACTTTGATGTAAATATGTTAGGTCAGGAATTAAATGTCATATCAGTATGGTGGGTTACAGGCTTGAAAAGTCCTCCTTCAAGAGGGGAAAAAAATGTCCTTAAAACTCCTGCTTATACGTGTTATTAATTTGATCTACAGGCTTTTCATAAGTCTCATTTGTCAAAGCTGCGAGTTGCTCCTTCAGAGACGGCTATGACTGATGTTCGTCGTGAGGTATCTGCTCATTCTCTTCTATTTTCAGATTCTGCTGACTAGTTCTTTTGAAACTCACTGCCCAATTATGATTTGGACTATTTGTATTTGCTATTTGAGGAAATGCTCTAGCTTGTTTCTGATCACAAGTATTATACTTTGGTTTATTATTGCAACCACTCTAGAGAAAGGCTTCTCTGTGCACATTATGGAGGGTTCATACCTTCCATGTTATTCTTTATTTTTTGTTGCCTATGTTTGATTTTCTTATGATATATGGTTCTGAAAGTCACAGTGTCTGGTTGTGGATGATCTTATTTTCCTTTTTTAGTTCAAAAATGACAGTTTGACAGGCTAATACTTGGCTAATTGTATTACAAGTGCTTAATTTGTGCTAGTTGCTATAGTTCGTTACTCCTTTGCATCTTTATGGTAGATGTAATGTCAGATGCCTTTCCCTTGCAGGTTCTAATCATGAAAATGTTGCAACATCCAAATATAGTTAATCTGATTGAGGTGATTGATGACCCAAACTCAGATCACTTCTACATGGGTATTTATTTCCTTTTTCTTTCTCTTCTCCCTATTGAAGTCATTATATGGGTAATTCTATTATGTGCTTGACTGGAACTTTTTCAAATTTTCTTCCCTCCAGTTCTTGAATATGTGGAAGGAAAATGGGACAATGATGGGTTTGGTCAACCAGGGGCCATTGGAGAGAGTATGGCTAGAAAGTATTTGCGGGACATAGTATCTGGGTTGATGTACCTGCATGGACATGTATGATTTCAAAAGCCTGCTATTATGCTCCATTATATTATGAATGTGTGTGAAGTCTGATTATACATTTGTACATCGATATGGTAGAACCCATCCTGTCCATTTTAGGAAGTTTTTATTGGACAGATATGTGATATTATGTAGAAGGAAAAAGGAATTTTCTGTCATTCAGCTGTTTATCACCTTGATGGTTCATGTATGCTCACAAGTATGGACTTACATATTCACATTTCATCAGACACTTACTTTAAGATATTAGATTTAAGAAGCAATAGATTTTCCTCTAAGAAGAGAGCTTGAAAGGACATTATATAAGAAAAACTAATGTAATTAGTGGTTCATTAACTATCTATTGTATCAACCTTGCTTGATATGGTGATGGCTGGCTTGTACTTCTGTGACCTATATGTATGGTATCTATATATTGGATGGCTGTCAGAATATTCAAGAAATTGCTTTATTTGACGTATGTTCTTTGTCCTCTGTTATGCATTTTAATTTTTCTGGGAAGTTTTTAATGATTAGTATAGTTAACTAGTGATTCCAAGCTAATTGCAGTTCATTTGATACCAATAGAGCTATAATTTGACCTTGCCTGAGCTTATTCTGATTATCACCACACTTGAACTCTGGATAGGCATTGTGGTAGAGGTTTTCTATGTAGAAAAAAGACCAGATATGGTTTAGAAACCAGTTGCCACCTTACGTGCTGTGCGATTCTTGTCACAAGAGAGATGTTTTTTATTCAAGTTTTCCGGGGCCTTCGCTTTTTGGTATATAATGACTGAAGTGGTGGCTGCATGTTTTTCAATCACCGATCACGTTTTCTTATCCTAAACTTAAACCACCTTGTCATCTTAATGAAATGGAATATCATTCTTGACATAGCTAGATGATACAGAATCCTGTGAAGTTAGATTATTCTGTGCTTATTTTTTATAGGGGTCGGGAATGCTTAATGCGTGATAGCTTGTTTGTATTTAAACAAGTTTATTTATGTCTGTGCTGAGTAGTAGATGCCTACCCTTCTGGTAGACCCCAGCATCTTTTAGCGTTTTGCATGTTTGCATGCGCATGCTTCTGTAACAGAAATAACTGTGATCTTAGGTAGCATTCATGTCCATTTTCTTTTATATGCAGACTTCCTCCTTTCTTGCTATCGATAGTGAAGCGGGTTTTGTGATTAATTCCTTGTCTTTCCTTTGTAAGAACAGAATGTAGTGCATGGAGACATAAAACCCGATAATCTGTTAGTTACGTCGAGTGGTACAGTGAAGATTGGAGATTTCAGTGTCAGCCAAGTTTTTGAGGTGATGAATCCATCTTTACCCTTGATCCCCTAACTATGATTAATTGCTTCAATAGTAATTTGAGGGTTAAAAAAAAAAATTGAATGGCAAGCTTTGGGAGTGAGGAATGATCTTATTGCCTTACCCAAAGATATATATTTTGCTTGTGGAATCTTATCATATTAAAACATGCAATTTTGGTTTGCAGGATGATAATGATCTTCTTCGTAGGTCTCCTGGAACTCCAGTTTTCACAGCTCCTGAGTGCTGTCTAGGTTAGGATTCCGTCCCTAAAGGATTGGACTATGCTGCAATAGAAATCAATAATAAACAACATACAGGATTATAATATTATAACTTTGTGTGAATTTCCTTTATGATCAACAGGTCTAACATACGGTGGCAAAGCTGCTGACACATGGGCGGTGGGAGTTACTTTGTACTACATGATAATAGGACAATATCCATTTCTCGGTGAAACACTGCAGGATACATATGACAAGGTGGTCAAAATGCTTTTTGAATATTTTATTTTTCATTTCCTTCTGCGATTCAACTGTTTGTTTACTACTCTTTCAGTTCATCATTTCAAAGCATTTCAAAGAGAGATCTAAATTATGATCTCCGTTCCCTCTTCTACAGATCGTTAACAACTCTTTAGTATTCCCGGATGCTATGAACCCAGAGCTAAGAAATTTACTAGAAGGACTTCTTTACAAAGGCCAGTGAAGATCCATTGTTAACTAACGTCATTCAGAATTCATTAACTGCCCATCTATTCTTATCATTCATTTTTTATTCTGCTTTGTTTTTAGTTTTTACTCTTTGGATTCTCTACTGAAGAAAGAAATCACAAAATTTGTCATTTGCAGACCCAACTCGGAGGTTGACTTTAAACGTCGTAGCCAAGCACACTTGGGTTCTTGGAGACAATGGGCCAATCCCTCAGTATTTATGTTGGTGCAAGCGTGACAGATTGCACAGGGATAATACCACACAGGATTCTAACTAACTTGATTGTTTTCTTAGTTTGAATTTCTGTGTACAGTGTAAAATCTAGGGTTTTTTTTTTAATTATTATTTTTAAAGTTATCATGTGATTGGCAAGCAATGGAGAGATGGTGGCTAAGACAGTATTATGCGAAATTTTCCAGAATACAAGAGGTGTGATTTACCAGCATGCGCAAAAGGTAGAGCGATATTAGCTTGTAAATTCTGCATTCAAACTGAAGAATTTTCCGGATTATTTGTTATAATCATATTCCTAGTGACGATAAATTCTGAGTTTGAGCTTTTGAATGAGGAACACAATCGTGCTCCCTTTGTATGTCAACTGCCTGTTGCTTTTTTCAATATTAATGAAACTTCTGTTATGGTAAAGGCTTGGTAGTTGTGACCTCACTGACTCGTTAGCGCTCCTAAGAAGTATTTGTAGGTGACTAAAAGCGCCTGTGTTTACTATGTAGTGTTTGAACTTGGAATGCTTCCATTTGGAAACTAAAGTTTTCCAGAAGTGCCTTTGAAAAGTAAGTGGCAGAAGATAAAACGGCGGATGGCGGGGCCAGGGGCGGCGTCGAATCGGTCCTCTCCAAGTGTCATCACCTTGACTTAGGTGAGTTCACCCATGCATGGGACAATGAACAGAGAGAGCCCACTTCTCAAATCATCACTTTACCTCACCATACCAAAAAGAAAGTACATGACAATTCCCACAGCCATCATCATTCCCTTTAAATGTAGTGCTTCGTTGAGGAGCTTTCAATGGTGGGGGCCTGGTTCATTGAAACTTTTTTCCCAATAATGGCCTTACTTAAAGATTTAGTAAAGTAACTCAAAAAAGGTTGCTGATAAAATAAAACCATCATTCTGTTGTGTCAAGAAAGACATTCTCTAGGGGACTCCACTCATCCAATCCAATTCAAGCAAAGCAACTTCAACTTGTTCGTGAATTTTGTGATTCTGAGTGGATGTGGTTGTGGATGTTGAGGTTCTTGGTTGCATTAACGTCTTCTCAGTCTCCTGAGCTAAAACATCTGTAGTACAATTTACAACTTGTTAGGACTCCCAAATTTGAAACAATTATTATGCTTCCGTTTAATTTTTAAACGCGTGGTAATTAATTAAGTACAGTACAAAAACAGAAGAATCCGTAAAAGCTATAGGCTGGCAGGCGATTACTGTGACTGTGTTGCAATACTGGGGCGCCCATACAGCTTCTGTCAGAAACAAATTAACCCCCACTTGGATTTTCTGACAGTGCTGCACAGAATATGAGACTTATCCAGCCACGCCGGTCTGGTTTCACCCCAAAAGTAGAAGGTATCATCTTAGTTTTTTAATCAGATTTAATTTCTGTCCCAACATTCCAAAATATGCCGCTAATGTGAATGTCCCATTAACATGTGTTTAATCACTTTATCTAGATGGGATCACATGGAGTTTTTCAGTTTTAAGAGATTCACATTGCAAGATTATTTTGGAGTGTATTTTTGAACTCGGCTTCAAATGGGTTACTTTAAGCCATGTCTTATTAGGCTTGAAAATTATTATCTTGAGCAGGTGCTATCTCAGTATAGTTTACTTTGTGTTCTTGTGTATGAATTGAAATGTCGACACTCTTGTTGACTATTATGATTACATTTAGGTAAATGACAGTGAGATCAAGTTAACTTTGGGAGATCATAAAGTCAAAAGAAATTATCATAAAATGGACTAATCCAGAACATTAGGCAAAGGTACAAAGCATAGGAGCTTGACAAATGGCACAATAAGAGCTGTTCATTCTTCACATGGCTCCACATACAAAAAAGATGAAAAGTATTAGATTCTCTTTGCAAGTTTTTCAACTACAATATTATTCAATTCGTTTGTTAATACATCCTTTAACGCATAAAAAGAATAGAACATTGTTTAGTGCTCTTCATAAAGGCATAGCTAATTTGATTTTTCGAATAACCCCTTTTTCATTTGAAAGGGATGGGTTAAATTTACACATCTCGTCAACACGTGGATGTAATTAACATCTAATCAATAAGAGCTTGGGAATAAATAAATACATTTCGAAACATGAGTGTTTCTAATAAGATATTGGCAAGAAAAAAAAAAAAAAAGATTGGTGGCAATACTTATTAAATTATCAATGGGTTCTTAGATAGATCATGTGCCACTATTTGAAGCTTTAGTATATTAGTGAAGATTAAAGTATTAATCTTCTCGATGAGTACCAAAAAGATTTTCATCTTATCAAGTTATTTAAAGGAGGAAGATATCATGATTATTTTATTTCAATTTTTTAAAATAATTTTTTGATTTTTAAAAAAACAATATGAAATAGTTTTTATAACCCATCCACGTCAAAGTTCTCACATAAAAAAATATTTGTAACTGTGGTGACATTTGCAAAGAGAATATTACAAAATCTGGAACGGGATAACTGATAAAAATATAAATTATTAAGATAAAAAAAGGTAATCGCCGTTACCTATAAAGTATAATTGCGAACTAATGTTGCTTTAATTTATAAATAAATAAAAATATACACTTTTTTATTATAATAGACTAATACTCATTATTAAAACTCATATGATATGAGATTATTTATTTATATATTTACAATCAAACAATTATTGAGATAAAAGTCTAAATTTTGACACCCTATCATTGAGAGGGAGAAAACTGTCTTCACACAATTATTTTCATAATTAAAAAAGAATTCAGCCCCTACAATACTTTTATAGTCACTACCCTAGCAGCTCAACCACTCGATCTTTATATACACAATTTTTGAATTATCAAAATGATAGGTTTATCTAATTAGGGAAATTAATTACAATTCAAGTAACTGCCCACTATAATATATTTCTCAGCAAATAATTATCAGCCTTACCATGAGACTATGGGACGTCTAATTTTGAACAAGAATTAACAGCTCAAATACTAATTAACGGCTCACCGTTGTGTAATTTCCTGGAAAAAAAAAAATGATTTTCTTGGTTAATTACCAGAGTGTACTTGTAAAACAAACAAAAGTACATTCGTACCAAACGTAACGATAACAAGACAGTGAAAAGAGTCAAAGTCGCAGGGTAATTTTGGATTTTCATCTTCTCCTGTTGCAGACGACAGAGCAGCCGTCTGCGAACTGTACGAACTGTAGATTCACACAACCGGTGAAGTAAAAAGGTTTTTTTTTAAAAAAAAAAAAATTTGCAGGAGAAACTGGCTTTCTGTTTTTTGTTTTTTCAGCTTTTTACTTTTTTAAGACCATAAAACGCCGCCACTTTGACTCTTTCGTATTTTCAGTTGTTGGCTCTGTAAAAACTCGGTCAACTGCGTGATTTGACCAATGCTCAAAGAAGTGAAATTTACAGAATGACCCCTGAACTGTTGTGTGAATTCTTTTTTTTTTTTTCTTATACAAGTTGGTTTCAGGACAACAAGGTCGGTACAAATATGATGTTATGTTAAATTTTTTTTAAAAATAAATTCTTACAAGGCATTGGTTTTGTAAGATTGATTGTTTGTTAGTATCTAATGAGATTCTCTTTATTTATTTATTTATTCTTCTTGGAATCAGTGACTAAACACAATATAAAAAAAAAAAAAATTGGATGTACATGGCCTCATTCTAACTCTTGAAGTGATGAAGGTAAAACGCTTGAATTTGACAATATGATTTTATTATAGTTTATTATCCCGTAATTTCAGCCTTCGATCAAATTTAATAATTAAAAAAAGATATATTGGGTACTTAAAAATTTGAGTCAACAAACAAAATTAATTCAAAAGTGATGGGTGGTGTTGTATTGATTGGCAAGAACTAGCTAACAAAGTTTGTAACGTCCAAAATGATAAACAAGAAGGAAAAAAAAAAAAGTTGAATAATATCACAAGTTTCATGTTTGGTGATGAGATAAAGTTCTGGTCCTCATTGGTCAACCCCTCGCCATGGCATGCCAACCTTAGTCAATCTTTTATCATTTGCTTTCTTCTTACGTTTCTTTCCAACTCATTTCACCTTCGGCCCTCCTACTTTCCTTTTATTTCTCATATCCTTTCTTGCTTTTTACGTTCTTCTTGGGCAATCTAGTGCATGCACAATCTTCGTTTGAATCTTCATTACTTGTGTTTGATATAGTTTAATAGTCATTGATCTCTATTATATTATGCTTTATGAGATGTAATACTAGTCAAATGTGGTATTAAGAGACCAAATAAATATCTTGAGAAAGTATCGAATTGATATCCTCTTAATTTGCATATGATTTTGATAAGTTATTATTTATGAATTTGATATCGGTAACTCTCTTAATAAGAGAGGCTACTCATTGAAATTATAAATAAAAATAAAAGCTCTTTTAAGAGCATAAGCGCATATTTATTTATTTTTTAAAATTATATAAATATAGTCTTAAATGTAATTCAAGTTGTTTACTGGTAATTGACTTTTCAATTGATAATGTTGACCAAATTAAGTATTTAATATACATAATGACTATCATAAGCAAATATCAATTAATACATGGAAAGTCCACATAGTGTTTAGAAGACGAGTTTGAGATTGATAATCTTCTTAATATGAGTTATTACTTATTTTTTGCGATGCACTTGATAAAATTAACAAATAATTTTTTGGTAACCGATTGGAATTACATACACACACACATATATGCACCTCTATATAGTGATAGTATATATATTTATAACCTCCACGTAGTAATAAAAATTATAATTTCAAATTGGACCAATTATAAATAAGAATAAGTTATACATTGTAATAAATTATAAGTTTCATATATCCCTTCTTAAATAAGTTGCCTCCACATAGAAGTAATAATTTGTATACCACACACACACGCGCGTGTTAAAGGATTAATATAGTATAAAATATTTTTCTAAAGCTGTTTGATATAATAATTTATTTTTTAAAGTTGTTACCACATATTTAAACTTGTTTGTACATAATAACTCGTTAGTATAAACCCCTTCTAATTGAAAGTAAAATATTTTTTAACTTCTCAAGCATGTTTAGAGTTTCACAAAATTAATATGCTCCATTAATTAACTATTAATATATTGACCTCTGTATTACTTATATTAAGAATAATTACGTTAAAATAATAATTTAGAACTAAAGAAATATATTGGGCAAAAAGATAAATTCTATACAATACAGGCCTATAACTGCAAAACGACAACAAAATTTTCAGTTTTTATAACCACACCTCTCTTCACCACTTTCACTT
Source organism: Citrus trifoliata (assembly GCA_018350135.1). Lineage (NCBI taxonomy): Eukaryota > Viridiplantae > Streptophyta > Magnoliopsida > Sapindales > Rutaceae > Citrus > Citrus trifoliata. The sequence goes on along the minus strand of CM031391.1, from coordinate 7,136,267 downwards.
TTGCTCAGTTACCTTCAAAACAATCTCTTAGCTGGCCGGACTCCGGCATCATGTTCAACAGCAAGCAATTTCCGATGAAATCTCCGGTGACTCGATTCTCGAGTTCCAATAAGTCCGTCGACGAATTCCGGTATGGTACCCCAAAATTTTCACTTTGTATTTTGCGGCTCCGAAAGTTTTGATTTTGTATAATTTGTCAAGTGGGATCCGAGTAACTACCGGATTCGGATCCAAACTTGTGCAGTAGCCGCTGTTTTGGATACAAATCTACCTTTTTTGGTCCCTAATCCGGATCCGACCGTAGTTTCAGAATTATTATTAAAATATTGATCTCTGAGCTATTGAAATATGATGTAATTTTGTTGTTTTAATTTATTGTCTGTAATTTTTTATTTTCCAGGTAATTCTGTTCGGAGTAAACGAGTGAGAAATTCTCCTGGAAAATTTCGGAAATTCGGCTGTATTGGGGAAATTTGGTTTGTCTTTTTATTTGATTGCTCTGTTAAAAGTTGTATTTTGGAATTTATAGAGAAATTGAAGTTAATTGATGGGTTTTTAGTTATGCCGCGAAAGTGGGATTTTTTGGGTGTAGATCGAGAGATGGGTATAAATGAGTCATTTGCTAAGTTTATTGGAAAGAATATATAGGCGGAGGTTCGTTGTGTGCAAAGATCGGAATTTGTTTTCTGGTTATTGGGAGCGTCATTGAGAATTGTGGGTTGACAATTTCTTTTATCTTTTTAAATTTTAATCAAGATTGACTTTTTTTTTATAGAAATTTTGCTTGATTTTGTTGGATTATAGGAAAAGAATTTTTTTTCTCCCTTTTAACATGATAAAGAAAGCGCGTTTGGATGATATTATGGAGGAAGTAGAAAAGGAAGAAGAAGAAGCTGCTAGTTTATCAGTAGCGAGTTGGAAAGCGAGAGTGAATGATGGTTGTTGTCGGATTGGACCAAGTGATTCACTTCTCCCTGGTCTTGTTGATGATGTTGCTTTGAACTGTCTTGCTTTTGCATGTACATCCGACTATGCATCATTGTTATTTATAAATAAGAGGTTTCATAAGTTAATCAAGAGTGGGTATTTGTATGGGTTAAGGAAGCAATTGGGTATTGCGGAGCATTGGGTCTACTTGGTTTGTGATCCACGGGGTTGGGAGGCATTCGATCCGATGAAAAAGAAGTGGATGGCTTTGCCTAAGATCCCTTGTGATGAGTGTTTCAACCATGCAGATAAAGAGTCCTTGGCTGTGGGTAGTGAATTGTTGGTTTTTGGGCGTGAATTGTTTGATTTTGCAATTTGGAAGTATAGCTTGGTTTTCCGTAGTTGGATGAAGTGTGAGGGAATGAACCACCCTCGTTGCTTGTTTGGCTCTGGTAGTCTTGGTTCTATTGCTATTATTGCAGGTGGGAGTGATAAGAACGGGCATGTTTTAAAATCTGCTGAATTATATAACTCCACAACGGGCAGATGGGAAATGTTACCCAGCATGCATTCACCCCGCAGATTGTGTTCTGGCTTTTTCATGGATGGAAAATTCTATGTGATTGGTGGAATGTCAAGTCCCACTGTTTCATTGACCTGTGGAGAGGAGTTTGATCTTGAGACGAGGAAATGGAGGAAGATAGAAGGGATGTACCCAAATGTCAATAGGGCTGCACAGGCTCCTCCTCTTGTTGCAGTTGTGGATAATCAGTTATATGCAGTCGAGTATTTGACTAACATGGTCAAGAAGTATGACAAGTTGAAGAACACGTGGGATGTGTTGGGAAGGCTTCCAGTTAGGGCTGATCTCTCAAATGGCTGGGGTCTGGCCTTTAAAGCTTGTGGAAATGAACTTCTGGTTGTGGGTGGGCAAAGAGGCCCGGAAGGTGAAAATGTTGTGCTAAACTCGTGGTGTCCCAAGTCAGGGGTTAACAACGGAACCTTGGATTGGAAGGTACTCGCTGAGAAGCAGCATGTCGGAGTGTTTGTCTACAACTGTGCCGTCATGGGTTGTTGATAGTTCTCTTGAGATTTGACCTAATGGATGGTTTGAGCATCTCCAATCTGACATGGCCCTTTAAGGTGCTTCCCTGCACATTTGTCCAATTGACTAAAATTAATTGTTGATGATGAGCTAGAGTTTGGCAATCTGTGAATTTGATTACATTTCTTTTTAACTTGTCTGTATTTCGAAGTGTTTTTCACTTCCTGATTCTGCAATTTATTATCTGCTTTCAATTCAATAGTACTCAGTTCCTTCATAATGTATCTTCATGTTTTCAGATTCCTTCTCTGATCCCTAAGTCGACTGATTTTCCTATCAATAAATTCAAAAGCTTCATTATTTCAAGAGCCTTAGATGTAGACTGTAGAATTAGTCCAGCATTAATGTGCTCGAAAATTTGTCCTTTTAGGGCGTGCTTTACGGAGCGGAGTGTTGTGCTTTTTGAGTTTGACAATGTCGAAGGCAAGTAATTGCATTTGTCAGCTTATTTTTATGAACCTCACACACAGCGGCAGGCAATTAATGCAATTCAATTCGATCCATCTGGGGTTAGCTTGCTGTAGAAGAAAAAATAATGCTTCTCATTGTAGGTAGGTCCAAGGTCCAAACTCCGAACAAATAATTTGGAAGAGTAATAATAAATCATATTGAAACGAGTCCTCGCGTACTTGATATTTTGGAGTCAAGATTTTGCGGGGGCCTACTAAATTATGTTAACATTTGAGCGAGAAAAAAAAAAATCTTACCGGCGCATTTTGCTGTCCAGCGGTTTTGTTAAAGCATCAGTCAATTATGAAGAGTCAGTTTCTTCGTACCAATCATTGTTGCATTTGAATCATAAAAAAAGTTATATTTGTAGTTTTTTTTTTTATTTAAGTATCGGAAATATTGCTAACAAGATACTTTTTTTTGTTGACAACAGGGCCAAATTTGTTTCTCAATATTGGAAAGAAAATATGATTGAAGCATTCTTGTTTTTCTATCAGCTTTGTTGAATGGTTAAGCATCATTCAATAATTGAGGCAGCCAGCCAGTTTCTTGGCAACTAAAAAAAAAAAAAACTGTGAATTTCGTGGTGGAGATGTCCCCAATATTTATGAATTCTCTTAATATTTGAAAATATTTTCCTTACTGATTTTAGAAGTATATAATAAATTATCAAAGTAATTTCTAAGATCAGAAAAAAAAACATGCAAAAATGCTTTTCAATATGATCCATTTGTAATGCAAATTGCTTAGTTTTGGCAAAAACAAAACCTTACCATGCTGCTACTGCTATTTGATTTAATGTCATGTCTTGTATATGCCGCTCTATCACATACAAAGGTTCTTTTTAAAATATATATATATATATATATTATGCCTTCTTAAAAGTAAATTAACTTCATTCCAAAATGTCAAATCATTATGAAATTCGTTGAATTTATTTTGAAAATTCATCCAACCAAATGGTAAAAGAACATTAATAATAATAGATATACTATGCTCACATGAGTGGTAAAAAATATTGAATAACTATTAGACTACTAAATAATAATAATCATAACAAATACATAAATGATAAACAAACAAATAAAAAGAGGCTAATCCTGATTAATCTCGATCAATGGAATCCTTGAATTAATCCAAAATATCTCCTTATTTGGGACAGTTAGGGTTATTTGAATTTGGGCGACGTGGAAGAGAAATAATTAGGGTGCGGCTCTTTTTATCACATTGGGAAAAATCGACGGCACGTCATTCGTGTTTTTAAGAATGATACGACCTACCGGATTGTATCAGTTCACGGACGAGTTGTCATTTGCTTCAATTAAGTTCATAGTTCGTATCATCCAATCTCCCCCGGCGCAAAAGCAAAGATAATCACTTTTATAAATAATTAGATTCATAATTTACTAGCATGATCTTTATAGCATAATTAGAACCCATACGGAATGTTGAATAATTTATATTAATTACTCTTTAAACATACGCTTGAATTCCATAAATCCCTATGGAATGTTGGAATAAGAATTGAATTTCATATGTTTGAAGAGTAATTAATTATTAATGAAATCTGGATAGAATAAGACTCGAATTTAATTATGGAAGAGTACGAGAAAGCTACCCTGCTGGACTGGGAGGAATGGAACTTTGGTTTTGTTTTGAATTGACGTATTGTAACTTTTAAAATACAACTATTGTAGAAAAAAACTATAAATATAAAACAAAAGTTAATAATATGTAGTAAATATAAATTTTAATAATTTTGACAAAATTATTAAACATATAATAAATTTTCTATTATACGAGTGAAAAATCATATCACTATAACTTTCAATATATAGTACTTAGTGTTTACTAAACACTTTAGTATAATAGCTTAAAAGATACAACCATCTAACCTCAATCCTAAACACACTCTTACTGATTAAGTAAGCTTTTTGATGCCACATCAGTGTTAAATCGATAATGCTGCCGCCGCCCAAGATGAATTGAAGAATTTTGTAGGTGGATATATAACATAAAAATAGATCTGAGTGAGCACATGCAGAATATTAAGTCACATTCGCGCACCTAACCAAACAACATTTAAAAAAAAAAAAAAAGGACTAGTAACTTGGTGTGCCGTGGGGGCTGTGGATCAAAAGGTTTCTAAATACGTCCTTTCATTACTAAGCTGGTTGATTCACTTAGCCACCGTTTTGCAGCGGCTGCCACACATTGAATTGATAATGGCACGACTATGGCATGGGGGACCATTTGTGGCGGGTGAAGCGAAACTGGTTACTGGGGGTGAGATGGGCGTCGGCAATTTGATGGTACTTTTGAATATATATAAAACAATAAATAAAGCACACAGCAGAGAGTTTACAACATCTGATCCGAGTAGGGGATGGATGGAAACACTGTGGGTTGTTGTATATCATGATCACAATATCGCATGCACAGTGTTGTTTGTTTGGAACCCCGCGGGGGAAAAAGAAAAGAAAAGAAAAGAAAATTACTGCATGATTACAAAGCTTGGGCTGCGTACGCATGACTTTTCAAGGCAACGACTTTTACGAGCATTTTACGGCAATATCGCAACTTTCAAATTTGGTTGTCTTTCTTTGAAAAATTGGTCGCTCAGCATTCATTGCACTGCATGCCATGCAATGCATCACATGTGAATTATTGAGATCTCGGCTGGGTTCTTATTCGCCGCCAACTACATCATCGTCATATCATCAATTATTAAGGGCGCGTTTGTTTGTTGTTCGTTGGTGGTGTTAAAAAGATGACAAATGCCTTAACTCCCCCCCCCCCTCTCCTGTGTGTTTTTATTAGGAGCAGAGTTGGACCAATTACGTTTTCGCCTTTCTAATGTCTTTTTTCCCAAATGCAACATTTAGTACTGCGTGTGACGTTAAAAACACCTCTCTGTCTGTATTGATAATGCAGTCCGTTTTCTTTTTTCAATTGGTACAAATGTATAGATAAAACAAATAGATATCACGAGATAGAATGAGAGAATCACCGAGAAAACAAGAAGAAAGGGGCTGCAGGCAAAGTAAAAATAAGCTAGCTCCATCAATCTTTTCATATCAAAAGATTCAAGTTCTCTCTGTAAGTTTATAGAAGTAAAATTTCTTTTAATTTGGGAGTAGATCTCTTTACTATTCTTTACGCGTTCAGGTGAACTGTTATCAAAACAATCATAAATATTAGTAAAATTCCATGAAAAATTGTGAATTTGGTTTTTTCTTTTTTTTTTTTTGGATTGACCCTAAGAGACAAAACTAGTACATCAACTTCACAAGACTTCCATGATAAACGACTTAATAATTGCGTGCAGTCTGCAACATAGAAGAGAACCAGCGTACAATATACTTTCTTCAATGTGGGCTGGCTCCAAATCAAATTTGAGAAAGCATCTTTGCATTTCTAAAGCTAAAATTTATTCATTGCATGTGAAACTCAAAAAGAATGTACGTATCTGCGTACAAACGTTTGACTTGAATTAAAAAAGAGTGGTTATGGAAAGTGATGAGACATTGAGACTCTACCCCGGAAATGACCGATTCATCCTTTGCTGTCTTGAAGCTCCCAAAGCTCCAGGCATCCATTTACTACATGTTAAATACACACCCTTGCTTAAGTAGTGTTTGGTAAAGAAGAAAGAGACGGAAAAATATAAAAAAAAACACCCATAAATCACAATTATTAGGCACCACTTGCATCTACTCTATATCATTAATTATATCCCTTGAATAAGTTCATCTCCTCCTCCATCTTCTTTGTCACAACTGCCCCCTTGTTCTCATACCCCTTGCTTATTATCTAAGTAAGTACTTGCCGTTGCATTTCACAATTAGATCCTCTCTTTATGGCAACATTTAAAGCCAAATTGTTGTTTTTGGTTAGAAGAACCTCAACAATGTACAGTATCAAATTAAATTACTCTGTTATTGATATATATCTAAATCTGTAAAACAATAAAGCCAGTTGAGTTGCGTATCATGAATTGTTGTAAATAATGTTAAAATTGTCGATTGATAGGTCACTGGCTTTACGTAGGGGTGGGCACTATTCAGTTTGGTTCGGTTCAACCCCTGAACCGAACCAAACTGAAACCAAATGGTTCATGAATTTATGAACCAAATGCGAACTAAGTTATAGAACTGAACCAATTCGGTTCGGTTCTATAATTTGGTTCAGTTCAGTTCGGTTCGGTTTGATTTTATCATATATATTCATTATTCAATAAAAAATATAATATAATAATACACTATTAATACAACAATAACCTTGAGTCTATAAATTTGCAAATAATAAACAACATAATAAAATTTAACAATAGTAAATTAACATAATAAATTCCAAAAACAATCTAAAAATCCATAAATAATAACCAATATAATTAAATATAACAATAATAAATTAAAATAACAAAGTTCAAAAATAAAATAAAGTGTATGCTATGATATATATAATATCATGTATTAATTAACAAACAAAAATAAAAATAAGATAAAGTATGAACTATTTTTTAATTTTAATTTTAATTTTTTCTTGAACCATTTGGTTCGGTTTTGAACCGAACCAAATAAAAAACCAAATGGTTCAGAATTTCTGAACCATTTAATTTTTTACTCCAAACCAAATCGAACCAAATTGTCATAATATAGTTCGGTTCGGTTCGGACTGAACTGAACCAAATGCCCACCCCTAGCTTTAGGTATGACGACTTTGACAACTATCAGTATTACAAGTACCATTTCCTCTTTAAACTCCTACCTAATGTTCATTTAATTTGAGAGTATTAATTGACACTTGAGAATTGAACTCTGTGTGTGTGTATAAAATTATCATTTTATGCTCTCTATAATGCATTTTCTATATATTTTACTGCAGTTTCGTTAATGGGAGATATCTTGTTCTCGTACATAAGAAATCCTTTACAAACCAACCAGGGTGGTCTGTGAGATCCCACTAACAAAATCAGTACTAATTCTGACGGGGAAGGCTTGGCTTGCAGAGGCTTGAAGCACAGTAGTTCTTGATGCATCAATTAACAATATCACAGATAATTCATCCACATATTTTTTATCTTCTAGTTCTTTATTTACATTATTTGTTTACTTCATTAAAGTGATTGCTTACTTTATTAAAGTGAAAATGCTAGTAAAAAAATAATTTATATATATATATAATTCTTTAATGAGGCATTCTCATTTTGTTATTTTGTTAAAAAAGAGGATGTCACTAACAGATAAAAATAGTCTCCAATATATAGATATATGTATTTTTTATATTTTACTAATATCCTTACTTTAGCAAAGTGAGGATGTTTTCATTAGAAAAAAAAAAACTATATATAAGTCTCAAATTAAATGAATATATATTAGATAGAATTTTATTAAGGAGAAGTAGCTCACTTATCATTATCAAACTCATAGCCAATAGCTTGCAAATTAATAGAACAAATTAATAAGCTTCCTAGAGCTTTATAGGCTATTGGCTATGAGTTTAACAATGATACGTAAACCATTTATCCTTAATTTCTAGCTAATATATGTTTATAATTTGAAACTTAAACTACATACACACACAATCATTCTCAAGTGCCGGTGCCCTCTTTTTTTTTTTTTTTTTCTTTATGTGAACATGCTATTAACAATGCGGTTTAATAGTTAATTAAAATAACTCTATTAAATCTCATGATTTAATAGTGGATTGGAAATTAACTTCGTTAAATTGCAAGATTTATTAGCATGTCCGCATAAAAAAATGAGGGTGCACACACTAGAGGAGAACTGATATGCATATACATATATGTGTATATGTGTGTGTATTGTGAATTTTGACGATTTGTTAATCTCACCTTACACTTATACAATGAAAGACTTATAATTTTACCATCTTCATCAAAATTATTATTTAAAAATTATATTTACCAAGCACTATCGAATTTTACTTAATAATTATATAAAAGTCATATGAATGAAGTTCTTAGATAGCTTGGATTGGAGGACTGCTTTGATGGAATTGTGAATTTTGAGGGTCTAAATCCAACCATCAAAACCTGTTATAGGCAAAAGAGTAAAATAACCAAACTCCCTCTAATAAGTGCCTAATTATAGGCAAAAGAGTTTGATTATTTTAATTATTGTTTTTTTTTCAGACTCGATGTTCGCTATTTTGAAAGCTATGATTCAAATCCAGCTTCATATGCTTTGGAAATAATTGGGCTTTTTGGACAAACTGAACAATTCAATGACTGATGATTTTAACTGCTGAATCAAAATCCGCCTTATATTTTGGGATGGGACATATTTAATGGACCGGGCCAGGGCGGCCCACGGTCTAAGTGAGGGCTCACTTTTTTAAGTGCGTAAATTCAACAAATTAATTATTTTTTTTCAAAGAATGAAAAATGAGAATATACACGCATTCATCAGGAAGGCGTACCATATCATTTTCCTACTTTTTTTAAAAAGTAACATATACTAGGTAAATTCGACAATTTCAAATTTAATTAGAGCAAATAACAAAATAATAACAGAAATAGACTAAAAAATATTCACAATTTTGTTTTTAAAATTATAGAACTTTCTATAATCTGTGTCCTCAAGGTGGGTGTCTTTGAGTTGGACACGAGCATATAAATATCAAATTCTCAAATATTCATCCATTAAAATATTTTTATTTTTATTATTTAACCATCAAAGACAAAGAAGGAGATAAAGACTCATTCTCAAATCTCACATTTTCTTAGCATTTTTACAGCCAAAATCTCTCTTTATTTTCTCTTTCCCTCCCCCCCCCCCCCCCAAAAAAAAAAAAAACCAAATAATCTATAAATAAGTCCACCAAACCAAACGTCCAATTTCTTTCGTTTTTACCCAAAAATTAATATAACAATAATAATAATAATAGTAAAAATAATGGGTAATTCTGGAAGCCACAGGCGCCACCACAGCAACATCCCACCGCCGACACCGCCGCCGACGACCAGACAAACCCAAAGCCAATACGTGTTCGCCGCTGCCACGCCATACCCGTCTCAATACCCGAACCAATACTACCCTCTTTACCCTGGATACTACCCTCCGCCTGTGCCCGTCCACGGGGCCTACGGTTACCATCACATGCCGAGCGGGCATTACCCGGCGCACCCTCCGCATCCCCCGCCTCCGCCGCAGTATATGGAGCACCAGAAGGCGGTGACGATTAGAAATGATGTGAATGTGAAAAAAGAGACGCTTAGGGTTGAGCCTGACGAGGAGAATCCTGGGCAGTTTCTTGTTGCTTTCACTTTTGATGCCGCGGCGCCTGGAAGGTGAATTTTTATTTTATTTTATTTGGAGTTCTAATTATTATTATTATTTGTTTATGTGTTTGGTTTTGAAAATTTGACGATTTGTTATGATTCTTAGATGTGGTTTTTTTTTATGGGTTTCATTTTTGTAAAAGAAAATGCAAATGCTTTGTAGGTATCAAGAATACTAATTATATGAGAGAAATTTTTATGTGTTTAAGGGTGTTCATGTGGAAAATGGGAGTGTTTATTCATTTTTTTTTATTTCTTATATTGATGCTGAATTTAATTTGGAATGGTGTCGATTTCTTGGTTTTTTTGGGCATCTGAAAACATGAATTCTTCCTTTAGCTGAATAACATGTTGGATTTTGAGTGATGCTTGAGGATTTTATCCTTTGGTTGCTTGAAGTTTTGTTGACAAGCATCGTTAACATTTGAGTTAAAAAATGTGGTTTATGACCTGGTTCCAAAGTAAACATTTGGTGCTACTGATGTTCAAATAATATAATAATGGTGGACTCCCCAGTTATTGTCATGAGTGTTATATAGAGAGAAGCCACCTTCATCAAGCTCTGCATATTGTTGACAAAGTTACTAATCATTGAAATTATGAACCTGGTTAATTGTCATAGTAATATTGTCTTGCTTTTAACTGTATACTACTTTATAGACATTCTTATGTTTATGTTTCGTTCGTTTTAGAGATGATATGAATCACATTTTGCACGTGTCAACAAATATTCTTCTTTTCTTAGTGGTTTATTGTTCTTTTTCCTTTTTTCCTGCAGTATTACTGTCACATTTTTCGGTAAAGAAGATGTAGACTGTACTCTAATTGCAACCAAAGAAGAACTGCTTAAACCAGTCACCATAACCTTCCAACAAGGTCTTGGCCAGAAGTTTAGACAACCTTGTGGAACAGGGATTGACTTGTCAATGTTTGATGAGGCAGCATTAACTAAGGTGAATGCAGAAATTTATCCTATAATTGTGAGGGCTGAGGCACGCCCGGCAGATTCTAGCGAAGCAGAAGCAAATCCAACCGGGAATTCTCAAATTACTATGGCAGTGTATGAAAAGAAAGAGGAAGGTGGCTTCCATGTACAGGTAATTAAGCAGATCTTGTGGGTGAACGGAGTGAGGTATGAGCTTCAGGAAATTTACGGAATTGGGAGTACAGTTGCTGGTGATGAGACTGATTCTGGAAAAGAATGTGTCATCTGCTTGTCGGAACCGCGGGACACAACAGTTCTCCCATGCCGACACATGGTATGTTCAGAGTATTACTCAATTCTCTTCTCTATCTGTCTTTTATATATATTTTTTCTTTTGGTGCAATAAAAGAAGGCAGTGGAGAAGTATCTCTCTAATTTTCACCCAGATCTGAAGGGAGGACTAACAATATAGGCGTCAGTGTTTTATCCATCTCGAGTCAAATTTTTTATTGGCAATTAGTGGCAGCAGTTTAGAAGAATAGCAAGTCATCTGATAACAAAAAATACTTGTTTAGATGCACACCATCTGCTATTAATAACTTTTAGTTGAGATCAGATGCAGATTGTAAGAAACAGTAGAGCATGTCTGGTAGGCCTTTGACGTTTCTTCTCTACATGGATTAGGTGTATCCACGTCGTATTTGTTGCTATATGTGGCTTTTCAATCTGCTTTAGGTAGGCTTTTGATACTTCTGATATACAAATTTTTCCTTGTCATATAACCTAGTCATCAGCTTTAGAAAAGGACAGTTGGGAATGTTTCAAAATTTTGGTTTAGAATAAAGTGTTCATCTCCACTAGACTTCACCATAGCCAGTGTTGAAGGTTGTTCTCTGAACTGAAAATTGGGAGCTCAGTTGCATGTTGTAGGTTGTGGCTCTATTCTTAAGCCCATGGTTGGATGCTGTAGGTTGTAAATGTTTCAGCCAACTCCCCTTAAATGCACTGGAAAGGTTCAACAACAGTACAAGTAATATTTTACTCGTTTTCTACTTTGTTATTTGCCCACTCCACCCACTTAGGGAAGCATCATGTGTTGTTTTCAGCTCCCATTTAAAAATTTGCTTGAAGAAGTATTTCTATATATATATATATATTCCATGGAGGAAGGATCAATTGTTGAAGAACAGTAAAAGACCAATTTACAAGGTTTTGGGCCCATGTTGGGGTGTGTGTTGGCTTGGCTATCTGGATATGTTGACGATCTTACATCCTTTGTTCTGTCTATGCAGTGCATGTGCAGTGAATGTGCGAAGGTTTTGCAGTTCCAGACAAACCGGTGTCCAATTTGCAGGCAACCGGTTGAGAGGCTGCTGGAAATTAAGGTGAATAATGCAGCTGATGATTGAGGACAGTCTCTGCTCCCAAATGATTGGCTTTTGTACTCGAAAAAAGGAGGGAAAAAAAATTGTTGGGCCGATGACTTCTCATGTATATATGGTTTCGTGCTGTTCTCTGAGTTACATATAGAAATTCTTTTGAATTTGTTTTTTTTTTTTGGTTTGGTACCTTGGTTCAAAGCATTATCTAATTATGGTTGTGTAAGCCTGTCGAGGAATCCTTAATATATGTATTAAACGAAAGACATCATTGCTAGTTAACAACATTTAATCTCTCAACAGATTATGGCCGTGTTTGTTTTAGCTCACACAATTTTTTTCTTACGTTTCAACCCTACGCATTTTATTATAGCGTAGATGGTTGCCAGTACGTGTTCGTAATGCATGCTTAGACTAAAATTTTAAGTTTTAACATTTTTCTTTTCTTTTTAATAATAATTAAAAAGAAAAAAAATCACGTTCTCATATAAAATACTAAACAGTCACAAACCAAGAATAAATCACAGTGGTGTGGTGGTAGTGGGGGAAATTGGGTGGTAACCGCAATGGCATCATTTCCAACTGAAACCCTAAACCTCCCGCCTCCAATCAACGGTCAAGATTCAACCAGTCACAACGAACCTCTACAAAACGCCGACGACGAACAAATCCAACCTTCCATTCCGCAATCAACAGATGACGTCACCACTACCGCGGCCGAGAAACGCAAAAGAGAGGACGTGGCAACGGAGGGCCCACAATCAGAATCAGCTGAGCCTTCGCCTTCCCCTTCACTTCACCCTCTACACAAAACCAGTCTCTGCTCCTACTTCAGGAAGGTCGGCACGTGCTGCCATGGAAGCACCTGCAGGTACGCTCACGGCGAAGAGCAGCTCCGAATCAGACCCGATAACACGTGGGACCCGACGTCGGAGCGGGCCAAGAAGGCGAGGAAATTGGAGGATGGAGATAAATGTGAAGCGAAGGAAGATGCAGTGGAGGAGGTTATGATGACAGAGGCGGTGGTTGACGGCGACGGCGACGGCGATCAAGATGTTGAGCTTAGTAAATGTTTGGTGCATTTGCCTAGAAAGTGGTATTCTGATAACTTGAAGAAGTTTCTCGAAGATCATGTGAGTGCTAAAACAGTTTCTTTAAACTTAAGAAATTAAAGATATTTATTTATTTATTAATGTATTCTGACAACAGTGAAGAACATTTTACTGTTTTTAAATCCACAATTGCTTTGAAATGGAATCACTCGCAGCCAAAGTATAATTGGCTTGCTTGTTCATGAGAAATGCTTATTTTGGCAGGGAATTTTATACAAATCTGCAAAGAAAAAGAAAGGCATGACTGTGGGTTTTGTGAAGTTTGAAAGTGTAGAGCAATTGAAAAATGCAGTAGAGGTATCATTTGTTTATTACTGTTTAGTGTTACTGCTTCGTAAGTTTTGTGATGAGTTTTTGACTCATGTGAGAGTTTTGATGAGGCAGGAGCTGGAAGGAATATCTATTGGCAACAAGACTTTAAAGGTTGCTAATGTTGTTCCCCGATCTTTTGATAAGAATATCAAATCAGCTATGACTCAATCCGGAAATGGCAAGCAAACTAGTGAATCTGCGGTGCCCGGAGAACTTGCTGGGGCCCATGCATCTTCAAATGGACATGAAGATGGTAATGGAAACGATGATGGTTTAGCAGGAGATGGTTCGGGCTCGAAGGTTAAAAGTGCACGAGACGTTGTGACACCCCTTGCTCATATGTCTTACAGCGATCAATTGGAACACAAAAAGAACTCAATCGCACAGATGCTCAAAAAACTTGTTAGAATTGCCAATTTATGTTTTGCTTTTCATTTCTTATAAACCAATGCAGTACAATTTCTTAGATATCTGAACTTTTCAAATGTTTTGGACAGACTAGAAATGCGCGTAAAGCTTGTCCAAATGGTGTTTCACTTCCAGAATGGATTATGAAATCAAGAGAGATAGGTATGTTTTTCCACCATGAGGTCTTTCCAAATAGAAGTGTTGGGACTCTTTCCACCAAAGGCAGACCTACGGCTGGGCTAGGCCGGGCTGTGTCACGCCTGATCGCCCAAGAAAATTTCATTTATGCTCCTTAAATTTTTATAATTTTTGAAATAATAATATGGTTTTAATTTTATTTTCAAATATGTCCCCAATTTAACACTTTCCTTATTTTTTTCGATTAGAGTGATTTATTTTATTAAATGCTTAAATATATAATTTATTGACTAAATTGAGATCATTAGGGACTTAAAATATTAGTACTGTTTTGGGGCTTAAAATATTAATACTGTTTTAACTTATTATAAAAAATGTTATGGTTTGGTCTAATTGAAAAAAAAAAAAGCATGTCAATGTATTATAACATTGTCACTAGTATTAGAAAGTTATAAAACAATATAGTAACAACTAACAATTTTTTCATAATTTCATGGTTTATTTCCTTCACAGATATACTTGTTCTTTTTCTTTTTGCTAAATGATATTATTCAAATATATCAAATTCTATATAAAATAAAAAAGAATTTCATAAATAATTTTTTTAATGTACAAGTTTAATAATTTATATTATAAACTTATTTGTTACATTATTATCATTCTTTTATTAAATACATATATTTCGGTAAGAGTTTTGATGTCATGTTGCTTGATATATATGTTGTTTTACTCCTTTACAAGTAACGACATTCACACAACATAAATTTATAAATTAGCCCGGGGTTATAAAAAGTCCTAGATCTGCCCTTTCTTATCTCTATGCTTGTTCTATCTAACATCCTGCAGGTGGTCTTCCATGTAAACTAGAGGGAATACTTGGATCCTCACTTGTGAATGGATACCGTAACAAGTGTGAGTTTTCTGTTGGATATTCTCTCCAGGCAAAACCAACTGTAGGATTCATGCTTGGAAACTTTAGGTAAAAGGCATTCTCTTTTGTTCACTCTCTCTCTGGTTGCTGTTGTTGGGAGACACTTCTTAGTGTTGGAGCTACTTTACTGAAAGACGAGATTTTCAGGGAGGGTGTGACAGCAGTCGAAGAACCTGTGGACTGCCCAAATGTATCAGAAATTGCTTGTAAATATGCTTCAATCTTTCAGGAATTTCTGCAGCAATCAGACTTACCAGTTTGGAACAGATTCAAAAATAGTGGATTCTGGCGCCAGTTAACGGTACATGTTGCTCACAGTGAATACTGAGTTATTTATTTATTTATTTATTTTAACAATTTTGGGCTTCTCTCACCATTGTTATGGACTGAGTTAGGATTTGTCTAATATTAGGGGTGGCAAAACGAATAAACGAATCGAATTTGAATTGAATCGTAAATGAATTGGGTCAAAATTCTATTGATTCGGATTTGATTCGTTTATTAAATAAATTGAAATCTCAGGGTTCGGATTTGATTCGTTTAATTTGTTTAGTAGAATTAATAAACAAATCAAATTGAATCTGGATTCGTTTATTATTCGTTTATCCTATTACGAATCCATAATGAATCGAATCGAATCAAGATTCGTTTACTATTCATTTAGAAAAATATAATTAATAAACAAAATTAAGCAAAATAAAATATGAAAAATCCACAAATTTAATATCCTACAACAAAATACTAATAATCAAACCATATTATAGGACTAAATATACAGTCATCCAAATACCAAATTACAAAATTCTTAATAATAAATATAACCTTCAAATTTTAAAAAAATTTCAAATAAATTTTAGAACAAAAAAGTAATTTAATTAAACGAATTTTAAACGAATCACTTGTATTCGATTCGTTTATGACCTGTTTATTAAACGAATGAACGAATCAATATCTTCAAACCTGGATTCGATTCGTTTAATTAGCGAATCGAATCGAATTCATCCATTTATTAAATGAATCAATTTTTTTAAACCCAAACTCATGTATTTCGCATCGAATTGAATCGAATAAACGAATCCTGACCCATATTGCCACCCCTATCTAATATGCTGTTAAAATGAACCTGAGATTTTATATACTCTTAAATTTAACATTCTATATCTTGATGCGTATTTAAGGTTCGAGAAGGAAGAACTCCAGGGAAGCCATTGGATGTTGAGAATTTAGAGGTCAACATTTCAGAGGTCAACATTTCAGAGGTCATGCTAATAGTACAGGTTTGTGTCTAAAGAACTAGTAGACAGATTCAGTGAACTAATGAGCCATAACTTATTCAGAAGGTCCTGGAGTATGTTAAAAAAAGAATGATGTTAAATTGTAATTGGCTCAAGCCGATGTAATTTGGTTTAGGAAGGATTAGATTATTGTTTTCCTTTCAATGTGTTCTGCTTATGTATTTTCTTATAGCATTTGTTCCCCCCCACCCCCTATCTTGATTACATAGGTCTCCTCAGCGACCTTTGATGATGCAGAGGTAAACAGTGAATTTGAGAGGTTGGCTAAAGCTTTTGCGGCTGGAGCTACTGCAAGTTCTCCATCTTTACCACTGACAGCTTTGGTCATTCAGGTATGAGCTCCTTATCGTGATTTTGCTCTGTAATTAGAAAAGTTAATACATACGTAATTAACTAAATTATTGGGAAGAAGTGCCTCGTGGGACAATATAGAACAGGAAAATGGGAGAGAGTTGGGAGGTTATTATTTCAAGGGTTTGTAACTATTTGGAGCTTGTGTTTCATTGGGTTTTTTGTAAAATCCAAGGATATTGCATTATATGCCATCATATACTTTAAACAGTTAGCTTCATTGGTACTTTAATAATATTTGGCCTAAGCCTGAGTTGCTGCCCCAAAATTTTGTAACCTGTAAGATACTTTCTTGGTTTTATCCTTATATCATATGGTTTTTGGTATTTATGTAGGATCACCAAGGGGTATCAAATGTAGCTCCAGCTGATGCTCCATTGCGTCTTCTTTCCATCCCAAAAGCGGATGGTGAGCCAGAAGAAAGCAATGATGTAGTAGAAGCAAGAATCCACGATTCTATAAGCAATCTTCGGTTCTGCATATCTCCAACTGCTTTTTTCCAGGTTAGACCTCTGGTTTCTGTTTCTCTTTTTGCTCAATTGAAAATTCTCTCACAATGCTGAATATCTTGCATGCACAAATGATTATCATCCATATACGAAAGCAAATGAAAGATTTTTACAGAGTATGCATGTACCGCAGGTTAATACCCTAGCTGCAGAGAAGCTATATTCGCTTGCTGGGGATTGGGCTGATTTGGGTCCTGATACCTTGCTCTTTGACGTGTGCTGTGGAACTGGAACAATTGGGCTTACATTAGCTCATCGTGTTGGTATGGTAATAGTCAGCTACATATCATGTTATTCTTCGGGTACTTTTAGTGTTGAATACCCTGTGTAACACGTATGATACCTTGTTTGGATAACATTGTAACTTGAAAAGGGATAGATTTATATAGTGGAGGCTTCTGGAAACAGTAAACAGGGAGTAGCAATCTATAAATTTTGGTGGAATTGGATATGAAATAAGCTGATTCGATCTTGTTTTCATTTTCTTAATGATTTGACTTCTCTGACTCTGCAATTTACAGGTTATCGGAATTGAAATGAATGCTTCTGCAGTTTCTGATGCTCATCGGAATGCTGAAATTAATGGCATAAAAAACTGTAGATTTGTCTGTGCAAAGGTTTGATTTTGACTTTTTTGACACTCTCTAGCCGTTTTACTTGTAGAAATTATAATGTAGTTGTTCATAAAGGATACAAATTTGAGATATGATTGTCCTTGAAAACAAATCATGAGCAAGAACATCTTGTTATTCTCGGGGGTTGACTCTATTTAAATTATTTATGTTTATTGATTTTGTTGTAATTATTGTTGAAATTTAATCATTTATTTATTTGTATGGATCAACAGGCAGAGGATGTGATGGGATCTTTACTGAAAGATTACCTAAATCCCCTTCGGGAAGAAGATGAGCATGCATCTGAGGTTAGTAACAAGGAAATTACTATTGCTGAAGAGAAAGACTCTTCCAGAGACAATGTTCCAGAAAAAGAAGGGTGCTCTGGCCAGGACCCTGAAAATGATGTAGCTGATTCCAATTGTCCGGAAGGCAGTGGAAAAGAACCACAAAGCCAACTTCAGAAGGATTGCACTTCAGAGGGAAATTCTTCAGTGCAGCCGTTTAAAAATGTGGTTGCTATTGTTGATCCCCCACGCGGCGGACTTCATCCCACTGTAAGTAACAAGCTCCTATGTACGTGGACATTCACATTTATATTTTTTTCAATGGCTCCTACTGTAATCACAGAGGCCCTTCTATTGTTTATGAGAAATAAAATATATTATAAAAGAAGCCCCTTACTATTATTCAGACCACATAATGAAGAATATAAGGGTGGGTTTAGGGTCCACCCTTGAGTGTGGAAAAATAGAAGTTTCATGCAGTGTGCATCCAATGAAGCATTTCCCTGTTTTTATGCTAGCAAGTACCAACAGCTGAAGGTTTTGTATTATGCTACCACATCATGTTTATTTATTTGTTTCAAGTTGGATTTAATTATTTTCTTTGCTTAATGGATTTTCCCTTTCATTTTCCTTGTTTATTCTTACAATGGTATTTCATCTTTTGAGGCTAACATATCTTGGTTGATACGCCTCTGGGTAATTCTTAAAATAAAATTTAGTTAAAAAAGAAAGGGTTAAATAGCATTACTGAATATGGCTATTGAGAAGGTTTACGCTTTGATTAAATTTACCTTACATGTTAAAGGCTATGAGAGTGCACCTTGTGCTTTATACTTGAAACTTTTTCAGCCTTGACTTGTTCTTGCTTATGCTAATTCAGATTTTGGGCGGTTGCAGGTCATTAAAATTTTGAGGACCCATGCACGACTGCAGAGGCTTGTGTTAGTTTCCTTAAAACTTTGTATATTCCTTGTTCTACTATGTATTGTTTCTACAACCTTTGACATGTATGCCATTTCTTGTTTTGCAGTTACATATCATGTAACCCTGAAACCTTAGTAGCAAATGCTATTGAGCTTTGCACACCGTCTCCAGATAAAATTGAGAAAAATAAAGACAACAGGGGGTGGAGGAACATGAGCAGTGCTGGTTTGGCCAGGCATAGAGCCAAATCCATGCCCATATCAAAGCCTTTCCAACCTGTAAAAGCCATGGCAGTGGATCTTTTCCCACATACTTCGCACTGTGAAATGGTGATGCTCTTGGAGAGGTAATTAGACCATAACCCAAGATGCCACAATTTTGCCTTGTAGCCAACTCCAATTTGAACGTTTGAAGGATTCTTATGTCTGCCAATGAAGATTTTAATAGTTACAGCTTGTCGTTCATTCTTTGGTCGTAATTGTTGTATTGATTCGAGAACACAAGGAACTGTTGAATGGTTGGTGGAATTCTCATAACTGTTTTTTGGCCTTACCAATTACAACTCAAAGAGACTTACTGAGAAAATACTACATTAGAGTCAGTGTCTGCTGCAGCCCCCGGACCTCTAGTTGGAAACCCCAAGTTTTCAGTTGCACTCTTATTTTTTCAGTTGGAGACCCCCCAGCGTGGGCGTTATACAACAGAAATATGGAGTTTGGAAAAAGAATAAAAAATAAAAAGGGGTTTAGACGGGAAAGTGTAGATGACTATAATTGTTGATAGCGGTTGTATTCTAGCCCAACCTAGAAGAATGAACTCTTGACACGGCTCCAATTGAAGTTGAGACCCTTGGCCCAAACTAATAACATCTGCTGACAGGTGAATTTAGCCATTACTGAAAGGGATCCACCTCCACCTGATTGTTACCTGTAGAGCTAAAAGCTAATGGTTTCTGACGGATGATGCACCGATGTTGGATGTTATAACTGAGTGGAGCTTGTTACTTTACTTCACAACTAAGTTGGATTTCCCCCTTATCAAAAAAAAAAAAAAAAAAAAAACGTTGGATTTTCCCACTATCATTTGTAAAGATTGGATGGGAATTTGGCACAGTTGTCCATTGCTGGTCTGTGGATTCTTAAATATCGCTCCGGTTTTTTTTTTGTTTAGTTTCCAAAATTTTTATCTGGGACTTTTGCCCTTTTTTTGGCCTGTTTTGGTTACAAATTTCAATCATATTTGAAATTATTGTACCCCAATGCAGGCCTATGAGAGTAATGATTGACAAATATGCCTGTGAAGTGAGCTTTAAGTTAAAATGAGTACTTTGTTAAAGAAAGTCAATAGCCATTTTTTTTTTTTGGGGGGTTTTAGCTCAACTTTTTCACCATAAAGCCAAATACAAAATGAATCCATAATTCTTTTATTGCCCTTTTTCTTAGTACACATCTCGATGCCAATGCCTACCATATACCCACCAAACATAAATGCTGAAGTCTCCTATCAAACATACGAGAAGAAAATAAAGCCGAAGTCACCTTTCAAACATACAAGAAGAAACTCTTTGTAAAGTCTCCATCCATATGCCTACTCATGAGTATTACTTACGCTGCTTCTTTTTTCTTTTTGCTTTCTCTTCTTTTTAACGACTTCCGCTTGGGACATCTTACACCTGTAGGACTTATCCAGCATTTGCTGATGATTGATTTGGACACATGCAGATGCAGCATCATTTTTTAAACAAAAAAACACATAAGCTTTGCCCTGCAAATTTGAAAGTAAAGAGTGGAATATGTTTAATTTCTGGAATTACGATAAAACTCTTTTTTCTTAATTTGTTTTGATGATGATGATCACGAATAAGTCAAAATTCAATTATTGTTTATAAATTAGTGGGATTCTCTTTCTCTCTGTTCCTTTTTTCGGCTGTCACGGTCATGTCAGCAAATGGGGTATCTTTTTTTACACCCACTATGAATTCTTATCTTTGTGGAAACATCAAAATCCACTCTCCGCACTGCCCCGCAGCCCCTGCAACGATATAATTTCTACTTTCCAAAAATTGACCAGAGTCTTCCACTTGAAACAGTTAAAAGTACTTTCTTTAATTCAAAATTTTTAATTATCTCATTTCATCAGTAACCACCGCAGTTGTTAGTTGTCAACTTACCTTAGCTGCCGTTAACACAATCTTGATTATTAAGGCAGTTCATTATTTTTAAGCCCTTGCTATGTAAAGAGCAAGCACCATGTATGGTGCAGTATGGGATACTAGTACACAGCTCATATTGAGTATGGGTTTAATATAGGTGCGGCTTCATGATTGTTGTTACAGAAAGAGATGGGTTCGGTGGAGTCACATAATTAAGAATGATAAGGTCACAAAAAAATAATGGACTGTCACAATACTAAGTTTGACATGGGCAGAAAATAATAATCTAAATGAATATTTTGACATACTTGAGAGAAATTCTACCCACTATATAAAAGTGGTAAGATTTATAATTGCTGATTAACCAGATGTTTAAAAGATAAAATGAAAATGACCAGTGAGACAGCTTGTTGATTAGTGATTACCATCCATCCACAGGCTGTTAGCCAACAAAAAGCCTCCCGCCACTTCAAACTTTGAAGTTCCCTGTCATCTTTTAGAAAAGCATAAAGTAAGCAAGCTAGCAGCGGCTTCTATCAACTATTAAACGTTCCTTTGATTTGGTCCCAAAATAAATTAAACAGTTAATCGGTGGCGTAAAGAAATTCTGACGAATTATCGACCGATCAAATCAAGATTCGAAAACTAAGAATCTTTACCATTTTCTTCTTTCTTTAATAATAATAATAATAATAATAATAATAAAAGTAAATAGATTATAATCTCTTGGTGTCATTAATTTGAGTGTTAGTTTAACATGTTAAGTAGTTTGTTGTTATGTGCATGCGTTTGTGATTAATAAGATATAAACATTTTCATAATTCATAATAATCAAACGTACGAAACTCAAATTCTGGAATTGGAGAAACACTACCAAAAAATTTAAAGAGTTATGTAAGATATTGTGACTTGGTCTTTTCATATAATAAACTTTTATACATATTACACTATATATGTTAGAAAATTCAAATCCACAGAATTGGGATTTCAGTGGACTTTTGTCGGATTAATTAATAATTGTCATTATCGATTCATCATCACCACCGCCCGGTGCACACTTTGTTTGGTGAACACACGTTTATTCACAAAAGAAAGTAGGGGGCCTAATAAATTCCTCTCCTTTTCAAGAAGATACATCCGTATTAATTTTCCTGAGAAACACGCAACCCCTTGCCAACCAACAGTTTTGCTAAATTCCCACCTCTGCCCATAATTAAGCCATTTGGATCATACCCCCATTAATATCCCTTCATATATATATATATATTATTCACAATTTAACGAACGTATTATTGTAATGTACAATTTTCAACTTCATAATATAATGATTTATCAATTTGTGTATCCCCATGAAATCATCCATCATCCCAAACGTTCACAAGCACCTCATGTGTCTTTAAAAGAAGAATTTAGAGATTGTAACAGTTAGCTTTAAGGATACGAGGCAATGTTTTTTAAACCTACACAAAACAGTTTTGGTGTGAAGGGGTGTTTTTTTGTGAATAGCTTTATGCAAATAAATTTTACTTTTAGCAAAATCATTTTTCAGCTGATCAAACCAGTTAACAAGTTTGTCGTTATTCAAAATTTTTGTTAGTTGTAACATAAAGTCACGTATATCACTAATTAAATTATCATGTGTATTATGTGTGTATATATATATATATCTATTATATATATTCAAATAAATAATTCTTGTAGGCGATAAATGTCTCTACTTCATTTACATTTCGTAAAGAAAAATTTTTTTAAATATTTTTAACCCCATAATACTTTTGTGGAGGCTTAGTCTCTATTTCATATATAGATATGTATAATAAGGAGATTTGAAATGTCTAGTTTTAGGACCAATTTTATAAAAAAAGAGCAAAGAATGTCCCTTATTGAATTATCAGATTAAGAAATAATATTTCTAACTGTCTCCTTCTTCGGAGGTTGAAATGAAACGAAGCATTTTTTATCCCCTCCCTTCTGCTGCAGCAGCAGCAGCAGCAGCAGCATGGGGTATTATTATATAATTTGGAAATATAAATAAATAACAAACAAAAAAAAAAGTCAAAAAAAGATAAAGGAAAAAACAAAAAAGGTAGTTACTGATCGTGAAGAGTCCGCGCGCAGTGGAGTGGCACAGTATGCTGTAGGCCAGGCTTTCCACTCCACCTCCCTTTAGCGATTTGCCATAAATAAGAATCATTAACATTTATCATTTTATCATTTTTTATTTAATTATTTCTCTCTCTGTTCTGTGTCACCGTGTCTGCATTTCTATATTTCATACTGCGACTCTCCACAGACTTACCAAGAAACTCACCACTCACCACCACCGTTTGTAACTTCTGTTTCAGCTTGAAAGATTCTTGCTTTCTGTTTTGTTTTCGGTTCTGGGTTTGTTTTGTTTTGTGTCCTGTTGGACTTGTTATGATCAAGAATGGGAACTGAAGAGGAGGAGAAACACGTGCCTGATGAGGAACATGATGTGGGTTCAAGCCAGAATAATAATAATAACAATAATAATGATAAAGCAGCTGGTGGTCCAATTCACAAGGTTCGTGCTTTAGCTTCTCTGCTAATCTCCCCTTTTCTGTAATGCCTTTACTTGAATTTAGTGTATCTCAGCTTCATTTTTCATCTCCATAAATCATTTTATTGGAAAGTTTCAAACTTGTTGATGATGTATATTATGTGGATAATTTTGAGATGAACTAGAATGAGTGAGTTATTTGGTTACTTGTAATTTTTCTTGAAACACGTCTTAATTCCTCTGCAGCCTATGGTACTGTGTGATTGCTGAATGAAACCAATAATTTGGAAATATTGAATCCCTGCCTCTGAATTTGAATTTAACGTAAACCATATTTGGTAATAAGAAGTGAATTAGAGTTCAGAGGATGATTATTATCGAAGTATTCGTAAATCCTTGATCACGAAGTGCTCGATTGCTATAGGACCAAGTTAAGGCTACGGAGCTGGGTTGATAGAAGACATTATTATGTGCCTCCTCTTTGCACATGATCCTGCTCACTTCATAATCTAATTGTGCCATGGTTCAATTTTTCAGGCTGAAGATCCAATGGGTATCACTGAAGAAACCAGTAATTTACAACATTGGAAGCGGAGAAATCTCTTCTTAGAGATACCCTCAAGAACGCTGGCAGTTTCCTTACAGGATTCTGTCATAGTGAGGATGCCCCCTACGCCTAGTCCCACTCCAACTCCCAGGAGGGTAAATTTCAACTTGACGCCTTGTTCTGCAGATGCGAGAATGAATGGTTCCCCTGGTCCTTCATCATCCAGAGCCAAGTCATCCATAAAAGGTTTCTTGCCAAAGCTAAATTTCAAGTATCGAAATACTAACTTAGATGTTGAGAAGGCTGCCAACCAAGCTGCGGAAACTTCATGCGCAACACCAAGAGATAAGCCCTTAATATCAAGGTCATTGTCGCTAACAAAAATATTTACTCCTAGGATAAAGAGAACATCATCGCTGCCTGTAACTCCAATTGCACAATCCAACCTAGATTCTGCAGGCAGTGGAAGCTTTGGTGGTTCTTCAAATTCAAGTGTAAGTTCTGCACTTGTCGTCCTCGATACCTTCTCTAATTAATTTATTGATGGAATGGACTTTCTGCCTGCATGGTGGCAAACAGCTAGGAGCTGGGGAGTTCAGTCACTAGCTGTTATTCTTAATGCATACCTATGTTAACTTTGAAACAATTTCTCTTTCCTATTTTATCCTCTTCTCTAATTTTTATTCTTTGCCAAGTATAAATGTGAAATCTTTAACATACAAGGATCTTAGCTTTTTTTTTTTTTTTCAATTTTTATCTATGTTTTGAATTTCTTTTTGCAGAGAAAAGGAGCCCTGAAGCAGATATCTCGCTCACTTTCAGTTCCTTTGAATAGAAAAGAAGGAAGCATAAGGAGAATGGATTCGTTTTTCCGAGTAATTCTTGCAACTCCTCGAGTAAAGGAAGCAGAAGAGATTTCGAACACATCTCAGATAGTAGATACTGGTAAATTTTTGGTTTTAACATCATAGGGCACTCTTGTCGGTAATCCTTCTACTGAACTAAATATGCAAAGCAGTTTGTATAACTTTGCGAGGTTTCATTCTAATTGCTGGAGACCGACAACTAGAAGAAAGATATAAAGTCATGTTTCTATTCAAATATTTCATTTTCATTTCTCCGTTCTCACAACATCCAGGCTCAACATATTTATGTATAGACATTTATATCCTGTGATTTCTTAATCATCGTTCCCCCTTTCCCCAGTTTGCTGAACATGTAACTAGTGGTTATCAGCAATGTCTTATCACATTCTCCCATTTCAGAAAACAATGATGCTGATGGTGAAGACATACCTGAGGAAGAAGCTGTTTGTAGAATTTGCCTGGTTGAACTTTGTGAAGGAGGTGAAACCTTCAAAATGGAATGCAGCTGCAAGGGTGAACTTGCTTTGGCCCATAAAGAATGTGCCATTAAATGGTTTACCATGAAAGGTAACAAGACATGTGATGTGTGCAAACAAGAGGTTCAGAACCTACCAGTCACTCTTTTACGGATCCAGAGTACTCGAATTCGAAATGGAGCAAGAAGCCAACTGTCGGATCTCAATGGATACAGGTACATGATTATTGACATTGATTTTTATGTTTAAATTAGATTCGCAATATTTGATTACTGAACTATCAAGGGCAAAGAAATGGAAATTTGAAGTTCATGCATTCGGGAAAATGTGATTTCTTTGGAACTGTAGTTTTGATGCTATGCAGGCAGATCTTCATACAATGTTATTATTACTAGAGATTTTGAGTTAAACACACCAATTGTGGATTGCTGTTAAAATGTTATTTTATTTGATACATAGTGTAGATATGGATTTGGTAATGATGTCGATCACAGATATGAACTCTTCATTAGAAGTGTTCAAGCTTAAGTGATACGAGGCTCTGGTTTTTGACTTGAAAAATACAAGATTAGCTTCCTACCTTCATTTGTATGATGCTATCCACCATGTCATAACTACTATGTCTTACGTAGCTGTGCTTAATTTGAGTTCTGTGCAACCTTAAGTCCAGTGAAATTTTTGTGAGAAATCTGTAATTCGTGTTTGTTGTATCTCTGCATTGTTACTTGTTCAGATATTTATCATATTATGATCTCAATTACCAAATTAATTAATTGCTTTAGAACTTATCAGTTGAAATCTTGTGGGTAGGGTTTGGCAGGAAGTGCCTGTGCTCGTTATTGTCAGCATGCTTGCCTATTTTTGTTTTCTTGAACAGCTTCTGGTAAGATATTCATCCTCATTCAAATCAGTGACAATGTCCATTATATTTCCTTGTTAACATATCCGTTTGTTTGCAGGTTGCAAAAATGGGAACTGGAGCAATTGCCATATCTCTTCCATTTTCTTGTGTACTTGGTCTCCTAGCATCGATGACTTCATCAACCATGGGTAGGTTGGCAAAGAACCTTATGGGATATAATTGAGATGACTGAATATCATGTAAAGATATTGTTTGCAAAAGTCGTAGATTATAGAATGGAATACGAGGACAAGTGGTGCATGCCTAGAACGCCAATTCTGTGCTGAGCAGCTATATCAATTTTCAGAAAAATAAATTGATTTCATATTACCATATAAATTTAAACAAATCCCTCCTTAACCCTGGCATAATTGGAATTTGAACCCACACCTCTTGTATCACCTTAAGAGTTTTCTCCAGCTGAACTAATCAACACTTACATTGATTGATATAATAATTCTTGTTTATTATTTGTATCCAAGACTTTCTGACTCAAATCCTTGAACTTTGTTCAGTGAAAAGAAGATTTGTCTGGGTTTATGCATCATTTCAGTTTGCTTTGGTGGTTCTCTTCGCTCACATATTTTATTCATTGGTAAGCATTATGCAATTTTTTTTTTTTATACCTAAAATAAGTGAGGTGCTCCGAAACTCAACTGGTTGTGGAGCCTTTTAGTTAGTTAATGATAGGATGACTAGAGAAGATAATACTTCGTTGACATAACTCTCAGAAACAAAAATTTTTTCTGAAGCTAATATTAATTTGTATCTCGCAGGTTGGGGTTCAAGCAGTTCTATCTATACTCCTTGCAACATTTGCTGGGTTTGGAGTTGCCATGAGTGGCAGCTCTATTCTTGTTGAGTTCTTGAGATGGAAACAAAGATGGGAAGCTCGGTCAAATCAGCAACATCCAGTTCTATTCCCAGCTCCATTACAGACAGCTCATCGTGATCGGCACCAAGCTGATGTGGAAAATCCAGAAACTTTTAGTGGGGGTTGAGTTATTGTCTATTTGGTTTATGCCAACCTGAAAAGCGCTATGCATAAATTTATCTTGTCTCTAAGATAAGCATTTCTTACACCTTGTAAAATATAATGCCTTATAGATGTTAAGAGCTTCTCTCATTTTGCCAAATGATTAGAGTATTAATATGTGACTAAGCTGAAAGCCCCAGAAATGGAAGCTTTTTCAGTTTCACAGGGATTTTATTTTTTGTAGTCCTTGTATGGTTGTTTATGCTGGTAATTACCCACTAACAAATAACATAATCTGAGTTTACAGCACAGAAACCATTTTGGATTTATTACTTCTGCAAATTTATGGACTTTTTTTCAATTTATTGGCAACCGGGAGGGGGGGGGGTGTGAAACAGGCTTTACAGAAGCCTCTAATGAATTTTAAATATAAGAAAATCCATCAAATTTAATCAAAATATACGTGGAGACGCATCTCTGGCAGTTGGCAATTTGGCATTGCGGTAGAGTCCCTTAATTGTGAGTAGTTTTCATGAACGTGAGAAGCACGTGGTGGCAATATGAGTATTTATCATTTACCACCCTTGATGTTTTTGGTATTATCAATTATATATCATGTATCCTTTTAATTTTGTAAGTACCCACCCTCTTGATGTTAACACACAGACACAGTTTGTGTCATTTAACAGTATAATTAAACAAATTAAAACCACAATAAAATACTAAATAAAATCTAACTCAGCTTTTGAATCCAATTATCTGACTTAATTATAAATAAATAAGACAACACTCATTAGGTGCAAGTTCGATTCGGGCTTCTTTTTTCATTAAAAAAAAAAAATTTGTGCTGTCATACTGCGAAATTAATCGACTGGCTGACAGCAGAGGAGGTATATAAGTATATAACTATTAAATGAACCGTTTTGATAACGCTAGCAAAAATAAGGGGGGTTGGTGATAAGTACCATCCTTTTCAAGTAGAATATAGGGCACATGTTACACAAATCAGTGCGACAGCGTCATCCAAGGGGAAGGGGGACTTAACTAACTGCAACTCCTGAGCAAGAAGCGAAGCAGAGTACTGCTATGAGTTTCTCGATAAGAATTGCAGAGAAACGTCATCTTCTTAGCACTGGTGTTTCTCTCATAGGTGCTCTTTAATCACAATCGTCAGTAATCAGAATCTCTTACTCGCTCTATTATTTTTTGCGTTACATGACCTGAAACTCATATCTCAACGGAACCCAGTTGCTGTTTACACTGTTTGGAGCTGGGTTTACTTCAAGTTTCAATCTTGATACTAAAGTTGTTTTAATTTTTGCATATATTGAAGTGAGTTTTGATGGTTATTTAACATTTTTAGGTGTGCCCAAGTTGCGGTTTGTTTCATTCTTGCACTTGAATAGGAGATTCCCAAAGAAAATGGCGTTCAGTTTGGAGAACGGTCAAGTTAGTGTTGAAAATAAGACGGGTTTGGTTCGTCCTGCAACTGAAGCTCATGCCGAAGAGGCAATTCAAGCTCTGAAAACTGGCAAAGTTATTGCGGTTCCCACGGATACACTTTATGGATTCGCATGTGATGCTTGGTACCACCATTTAATTCTTTTCTTTCTCTTTCGGCTGTAATTTATTTTGCTTGATTGTCATAAGCATTTTTTGTCGTTTATTTTTGTTGTTGAATGTCTTTAACTTGAGAACATTGCATTACAAAAGATTTCAAATAAATGACAAAAAATGAAATGTCAGGATGTAAGATGATTTGGGATGTAAAGAGTAGTTTTTGAATCAACTGGAATTACAAATTCATTGAGATTGTATATAAATGCATTTATGGAGTCATATGGTATAATTAATTGCAATAGTTGAATCATGTTGCTATTTCATTGTACTTTATTTCCTGTGCTATTTCACTCAGCCTTGCTTCCTCTATGTAGATTTTAAGCCCAGCTAATGGATAAGAGTGGTAGGTTAAATTGCCAAGTTATGCCTTCTTTATTTGATTTCTTCCTTATTCTAGGAATTCAGATGGTAGATTTTGTTCCACGGTCTACGTAATTAAGATGTTGAAGTGGCTAGATGAGTAATTCGTAGATAGATTGAACTCAGACTTATCTTAGATAGATTAGAAACCCTGTTTTGATGAAACAACCATCCTACATGGGTAATTGGCAGAACTTTCTACTGGTTGAGTATTTCTCTAAGAAGTGTTACATCTGCAGAAGGAAAGGTTGAAGACGGTGAAGGGAGGTTATATAAGAATAAGATTTTCAAAAACTCGGAGGCCCCTATAGTAAATATAATTAATAAAGCAAAAGTCAGTGTATTGCGAAGTTTTATACTTTTGTGGCCGTTTTAATTTTGGTAGTTGTAGTCACAAGATTAAGATAAGTAAGATTTCACTTTCCTTACATTTGATCGTAATTGCAGTTCTTCGGAAGCAGTTAATCGAATTTACGAGATTAAAGGACGTAAACATACAAGCCCTCTTGCAATCTGTGTTGGGGATGTATCAGACATTAATCGTTTTGCTGTCACAGATCATTTGCCTCATGGCTTGCTTGATTCTCTGCTTCCAGGGCCTGTTACAGTCGTATTAAGTCGAGGTCAGTAACTGTTGTGTGTATCTTTGCAACCAAAAATAATAATAATAATAATAATAATAATTAATAAAATAAAATGTTGTTACTTTATTAGGTATGCTATCAGGTATAAGAAAGATCTTTTTAATGTCTTGCCAAAACGTGTAAGTTTGCCTTCACCAATCTGTATCCATTCCTATATATGTCTAGTTGTATTTCAGCTGTTAAATTGAATTTTAATACTCCATGTTAGACATGGGCAGATCGCTCAATGGATCACCCATGATAGGCTGACCTGACACAAGATGTGATGGTAGTTATCCCACTTACAACGTGTTAGAGAGTTTTTGGGGAAGTGCCAGGAGAAGTTGGTGAGAAGTAGTTCTTTGGAAGCCTAACTTCTCTCCATCTTGCTATCATCTCTAATAATTCACATAAAATTGAACAAGCGGAGAATACAACATTGTAGACAGCGCAAAAGCAGAGGGCAATTGGCAAAGAACAAATACAAAGAGTTTTTAAGAACTTCAAAAGGATTTAGTCTGGCCATATGTAGCAATTGTTTGGGTTCTTCTGCTGTGAATCGAGGAAGCTTTAGAATTACGTGATAGCTTCCCTACCAATTATGAATACGGATTCAACCTTGGTAAATCCTTTAGCTTTCACTTTGAATTCTACAATTATGGATTCAGATACTTGAATTTGAAATCATGAGCATGTCATGATCTCTAACATTGGTATTAAAGCCCGACTTTGATAGAAGATCATTAAAGCATGTTTTATTGCATTTCAAACTTGATGATGGTAATTGATTCCTTGAATGTTAGGCTGTGATTTAATAGCTTTTATAGCATCATTATATGCATAATGTTTGTGAAAATTTATGTGCATCAATTCGGTTTAGAAAGTTAGAAAATGTGAATTGTAAAATATAAAACTCGTAGTCGTTTAAGGCATATAACTTTCAGTACAGTTAATCGTTTACTGCGATCTTGGTACCATTAGAAAGAACTTTTCTACAATATCATTTGTATAATTTGGACTTAAGTAGAAAGAAAAATAACCATTTGAAGTTTTTTAGTTGCGGATTGGGATTTAAATTTTTTGGCGGAGATGGTGAACAGTGCATGTGAGCTACTCACTCTAGGGGTATTTGAGCTTTACATCCTTCATTGGTTGTAAATTCATGATTGCCTTTGAACTTAGGACAAAATTTAGAGTATGATGGTGGTGGGATTTTTCTGCGCCCATATGAGAAATTGATAGACATAAAAGAATTAATAGCCATAGTTAAGAAAGGTTTATTTGAGAATCAATTTTTTTTTTTCCTGGTTTCTAAGATGGAATTGGCTAATATTTTTAAGAACCTTTTGAGTTATGTCACCGTCCAAGCCTTGTATGGGTGTGGAATCACCACAATTAGACTCCAAATTTTGTCCTGATGGTGGTCTCAGATTTGCAATCGGTGAAGGAAATGAAGCTCAAGTGCCCCCTAAAACGAGCTGTGCCCATGAGCACTGTCCATCGTCATCATAAAAAATTTGCAAACCTTAATCTGTAACCAGAAAACATCGACTGACCATATCTGTCTCAATATAATTCCAAATTGCACATATATGTAATTCCAAATTACACATGTAGTATCTCGAAATGAAAGCTCTTTCTAATGGTACGAAGATCATACCAGACGATTAACTGTACCAAAAGTTATGTCCCATGAAAGGCTTTGAGTTTCACATTCTAGGGTTCATGTTTTCTAACTCTTCGGCCGAATTTACGCACATAAATTTCCAAGAACATTCGGCAAATGTTGGAGCTATATAACATATAAAATCACGGCTTTAACATCCCTGGAATCAAAGCACACCATCATCAAATTTCTAAAGCTGTGCTTTAATGAAATTAAAATAACCCTAAACTGGCTCTAATATCAATGTCAAAGATATCGATAATTCAAATTTGAGAATCCGAATCCCATATTTGTTGTATGCGACTTAGAAGTAGAAGAATCTACGAAGGTTGAATCACCGTTGATGGTTGGTTAGAAAGCGATCACTAGTTTGGAAAAGCTTTTGTGCCCTTTGCAATACCATGTTTTCTGCTTTTTCAATTTTACTTGAATAATTGGACATCGAGCAAGAGGGAGAGAAATCAGGCTTCATCAAGAACCACTCCTCTTTTAACTTAGCTTCACTTTCCTAAGAAGCCCTCTTCCACCACCCCCCCCCCCCCCCCCCCCCCCCCCCAAAAACCAAAAAAACTCCTTACATGTTATTTAACTTGTAAGTGGGATAACTACTCTAGGCAGTAGTTATCTCACATCTTGGTCGGGTCAGCCCTTGTCTAACACTATCTGGTATGGAAACGTCATTTTAATAATATATTGTCAAAAAGAGTAATTTCTCTCTCATCAGTCTTTGTCCATTGCTTTCTACATATGTCTAGTTTAATTACAGCTGTTAAATTGAATTTTGTGCGGTGTGAAAGTAGATATCTGGTATTTCTGCAGGCGAGTCAAGTAACCTTGAGAAGTCCTTGAATCCTGGATTGGAAAGTATAGGTGTTCGAGTGCCCGATTCCAACTTTGTCAGGGTTATTGCCCGTGGTTTGGAAAGTGCATTGGCTCTCACAAGTGCAAATCTAACTGGACAGCCAAGTAGTGTTAGCGTCAAAGATTTTGAGAACTTATGGGAACACTGTGCGTATATTTATGATGGTGGAGTGCTTCCATCAGGTCGTGCGGGATCAACAGTTGTGGATCTCACCAGGCTAGGAAAGTTCAAGATTCTTCGACCTGGAAGGTAAGCATCCAATTGAGTTGCATATGTTTATAATATGTGAACGTCCAAATCGCGTGAAAAGAAAATAGAAGTGGAAGCTGTTGGTCTTAAAAATCATCAACAAAGTGATGATCTGCTAGCTCAACAGTATGTGCATTGGTTGAAGCGTTGTGTTGGCATCATATTTGCAGTCTAAATGGAATTTCATGTGGATAGTACACATTTGTTTTTCATCTAATGGAAATACTGTACTTGCTATCATTTCAAGTAGGTAGGAATAGGATCCATATTATTGTTATTATTGTTTAAAGTCACTCTTATGTGCTTGTTCCAGCGCCAAGGAAGAGACAACTGCCATTCTTGAAAAGCATTACCTGGTAGAAGAGCCGGCTGCTGGGTAAGAAAGCGGCTGCAAAAAAGCCTCGGCGTTACAGATTTATTCTATTATGCTGGGCAAGAACAGATTTTGCTTTCAACACTAAAGGCCAAGTGGAAGTCGAAGTGAAATTAAATCTAGTTCCGGCATGGTTCAATTAAAATTCTTCCAAATTTTTTGTGAGAAAATCATGAATATGTTACTTAGTCGATTTGGCTTCAATATTTGATAAGATTTTTTATTTTATTATAATTATTATTATTAAATGATGGAATGATAATTCCTATGTAATGTCACAGCACAACCCCATGTGCAAAAATGTGTGTAGTAGGTTCTTGACTTTGTCAAATTCAAAAGCGAAGGCCGTGATGTGCAATATAACTTCGATAAGAAAAACGTGTTAAAAATTAGTCCAATTTAGCACACCCTACGAATTCCCAGTTTTGATATTTGAAGTTGCGGCCTCTCAGGATTGTCTGGATAAATGTGATATGATACCAAACATTATTAGTTAGTATTATTATAGACGTCCATATTCATAACCCATGTGCATTGCACGTTGTTATGTTTTTTAAAAAAATTAATAAGAAAGCGGAGTTGCCCAAAATGGTCCAGCACGTCAACGTTCCTGCGATAAAAGCCAGCAAAGGTGAGCTTGGACTTGGATGGTCAAGTCAAGACCAACTGCATAAATAATATATATAAAATTAAATTCCCAAAAGGTCCCTTATCTTCTTGCATAATA
Source organism: Citrus trifoliata (assembly GCA_018350135.1). Lineage (NCBI taxonomy): Eukaryota > Viridiplantae > Streptophyta > Magnoliopsida > Sapindales > Rutaceae > Citrus > Citrus trifoliata. The sequence goes on along the minus strand of CM031391.1, from coordinate 7,102,375 downwards.
CGGAGTTAGCTATGTGGCATCGAGCGCCTCAGACCGAGGCGAGTGACGTTACGCACCAATCACCAAGGAGGCAGTGTGCCGTTCACGCGTGGCCAGGGACCAGATGGGTTTTTACTAAAGGCCGCCAGCTAGGCAGCTATCTCGCGTCGCACCTACCTTCCACGAGACTTAGCGCGTGAACGAGACACGCTCATACTAAGTGGGGTAGGTGGAGTTTCTTAAAACGGTTCATCAAAAGATTTCTAAATTCACGAGACTCCCGCTTCACTCGAGCGTTGAGTTTGTGCTCTTCTGGGTTGCAATATTTGCATCGAAGCCCTTGTAAAATATACAAATTCAATGCGTCAAATAAGTTTTGTAAATTGTTGATATTCCGTGGTTGGTGCGCAGGTTCGGGAATCGGTAGGTAGCCTCTCTTGAATTGAAATTCTTGTGCGACACTATTAGTATTTGAATAATATATTTTATGTTAGTGGAACCTTAGAAAATAGGATATGAATTGTAATTTAATATTTATTAGGTCCATTTCTTAATATTTTAAGAGTTGGGATTTGATCTACACGTATTATAGTTAAAATCTACTATGAAAATATATTCTTGAAAAAATAAAAAAATAACTCAAACAACGGTTAATACACACGCAAGGAGGCTCAAAATCTTAACTTTAATCATTAGGTGAGAATATGTCCTTGTAGGCTAATTAGTAAATTTTTATAGTTATGATTTATTAAAACGTATTTTATAAGCTTAATTTAAAAATATTACTACCACAAAATCATTCAACAAAAGCACAAATGCACAATGGCAATATATTTGTCCACCTCAATTTAAAGACAATTAAAAATTTTAATTTAGAATAACTTTGAATTAAAAACCACCACGCGTCAATATTAAAAATCCCCAAATGTCAAAGAAAAAATAGTTGTATATCAAACAAATTCAATGAAGTATTGAAGTAATTAAATACTGATTAATTGACATTAGTTGCCGTCTGTGTTGAATCATTTTCATTTTAATATTATTAAGACAGATAGATTTTTTTTTTAAAAAAAAATAAAAAATTAGTCAGCTCAAAACCTTTTACATCTCGTCAAACAAGTTCTGCGCCCGCCACTGTCACACAGTTTGAAGTACCTACCGAGTAAAAAATAATTAAAAAAAGGGGAAACGATAAATATTCTAAAAGATGGGGGGGGCAGCCTGCAGGATCAATTCCGCATGCATGGACAAAAGATTTTGTCAGCATTCAGCGACGTGATTTAAGAGAAATTGACAAATAATATAAAATCCGCCACCGAATGTCTATATTTATGTAAATCCTTGCAAACGGACCCCTCTCCAAGTTTTCAAACTCTTTAACAACCACGAGTTTTATTTGTTTGTTCGCTTTGCTTTCCACTCTCCAGACTCATCACATTTCTCTCTCAGAGTTAGTTCTCACTTCTCAGCATTACAAAAGGTAATTATAAAGGCTCTTTTAGTTGATCGATTTTGTGGGAACGAGTGAGTTTTTCTTTTTCTTTTTCTTTTTTTTGTTTGAAAGGGCGTTTTGTTTGTGATTTTGCTTCAAGTTCGCGTTGAATTGCTTGATAATTAGTGAAGGTACTACCACTTGGACGTTAATAGAGTCAGTAAGATGTGCTGTTTGTTTGCTGAGATTTTTTTTTTTTAAATTACAGAGAAAATAGTTTGAGGTCATATTTTAGCTGAATTTTATTTTTTTATAAAAAACGATGATTGTTTCTTTGAGAAACTGCAAGTTAAAAATTTATTTCTGGAATGATTTAAAACCAAAGAAAAAAAAATTCCCTTTCGTGAAGGCTTTAGGATGAATTCAGAGGATCAAATAGTTGCAGGAGGCTTGGATGAGTTAAATTTTGTACCCGATCTTGAAATTTGTATTACTGTTATAGTTATAACTGACTGTATTGAATTTTTGTTGTGGGGCTTGGAAGTTAGGCGTAGTATTTTGCAAAGATGGCGACTGGAACCCTGCCCGCTTCGTTTCCGGGCCTAAAGAGCAGAGACTCGGGCTTGGGGTTTGCGAAAAGTGTGGATTTTGTGAGAGTTTGTGATTTCAGAAAGTTCAAGTCTGGCAGAAGAAGATTCACTGTGATAAGGAATTCATCCAATTCCAGTTCGGATATCGCTGAGCTTCAGCCTGCATCAGAAGGAAGCCCCCTATTAGGTATATTATTTTTGACATGTTATGTTGAAGATTTTGTAATATCCTTTTGGTAGAAAAGGCTAAGAAATAAACATTTGTAGCTATTGAGATCCTATGTATTGTGTTCTTTAGCTCCCTTAATAATAAGGAAGAACCATTTAAGCTTAATACTTGAGTTCCAGTTTTCTTTCCATTTAATGGTTATTAATGAAGTCCAATTTGTAGATCCAATATTAGTAAATGCCAAGGATACCTTGATGTATAAATCTGAGGAATAATGGGGACAAGAACTTAGTTGAAAGTGGCCTTTCACTGCCTGGAAGTAATAGAGTTAGGGTGCCAAATTAAATTTTCATATGCATATCTTTCAGCCTTTATGCCTGGTTTGTCTAGTCTAACTAATCATTTATTGAATGCAGTTCCCAGACAAAAGTATTGTGAATCCATTCACAAAACTGTCAGAAGGAAGACACGGACGGTGATGGTGGGAAATGTAGCCATTGGCAGTGAGCATCCTATTAGAGTTCAAACAATGACTACAAATGACACTAAGGATGTTGCTGGAACAGTGGAAGAGGTTCTTTGAATTTCTTTCAACTTGAGCTCTTTATATATGTGCAATTGTGTTGAATTTGTATTCTCATTGTTATGCCTCTAGGACCAAGTATATGTACTTTTATCATATTTTAACCAATGGAAGAGATGATTAGCATGTGACGCTTGAATTTTAATAATCTAATCAAGAATGAGAAGTATAGTCTAGGTAAGAAGTGAAATATGAGTTTCTAAATGCAGTTATTGTTGCCTTAACACATTGCTTTTAAGTGCATTATAGCAGATGCAGCAACTGAAATGCTGCTAAACAACTGCCGCCACTTTTTAAACTGCATTTATAGACATAAAAATGTATTTTCTTTTGGTTGATACTTGGTTCCAAAAAATCTTGAATCTTCTTCATAGAGATGCCAACAGCTTTAACCTTCTTATTGATGGAACTTTGCACATACAGTGCTGGTATTGATTGTCAGGTAGCTTATTTAGTTAACTGTTATGTTTTTGGCAGGTAATGAGAATAGCAGACCAGGGAGCAGATCTTGTTCGGATCACAGTTCAAGGGAAGAGAGAGGCAGATGCATGTTTTGAGATAAAAAACACACTTGTCCAGAAAAAGTAAATCTGAATTATTGTGAGCATTTTCTGAAATACGAATTTCATTTTTAATATGAGAATTAATCATATCTCTTTCCATTTCTGTAGCTACAATATACCTCTGGTGGCAGATATTCATTTTGCCCCTTCTGTTGCTCTACGAGTTGCTGAATGCTTTGACAAAATCCGTGTCAACCCAGGAAATTTTGGTATACAGTTGCTCAGTCATTTTGGTTTTATATAGTTGATCTCAAATATCCTGAGTTTTAACAAGGTGATTTGTTGCAGCTGATAGACGGGCTCAGTTTCAGCAGCTAGAGTACACAGACGATGAGTATCAGAAAGAACTTGAGCATATTGAGGAGGTCAATATATGCTTACTCTTATGTTGGTTTAGATTAAAACCATGAGTTTCTCTACAAGAACTGCACTAATTTTGTCTTCTCTATAAAAATGGCCATCTCATAACTTGCCACAATATGGAATCAATCAGTATCATGTACTTAACAACATTGATCAGTATGTACCTTCTTTTTTCAGTATAATCACATTCTCCCCCTTTTTAACTACCACAGGTTTTTAGTCCATTGGTTGAGAAATGTAAAAAGTACGGAAGGGCAGTGCGTATTGGGACTAACCATGGGAGCCTTTCAGATCGTATCATGAGCTACTATGGGGATTCTCCTAGGGGAATGGTAACCATTCTCTCGTACTGCCAGACAGCTTTTGAGTTTGGTTATTTCTAGCTCTAAATTGTGATGCATCACACTATTGGTGATCTACAACAGGTTGAATCTGCCTTTGAGTTTGCAAGAATCTGCCGGAAATTGGACTTCCATAATTTTCTCTTTTCAATGAAAGCAAGCAACCCAGTTGTAATGGTCCAAGCATACCGTCTGCTTGTAGCTGAAATGTATGTTCATGGTTGGGATTACCCATTACATTTGGGAGTGACTGAAGCTGGAGAAGGTGAAGATGGTCGGATGAAATCTGCTATTGGAATTGGTACCCTTCTTCAGGTACGCATTTAATCTAAACTTAATGTGTAAAAAAAGTAATTAGTTCGGAATTCTTGTGTTATTTCATTGTGATACTATCTTGGTCTGTATCAGCTTTCAGTGATATCTTGCTTTTCAGATCTCCATAATTTTAATTTTAAAGGAAACCTGTGGTTACAGTTTCTGAAACTGAAATATTGTAACTTGATAGAAATAGTCATGTGGGTGTGTGATTGTGCTCCTTCAGAAAATTTTCGTAGTGCCAAAACCTGTTTTCATATAGAAAATTGCGTATGCAGGATGGTTTGGGTGATACAATTAGGGTTTCACTTACGGAACCACCAGAAAAGGAGATTGACCCTTGCAGAAGGTTGGCCAACCTGGGTATGAGAGCAGCTGAGCTTCAGCAAGGAGTGGTAGGATTTTTATAATATCATTCATCAGTACTTATGCTGCTTTTACTACTTTAGATTGAAATCATTTTTACTCTCTGTTAATGGAATATTTTAATCGACAGGCACCATTTGAGGAAAAGCACAGACATTATTTTGATTTTCAGCGTCGTTCTGGTCAACTGCCAATTCAAAAGGAGGTTTGCCCTTGACTGCCACATAGTCCCAAACTCCTCGTTGGTCTCTAACTTTTAAACAGATATTGATTATTCATTATGTCATAGGGTGAGGAGGTGGATTACAGAGGTGTTCTGCACCGTGATGGCTCAGTTCTCATGTCCGTTTCTCTGGATCAGTTGAAGGTAATTGCTTGGAACTAATCTTTCCCCATTTTTTTTCCCTTGATTTTGGAAGGAATTGGGAAACAAAAACTTCATCAATCTTCTTTTCCTCAGGCACCGGAATTACTGTACAAGTCACTTGCAGCAAAGTTAGTCGTTGGCATGCCGTTCAAGGTCTATCCTTACTCCATGTTTTGGAAGTAAATATTTATTTCAAGCAAGTGGGATTTTTACTGACAATTCGATTTTGTTATAGGATCTAGCAACAGTCGATTCAATCTTGTTAAGAGAGCTTCCGTCAGTTGATGATCATGATGCTGTAAGTGGCTTATGTCTATGTTTGATTACCCTGGGGAAACATATCTGTTTTTGTCCACAACAACTCCCCCTCCCCCCCCCCCAAAAGAAAAAAAAACTGTTCCTTTCGTTGTCTTTCCCTAAAACAGTTGTGCCTTACTGTATTCGTAAACAATTTTACATTCCTTTTTTCTAGTTGTTACTTCATTGAATGAAATGACATATATTATCTTTTGTGTTGTCACCAGCGTCTAGCTCTGAAACGGTTGGTAGATATAAGTATGGGAGTTATAACTCCTTTGTCTGAGCAGCTAACAAAGCCACTGCCCCACGCCATGGTTCTGGTAAACCTTCAGGAGTTATCAACTGGTGCATACAAGCTTTTGCCAGAAGGTGGGTTCTGTAATAGTTTCTGAAGACCGGGTTCTCTATTGACCTCATCCTTTTCTTAGTTAATAATGTTTGTTCTTATTGCTCAATATTCTTTTTTCTTTTTGCCAAAATTCAACGCTTATTGCATATTACTCGATTCTTGGTCAGGAACACGATTGGTTGTATCGTTACGCGGTGACGAATCCTACAAAGAGCTGGAAATCCTCAAAGATATTGACGCAACAATGATTCTTCATGATTTACCCTTTAATGAAGATAAAATTGGCAGAGTACAGGCAGCTAGGAGGTAATAATTTTACTGACTTGTGAATTGGAAAATTGTTCATCGATTGAGGCAATAAGCCAATACAATGAGAATATGTTGTAATGGTCTGCTCTTGAACATGTGTATGGAATTATTTCCTTGCTGAGTTGTTGGGAACAAAAGTTGAAAGAAGCTCTAGGGTGGTGCTTTCTCTGTGATTGAGGATTTCTGAATTCAAAGAGAACATCTCCTTTTGTAATATGTTCTTTTAAATGCTTACATAGATAGATAGACAGATAGAGACAGAGAGAAAGCTCATGTTTAAGATCATTGATGTCTTTGCTTCAATATTTAAGATGATTGAAACTTTTGCTGTAATGACCACAGAAATACTTTTCTTTAAGATAACTAAACCCTGAAATGGCACCTTGAGGCCTGATCCAGTTTATTTGCTTGGGCACCACTATTTTCTTCTGCTGGGGTCCTATATTTAAATTAGCAGTCAGTTTCTTGGTGCTAATGGTCCGTATATTTATGTTTGCTGCAGGCTATTTGAGTATCTATCAGAAAATAATCTAAACTTCCCTGTAATTCACCATATTCAGTTTCCGAATGGGATTCACAGGTAACTGGAGAAACATTGCAACTTCTTGACTATGATGGAAGAATGATTAGTTTTGGTTTTAACATTTTTCTTGTATTTTCAGGGATGACTTGGTCATTGGTGCCGGTAGCAATGTAGGAGCCCTTTTAGTCGATGGACTTGGAGATGGTTTGCTGTTAGAAGCCCCAGGACAAGATTTTGATTTTCTGAGGGATACATCTTTCAACTTACTACAAGGTTGCAGAATGAGGAATACAAAGACGGTATAAAGTTTTTTACTTGAAAATGAACATAATTCAACAACTCATAGGTGATGGTTGATGATGGTCTTGATCTTTTCTGTATCTTCCTAATCATGCTACAGGAGTATGTCTCATGTCCATCATGTGGTAGAACTTTGTTTGACCTTCAAGAAATAAGTGCAGAGATACGAGAGAAAACATCGCACTTGCCCGGTGTTTCGGTATTAACTTAATCCTTTGGCTCTCTGATTAGATGATGTTGGGTCTAGTGATTACTTTATTCTCACAATCAAGATTAGTGACAATACTTCTCCTTTCTCCCACTTTGTCAGATTGCTATCATGGGTTGCATTGTCAATGGACCTGGAGAGATGGCTGATGCAGACTTTGGGTATGTTGGTGGGGCTCCTGGAAAGATTGACCTGTATGTCGGGAAGGTACTGCAGCTTTCCTGCTTTGGAACATTTATTAATTCTATAGGGGCATCATTGAAATTTATATATATGTGTATATGTGTAAATATATATATCTATATATATATATATATATAGAGAGAGAGAGAGAGAGAGAGAGAGAGAGTACAAATTCCACTTCTGTGTGCTGCTAGGCCAAGTAACTAGCAATTTCAAGCTAGCATATTTACATATACAATTAATCGACTTGGTTAATCAACTTCCTTCTTTAAATTATGACTCTTGCTGCAGTTCCAATTATCCATATTGACTTTATGTTGGAACATTGCAGACTGTGGTGAAGCGTGGTATTGCAATGGAGCAGGCAACCGATGCCTTGATCCAACTAATAAAGGATCACGGACGCTGGGCGGAGCCTCCCGCAGAAGAGTAAGATATGGTAATTTCCATCAACAGATATACAATAAAGACTCAGTTGAAGGGAGACCACCATACCCCAGCTGTTGTATATTAAATTCCACATGGCACAAAAGACTACACAGTAATAGCAGATCATATAAAATTTTCCGTCAGATGGAGCATCTATAGTTCACCAAGGAAAGCATTATATGTTCCTCAAGTGTATGCAGATAAAGCTGTAACACTCCCATTAGTAACAAGTCCAATGTTTCCTACATTTTGTTTTCTTACACAAACCAAATAATAATGTATTTCCTATGGCATATATTAGCTTCTAGTGAAACCACTTGCGTTATGTCTGTGGGTTTCTCTTGTATGAGAAATGTTTCAGAAAATATACCTTCCTTGAAAAACATGGCGTGTGAACAATTTTTCAGGTGAATTTGTGACTTTTGTTTTCAGCATTTGGAGTACCGGAGACGGGAACAACCTCTTCGGCTAGTGGTTTTTTTGGGTCGTTAAGATCCATGATTTTGGGTCTTTTATTTTGTACTATTGCATAGGCGTTTCAATTTACTCGGCCTCTCCACTTTGGAACCACAACCTTGAAAATGACTTGCCTTGTAGCCACAAAAGGTTGTCTTGACACTCCACTAAAGACATGACAACCTAAATAAACCGTCCAATAATCCCTCTCTGAATTGTGGTAATAACAATTTAGTTGAAATTATTATAATTCTACAGAGCATTAACTCCATGAATATACAAAGAGAGAGTAATTTACAAAAGTAACTTTTCGTGAGTGCTTTTGAGTAAAAGTTACAGCTGTAAGTACAATGGCAACTAATTTATAACTTAATATTTGTATTTGCAGGACACATCAGTTTCAAGAACCTCGAATTTTAACCTATAAATACCACCATTTAGCCATGTTAAAAACAACTCTCAACGCCACGTACAAAGTTCGTTGAACTCTCTTATTATCTTCAAATTATTTGTAGATACTATTAGCGTGGGTATCCCAACCTACACGGATGTACTCGTAACCTTACTCATTATAGCACAGCATCTACGCCCAAGTAGACAGTGATGGCTGGCTACTCTTAAATTGGATGAAGTTTACTCGCAACCAAAGTAGTTGCCCATGGGAAATCTCACCCAAGACCTCGTAGGAGCAGACTATGGATAAAAAACTAAATATTGATTCTTATGCTTTTGCATAAATTATGACAAAGTATTGTTTTTTTTTTTTTTTAATCCCTATGCATGCAGGTAGCCCACTGAAGTTTATAAAGAACAGAATAGATTGACCAAGTGAATTTTCCATACAAGTACAGTCTGATATTGAAGGAGATGGGTTGATGGATAAGCTTGAGAAGATCACTTACGAGATTAAAACGTTTGGTAAAATAACACCAATTTTTTTTTTTTACTTCGAATAAATATCTATCTCTGATTAGGAAGATAAATAGGGATGAATTCGAAAAATGTTACGCCAAAAAAATGAAAATTCACGTGACTGAAGATTACAACTTAAGGATGAACGCCGCGGATGCAGTATTGATGTCGTTAAATTTGTTCCGATGACACAATCTCTGCCTTAGGACGGCCGTGATGCATATAAAACAGGCAAGGCAAGAGAAACAGCAGCTTCTCAACTGACTCAACAACTAATATTAGACAGTTTTTTTTTATACAAGAAAAAGGAGTCGTACGAGTATAACATTTGACTTTTTGGCTTTGTGTGAATTAAGGCATTTCATAAAGGAAAGAAGGAAACTTCTCTTTTTCGTCCTTAGTAAAAAGGCCACTCTCTAACACCTTTGGATTTCAATCAAGGATCCGGCTCCTTTTAGACTCACACGTCTCCATACCTACTATAAGATGCGGCACAAGGAAGGATTCAGTGCTCTTAAGAGTAAAAATAAAAGCGGGTCGGACTATATTAGAACTGCTTTAATATAAAACACCCCTTTATAACTATACAATTAAAATTATAATGAATTTATTATCTATCATTTCACGGCTGTGATTTATGCTCCACTTTATTAGCTCAAACATAGCCATAGCCATAGGGAAAAGAAAAAATAAATTCTGATCAATATTTCAGTGTTCAATCTAAAAGAATGTCTGACCAATAAGGACTACTACTAATGCCAAGTACACTAAAATTAAGCAAAAGCCCAACAATTGAAGACAGCACTTGACTTCAAGTAGGGTGTTTGTTTCCCACGCCTAGGTCGGGTGGTCAATACTCTTTTCTGCCATAATTCCGTAAATCTCACTTGTCTTCAATGAGGATTTCCGAGTTAATACTTTTAATAAATCCTCAACTTAAGGAGTCATGGTATGAACTTAGAAGTTGAAATGTTATATTTATATAATTTTTAAAAGAAAAAATTATTTGTTAACCAAAGATGAAAACTAAAGCATAAACACAATGGTTGCAAATATTCCCCAAAAAAAAAAAAACAACCTCGATTGAAAAATGGATTAATTAGACTTATCAACTGTGTTCCAAGATACGTGTAACCCAGAGAAATCTACTAAATACTAAAATAATACTTACTCATTCAATAAACAACGTGGTCTAATAATGATAGTAATACATGACTCACTAATACTAATATTATTATTATTATTATTCAACCAAACTATCATATAACCCCAATTAAAGCCCAAAAAAAAAAAAAGAATGAAGAATCAATACAACAAATCACCATACTCAAGCTAACATCAATATAACTAATAAAATATCAAAAAATAAAAATAAATAAAAATAAAATGTAACCTTTTACAGAAGCTCCGTCCTAGCGGCGTAACCGTACTGAGCCCTTCTAATATTATCCTGTCTCTTCTTATACACCAGTCCTCCAACGACAACCACACCCGCCGCCAGTATCACCCCCAACGCTATTCCCGCCTTCTTCCCTCCGCTCATTCCCCTGTCGTCTCCCCCGGAAGATCCGACTCCGTCGGCATTGATGTTACTGTGGTTCAAATCACTCACTTCTGCCGGTGCCGGTGCCGGAGCCGGAGAAGGAGCAGGAGGCGAAGGCGACGGAGCGCTGCTCAGATCTGACGGCGGAGGCGCTGGAGGTGACGAAATCGATGAGATTTCTGGAGCATGATGCGCAGATACAGACACTGGCCCCGGCGACGGTGCCGGGGAATCTGCGGGATGTTCCGGGGACGGTGCCGGGGAATCTAATGAAACGACGTAGTGTAAAGAGAGTAGTAAGCAGAAACAAATCAATGTGGGTGCGGACATTATCGTTTGTTCGTTGATGGTCAAGTGAAAGTCTGCGAGTGTTCGAGGCTTGTGAGAGGGGTAGATCTGGCGGTTTTTATACAAAAATGAATTGGTAACGGAATTTGAGAACGAATCCGATCTCGACACGTATGATCGGATGGCTTTGGGGGATTTTTTCTTCAACTCTTTTTCAAAACGGTGTCGGGGCAGTGAATGGGGGCAGGGAATGCGGGATTGAAAATTCAAATGATGATGGATTTTGATTTTGATTTTATTTTTAATTAAATAGAGAGAGAGAGATTTGTGGCTGTGTTGTGTACTTAAAGGGCAAGTAAAGAGAGATTTGAGTAATAAAGACTAAAAGGGTTAAAAAAAAAAAGTGGAATTTATTGCTAAAATGAAGTGATTAAATGTGAGGGAACGTAAAATGTGGGGTGGGATTTCGTTTTCGGTAGATTTATTATTTTATTTTGAGTGAATAACTTCTAAACATAAACAAAAACTAGAGCAAAAATGTGTTTGAGTCGGTGGGTGCATGAATTCTGTAATTTCTCTGTCAGTTAGGTTTTGGGTTTGAAGTCCATGTACTCTGGCCAGCCGTTTTGTTGTGGGAATTGTCAATTGTCATGTGTCCTAAACTTTTTATTAAAGTTAACGGGATTTTATATTTTCGATCAAATATTAATTATTTTATTAAAAAAAGGTCTATCAATATTTGTATTTTTTATTTTCTTAAATGTATCACATTCACGTAAATTTACTCGAATAAATTATGAAATAATTTGCTCTACGAGCCACTATAGCAAATTAAACCATTTTCAATATTGGGTGCGGCCATAATTAGTCAGGGCCAGTCTTACCTCTTGATCCGTAGGGACACTGTTTAAAATGGAATACTAAATTGTCGATGCAGGCAATGAGCACCGAGTTAAAGATTACGCACTGGCGCCGCATTTTATGAGAGTAGACTTCCACCACTACTACCACTTAAAACAATTTACAATGAGTCAGTCAGTGGTTTCTAAACATTACAATTGCACATGGAGTCACATGATGCCCAGCTGCCCAACGACGGTAAGCAGTCTCAACTGAAACAATCAATCCAAAGCAAATATTACAAATTTCTGTTTTGTCTGAACCCCATCGATAGAGTTAAGTAATTGCCCAATAATTAAAGCCAACTGTCCAAATATACAATATGCCATAAAGACGTAAATTTTGTTTAAATTCCTCTCTTTTCTTATAATATGTCACTATTATGTGAAGAAGATGCGAGATAGTTTAGCTAAATTAAAATCATAGTGCTTGTGACCCATTACTTAGACTGGATCTAATATAGCCACGTTCACCTTTCTACATTCCGTCGCGAAGAAGGCTCCAAATGAGTACATCTCAAAAATCAAAATCTAACATGGTACCATAGGTTAATTCCATTTATGGCCGCTCCGTTTTGGTATTGTTATTAGGCATTTGTGACTCTTAAACTATTTGATGAACACTAATGGCTATGATTTGGAAACTAAGATAATTTATTGTACTGTCGTTTGAAGTGGGATTATTTTAGTAGCTCTAGCAAATCAAATAGGATTCATGCTGTACCTTATCATCTGTAAAATGTTAATGAAGGTTTTGAGTATCTAGAGACATCTTTGATTAGCGAAAATAATTACCAGAATGAGGAATTATTCAATAAGCGGGGAACAAAGGGCAGAAAATTCAGCAGAAACAAAACCTCAATGATGATACATTTCTCTTCAGAATGAAATGAAAAAAAAAAAAAAAAAAAAGAGGCGCGGTGTTCGAGGATTTTGAACGATCAGAAATTCATAGATTCTGTTCTACTCTCCCACTCTATATATTCAACTATATGATAAATATTTCTTTCAAGTACCTGATGACTGATAAAAGGTACATAATTTAGCATTACACCCATTGTCTATCATCTTTCTTGTTTTAGGCAAGTTACAATTCGTCCTTCACATCTTTGTCGCTACTGCTCTCGTGGCTCTCTTTGATATCCGAGGACTCAGCTTTTGGTTCTGAAGTTGGTTTCTCCGTCTTGGGTGCTGATGTTGGCTTCTGGATTTTAAAGGGGATTGAAGCGTTTTTCTTAAGAAACTTGTACAATGCCACCACAGTTCGGTCAACATCTACATTGATCTGTAAACACCAGAAGCCAGATAATTTTCGTCAGCTTTATTCCTACTAGATACAGTAGATTTGTAAAAGCAGTATAGAAAAACACAGCTTACACTTACAGGATCGAAACTCTTGTTTCCAGCTGGGAAGAAAAGAATTGTTGGGAATCCATCAGACTGGTCGAATGGAAGAAAAAACACATTAGTGCAAGTCATCAGGAAGTAATAATATTGGCATTCACAGTTTAAATACAAGTTAAGCACCAAATACTTGCCGAACCAAGAAAAAATTAGAATGGATCAACATAATCCAAAACCAGTTAAAATTTTAACACTACTATAAAATCCACCAAATTAAAGAGGAAAGAAACAAAATGAGGTAGTACTGCTGCTTTCCAGCCAAGTGGTACCCATTCAGGGAAGGTCTAAGATATCTCAGGGAAGGGCCCTGTTGATCAGTTCACTACTGCTGTTGAATGGAAAATATTCAACTAATAAACAAGATTCTGGATATTTCAATTACAAATTATAGATTGACGTAAAATATTACCTTTGCCCTGTGATGTTCATTTGTTGTGCCATCCATCTTAGCGATAACAATAGAATCAACGCCACGTAGATGTTTGGCCAGTTTGTTGTAGGTTGGCTCGAAGGCTTGGCAATGCCCACACCAAGGGGCATAGATCTGGCATGCAGACCATGTATTAGAATCCATGAACAAGGATAGCCAAAAATTATATTTATGTTTCACAGAGTACATTTTATACCTCCAGAAGAACATCCTTTGACTCATCCAAGACAATTTCATCAAAGTTATTTCCAACCACTATTTTCACATCTCCATCATTCTACAACAATCAGAAAAAGGCAATAAGTTTTACATAGCAGCACTATGACAACAAATCAGCTCAGAAAAAGCCAAATACAAGAACTCACAATTTCTGGAATTGGATCAGACTTAAAGAAAGGCTTAAGCTTGCCTTCGAGGAAATCCTCTCCAAAAGTCTGAGGATGAAAAAACACTAAAAAGGTTAGCTGAAAGTTATCCTCTTCCAATAAGCATTAACAAATATAAATAAGACGAGAGAGAATTTCCACCTTAATTTTATCCAAGGTCAACTCTCCATCTAGGATATGTTTTTTAGCATCATCATTTCCCGTGTATGCAAGAACCTAAATGGAATTAAATACCAACAAATAAATCAGTTCCATTGTCTGTGAAAAAGTTCTACCAATAATTTCTATTCGAGAAGAGAGAGTGAGAGAGAAAATTTGTACGAATGAAAAAGAAACAGAACGTATGGAAAGATTACTTTGGGAGCTTCCCCAGTGATGCCAAAATACTCTGAAACAGGCTTTCCAACATCTTCATTATCCATTTGGACATACACAAAAATAAGCTGCAATAAGTAGAATGACATGAAACTCAGTAATGCAGCGAATCTCACAACAATGAAAAGATAACAGTCAGTAACACAGCGAATCTCACAACAGTTAAATAGATAACAGTGAAGCTTTTCGTGTATTGCTTCTTTATCTTCAAAGCCAAGCAGTACAACTTTAGTAGCAAGTGTCAAAAGTTTATTTATGTTACCTTTCCCTTGAAAGATTTTGCGGCTTCTTCGAATACTGGTAAAAGCTTTTCTGAGTCATTTGAAACAGCAAACAATAGCAGCTGCACATAACAGCCAAGATATGTCAATAACATCAACATTTGAAGCTAAACTTTTTTATTTACAATATATTTTGTTCAAAAGTAACATTTGAACAAAATATGTACACATGCTTTATTTACAAGTTCAAATGCATTATACGCCAACATACCTGATTCTTAATTGGACTTTCAAAAACTGAAGGGGCATTTTCCCTTGTAAAAATGGTAACTAAAGGAAGCTTATTTGAAAATACAAAATCGGCAATAGTAGACTTATCAAATTTCCCATCTGCTGAATTAGGAAAATAGATGTAAGATTAATACTCCAGCAGAGCTAAAATTCAAATTTAAATAAACAGCAAAAAAGAAATAAACTAACCGAAATAGCTTATTTTCTCAGCCTCCTTCTTAACCATGACCAGAGCCGGGCGCTTGACGTTAGAATCAAGGTGGAAAATCTTTGCCACATCAGGATTTGTAGTTTGATAGAAGTTGACATCATCTTCAAGCCTTGAAGCATCTGCAAGCACCTCACTCTCAGAACCCTGTCAAGATTACCAGAATATACCGATACTGAGACATGAACAACAACAAGATTCTTGCACAGCAATAGCAATTAACAGCTTGAGCAACTTCAAAGAACAATCAAACAAACAGAAAACATACCACCAATGAGTTGAGGTAACCCAAAACAACTTTAATTTCAGAAGTCAATACGCGCTCGGCTTCGTCCAATGTGGTAATGTTGTATATACCAGGTCCTATCTTCTTTTTAATCCAAGTCACTATAGCATCCCTATTTTACACACGAATGCAATTGATCAATCATCCCAGAGCACACTTCCATCATATAATTCAGATTTTCAAAACATAAATACAAAAAATCCAAAATTTAGTATTATTTATCTATAAGTAATCTTTCACTACTTACTTGGTGCGGCCGCCATTATAAGCTTTATGCTGGCCGTCGATGAAGAAGTAAATCGTCGGGAAGCCCTGAACGTCGTACTCGTGGGCCAGCTCATTCTCTTCAGTCGCATCAACTTTAGCCAAAACCACACTTTCGTTTGCGGACTTCAGCTCCGTAGCGGCCGCCGCATACTCCGGAGCCAAGGCCTGACAGTGTCCGCACCACGGCGCGTAGAATTCAACCATCACGAACTTATTGTTCTCGATGACATCACTAAAATTCCTTTCCTTCAAAACAACGACGTCTTTGTCATCGATCTCCGGCTCCTTGTACTCGGAGTCGTCGAAATCGTGGTAGTTTTCGTCGTCGAAGTCGTCAGAGAAGTCATCGTCGTCTGGATCGCCATCCTTCTCGCCGAACTGGTGGTGCGATGCGGCTTTGGATTTGGTATCGGCGTCGGCTTCTTCGAGGAAGCTGAGATCTTCGTCGTCGTCTGAAGCGGCGTCGTTTTGAGATTTGGCGAGAGCGGGAGAGAATAAGAGGAGAATTGTGAGTGAGAGAAGGAGAATGTAGCGAGTAGACATTTTTTCTTTCCTTTCTCACGCTGAGTTCGAGATCTGAGTCAACTGTCAAGAATCGATAGAATGAGAGAAGGAGATCCTAGAAGGGTTTATGTTATATAAAAACGAAGGAAGTGAAGTCACTGATGTTCAGTTGAGTTCGCATCAAAATGTCGTCGTTTTATTTCAGTTGAGTTTCATTACCAAGCACAAACCGGTTGGCCGTTTGACCATTTAGGCATGCTTGACCGCAGGGACCATGGTATTCTTTTAATTTTTTTTCATCAAATTATTATTATTTTTTAAAATTTCCATTAAATTTGTTTTAAATTATTTTCTACCTCAGTTTAATGGGTGAAATTTTCCAATTGTTACCAATTGTTTGATGTCGGAGAGCGCAGGTGTTTAGGCTGCGAACAATGACATGCCATGACAAAAGAATGATTTCCTGTTAAGATGGTACATCTTGTAAGGTTTGTGTGATATTTGAAATTTGATAATAACAATTTATTTTCATTTGCCGACATTCTTTTGGGGGAGGGAAAAAAAAAACTGTTGTACATCGAATCGAATTTCCTTGTATGTTACAACCAATAAATCAATAAAGAATTGAGTTAAAAGGCAGTGTGCGGGAGGATGATGTACCGAGCTCATGCTCATTTGAAGAGCTCACTTCCGAGTTTTACAGCATCTATTTCTTCACCAAATTCAGAATGCAAACGACCAATTTCCCTCTCTTGAATCCCTTCAAGCTCCCCAGCTATTTGCCTCATCGACGGCCTTCTTGAACTAACATCTACACATTGCAATGCCAACTCCATCATCTCTGTTGCAGCACCAACTGTTTGCTCCCCTAGTGTTTTGTCAACATACTTGCCAAGATCACAGCTTCTTTTCGCCTTCAAAACAAATATAGTTATACTAAGAATTGTAGATTCTACCTTGGTTTAATGTGTTTTTGCTTTACCTGCAGTATTAAATTTTCGTCCGAGTTTGAATGATTCCTGCCATGTGCTTCACGTCCACTGATCAACTCTAATAGAAAGACCCCGAAACTGTACACATCACTTCCTGCTGAATAATTCTTTGATACATTTAACCTTTTGGAGACATAAATAATTTAGATTAGACATCAGTAGCTCAAGAGATTCCAGGAATTGATACAAGTTGCTTACAGAACAATATAGTTGAGACTTTGTTTAGCTTAATCAAGCACTAAAAAAAGCTGATACTGCTGGTTACTGATGGTTCATAAGAGATGTTACATACTCTGGATCAAGAAAGCAGTCAACGGCTGAAGTTGATCCTGCGTGATGACCCCCCGTTACCAATTTCAACAGTCCATAGTCAGAAACCTTGGCTGTGTAATTTTCTTCCAGAAGGGCATTGCTTGTCCTGAAGTGCATGTGAAAGAGAGGAGGATCCAAACTGTGAAGATGTTCAAGTCCTGATCAAATATAGAGGTATGATTGAAAAACTTGAACTGATTCAATGCGCAGCAGAAAGTGGGGAAGGAACATTAATTGGTACACATTACCTTTAGCTGCACCTAAAGCAATTGATAATCTTTGCCGCATGGTCAGTTTCCCAATAGGCAGACCTTCACTATCTGGAAAAAGCAAATATGCCCTTGAAAGAGAAAGATAGAGAGAGGCAGGTCAGGCAGGAAGGATGAGGATGAGATGAATGGATTACCGTAAAGGTGATTTTGAACATTTCCATTAGGGATATAATCATAGATTAGTAGTTGTTGGTGGTTCTCTTCACAGAATCCTACAAGCTTGACAAGATGCCTGTGATGAACACGAGCTATATGCTTCACCTGTAGGGCATCAAGGCAACTTAGCATGCTAATGAGTTCGAAATGGAAAGAATTTTTAGGACACTGATATTTTGCATGTTGACTGAAATTTGAATAATATTTACAACAAAACAAGTCCTTGAAGTATGATAATGGTATCTGAATGGAACAATTCAACCAATAGAAGTATCAAATTTTCTGTCATCCAAAAGCAAGATGGAAAGACCTTCTGAGTGCAAGTTTTACCTCATGAAGAAAATTCTGGATTTGGGTTTGCAGACGTCTCTTGATGGCCACAAGAGATCCATCTTGAAGCAATCCCTTATATGCTAAACCAAATGAACCTTCACCAATGATATTAATTTCACTGAAATTGTTTGTAGCATCTTTTAGCTCCAAAATTGTTAATTGCCTCAAATTTTGTGTATCAATTGGAGAGACGGCACCAGGATAAGGGGAAATATCTCCTCTTTCCAGCTCAGCTGCGGATGGAAAAAGGGAAAGCCTGTTAATAATATTTATCTGAGTAGCTAGAGACCAACTTTACTTTAATAAACTATTTTTCCCATAGCATTGAAGCCACATAGAGTTAATTTTTATAGCAGCAAAGACAAATGACATGTAAATGCTAGTTCAAGACCTAAGACCAGGTTTAACCTTAATGTCATCACATTCAAAATATATCCAGTAGAAAGAGAACAGAGATGGTTATATTTTCTCAAATCTATCCTAAATCCTTCCAACCAGTTGCATCTGCATATCTTTCTAGGATGCTAATATCGATTCTATCAATCTGTTTTGCAAGCATGATGAATAAAGCATAAAGTGTTCTTACATTTCATTGTCCTGAAAATATATGGGAATTTCACCTTGAAATAATCTTAGTAAAAGACAAAATGCATAAGCAACTTGCAGTGCTCTTCTTACTCAGACATCTCCCACTAACCTAAAATCACCAAATTCCCAGCCACATATACCAAAAGTTAAGGCAACATAAAATCCGCCAGAAGTAGGCCATAACATAGACATAGTTTGTTCAAATTCAACCTGTCTCTGGAAAGCTGCTCCAATGGAAACCTTTTCTAGCATTCAAAATCTGTTACAGTTTTGTTTCTCTATCAAACTATTAGATGTGAAAAAGCTCTCTTTTGGAAACTTTGGAGACCCCCAAAACCTACAGCTTTCTTTTGAATTTTGACAGTTAAAAGGCTTGAAGTCGGCAGATAAGACTAAGTTATGCCATTGCCCTTATGTGACTCAACCATGGGAAGGTTTGTGTATATGGGGATCAAATTATCAATAAAACATCCAGCATCTCATCTCAAGCTTCCATCCCAAATAACTAAGAAATTGATCTGCATTATTTTTCCCCTCTCTTATAGTATCAAGGGTCAACTTACCAGAAGGAGATGGTACAGAAGATTCTCCCTCGGATCTCCTTATTCTTCTTTTAACACGCATCAAGCATATGTAAACAAACACCACAAAACCGATCACAAGCAAAGCTGCGACAACACCACCGACTACTGCAGCTAGTTTCTGTTTTCTGGGTCTCTTAACATCATCCTGCTGCAATGGTGTTAGTGTTGGAACGCCACTGTCCCCACCGATTGATGATGCTATCCTCCTGTTTCTTGATTTACAGTTCTTTTCTTGAAATGGAAATTGAGAGTTTGAGGGGAAGAAATTTGGATTAAAAGAAAGGGCACAGATTTCAGGAATCCTGTGGAAGATCCTAGAATATCATTTAAATTATTACTAAATCAATAGATTCTAGAAAACCAGTGAGTCTTTGCTGGAGCATAATAGTAATCATTAAATACGCAGGAAAAAAAAAATGAAGGGAAACTCTAATCCAGTCACTATTCAATTCAGAGATTTACTCTAAAGAAAAGGATTAACAACTAGTCAGACAGACTACCATATTCAGTATCAATACAGCTATTTGATGAGGCAACAAATGGAGATTAATATGCTATATCACTTCAGACGTGAAAGTGCTACTGAACCTCTATCATTGTCACTATGTTTCCGACAAGGTAAAGAGAAATAAAGAATGTAGTTTCATCCTGTAACGTAAGAAGATTACAAATGATACAACTCATGATTCAGCAGGTCATGCAGAAGACACAGTTTTAGCTAATATTCTCGCCATTACAAATTCTGTGGGTCATTAGAGCATATAGATAAGTAGATGAATGCACTTCCACAAGTGGAATGAGTAAAATTATTTGGTTACTCAAGACATAATAAATGGAAAATATCCTTATCGGGGAGAGATTTTGTCTGATCATTAGTTTTCTGATGAAATTTGTTCAAGTCACTGCAATCTATGCTCAGAAGGTAACTAAAATATGTTCAGTTCAGAGTAAATGCATATGGTGTTTTCATTATATGTTGTTACAGAAGCAGAAAATAAAAAAGCCAGTTGTCTGCGCTATATCCAGGCAATATAACATCTGTATGTTATAGATATATATCAGTTACACTTTTGCTTGCTATTTCTGCTATTATCTGCAGGCAAAATTTTACGCAAACAGAGTATGGACAAAGCACATAGAATGTGTGTCCACCACATAAAACAGGAGAGAGAGAGAGAGAGAGAGAGAAATCTTACAAAGAAGCAACACCTGGGTCTTTTGGTTCATAACAATTGAGAAATGCTCGTTGTCTTATGCATGGATACCTCCCAATCCTCCCACTGGATTGTCGAGGAGTGCCTAGTGCACTCTTGCAAGCAAGTAAAGCTTCAGCTGCGGTGGGAAAACAAGGAGTTATTATCCTTTGGTGGCAATCCTCTTGTCATTTTCATCACGATGAAAATGTTGAAATTGCTAATGGGTAGAATTCAGCTAGCTGAGTACAACTCACCAAATTCAAGATGCCTTTGGCATACCTTGTGGCTGAATATAGAGGCGGCCAAAGGTTTATAGGCCATGGAAAGAAATAGAAAACAACTGGTGTGGTGTATTACAATAATATTCAGAATAAGGGATTCTGGTTCCATATCAGAATATATATAAACTAACAAAAATTCAAAGTCATACTCATAGACCATACATCAAGTCCGTTCACAATTCAGTGCTAGTATGAAATGTTTCAAGCAAGCAAACATGCTAAGCAGTGTCTGAAGAGGCACTAAATCATACTGTACCCACTTAAGTCAGCTTGCAAAATCATAAATTTCTGATCAAGGCTTGTGTAACATCAATTCAAGAAAGAAGAAATAAATGCTAGCTTACAGTGAAATGAAAGAAGGCGTACCATAAACTTTGTGGTCTGTACCACTGGATTGTAAGAGCTGAATCAATAAAAGCAGTGGCAGCTGTTGCCACCAGAACAAGTGCATTGTCAAACGAGCATCAAGCCGTGGAGTCCCCCCACAATCACTGAACCACAATAATTTGAATAGACTGAACGAAAAAATAAATACAAGCCCAGTAGCTTGTATCAACTACACGAGTATACTTTGCATCAAAATAAGTCACTTTTTGGAATAAAAAGCTTCTGTGAGTGGCAGCAGATCAGTAAACGTGCAAATACATATCAAAACAGATTTTCTAATACGCAAGCTAACAGGCCAACAGAGTGGAAACAGAAATCTTTTTTTTTTTTTGTTAGAAATAGACATTCAAAAAGAAACACATGGGCAGTTTCATGACTGAACTTACTAATAAATGAGATGAAGGGGGTTGAACATTGAATAAGAGCGAAGACAGAAAATTCTTCTTTCTGTAAAAGATGAAGAATAATGGAATTTATATGTCATATAGCACGAATTTCAAGTTACTTTCAATGAATTCAAACCTAGAATCAATTAGCTGGATAAGTACTAGGAAAGTTACTATATGAGGACACTAAGCTCTGAGGACCCAAATTGATTGAATCAAAGCTTTACTTGTCCATAATTCCAGCTAAGCGGAGATAAAGAATGGCTGCAGAAGATACCATAAGATGCTGTCTTTATTGAAATGGACAGAGGCATCTCTGCTTAAGCTAAACAGCTAAAACCCCACAAGCACAAAGCCTTGTTTGACAGAAAAATCCAATCACAAATCCCAAAAGATTCCCACACTAATCTCATAAAGCTAATGTCTTTCAATCCACAGAAATGTGTTGAACTTGAGCAACAACAAGCTAATGATTTCTGTCTTAAGATAAATTTTGGAGTGCATTGAAAAAAGAAAATAAAAAAATCAACGGCATGAGCTCAAACTGTTGCAAGACAGAGCAATTGCAACTAAAAAAAAGGAACTATTAAAATGACATAAAATGCATTACGGAACTGTTGTTCTGCAAACAGTTTCAAAGATAAGTATCATTAAGGGCATATATATAGACCAACATGCAAGTACCCACTAGTCAAGAAAATTTGAAAATTGACTAAATCTAAGAGAGTACCATTAACGCTGTCTTTGCTGTTTGGCAGGGAGCAGTGAAGCTGAGGAGAAGCATCAATAGAGAACAAAAGCAGCTTTTCAGTTTAGCTTACTAGCTTTGATCAGATGGGACATATAATAGACGTTTTGAGTTTTGACAGTTCCCAGAGACAGAGAGGGTCTCCTTTGTATGTACGCAACTTTTTCAAAAAGCAGGTAAAGACGAATACGTAGATTTAATGCAAGATTGAACATACTATCTTTCAAGTGGGACCAAATTTTACAGTATGAGGTGAAAGTAACAGTTGTTTCTTCGAAAATGTAGTTTGCTTCTTCTGGGTTCCTCCACTTGCCGTGGATCATGTCGCCTGTAATGACCATATCGCCATTGCTTATGGACCAACCATATTTGCAAAATTTTCTGCCCATTTTTAGTATTTTTATTAAAAAATTAGAAGTGTAAGTTAAATCACCCTGAAGGATTGGTACAAACTTGTGGTAATTTTTTGACCTTGATGCGAGCAGGGACGTAGCGAGGAATTTAATTCACAAAGAGCAAGTTTGAATGTAACTGTGTTAGTTAATTTCACCCAATTTTGCATGCAAGCGGTCCCAAAATTAGCCTGCATGTTCGAACATGTTGTGCTAAATTGTAAGACTCCATCAAATGATTTTGATAGGATGTGAATTCAATGTTGACGTAAAATAATATAAATACACGATTGACATAAGAATAAAAAAGATAAATAAATAAACACAACTTAGCTTAGCAATTTGATCTACATCCATGTTAATATCTGTCATGTTTACCGTACATTAATGAACTTGAAAACTCACAATAAACCAATTAAGACATGGGCTAGTAAGAACATTTTTCTTTCTTAGAGATAGTAAGAATGCTCACGTGATGCATGTTGTAATGACTTAAAAGCAGCTGCATATATTGAGGGAAATTGTACCCTAAGATGAGCAGGGAAGATGGTTTCTCAGTGCAATGAGCCGATGTGAAACGTGCAACACTCAGTAGGATGAGGCAGGGGAGTAGTTAATGGCTGTCAAACTCGTTGTCTAGAAGGAGGGAAAGAGATAGTTTAGGACCACTTACAAAGTTGGCAGCAGCTGCAGCGACATTCACATGAAATATTAAGATTTAAGAAGAAGAAGAAGAAGAGAGCCTGTGGAATGTGACTTGTGAAATTTGAATGTCACGTATGGAGGCGCTGGTAGCATGGTGGCTCTGGCTCACATGCACGCTCGCTGTGCCATTAAACGCCTCTCCAAAAGGGGACTCAATCTAAACTAAACTAACTTGGGGCACTTTATCCCTCATCATCAACCTCTATGTTTATTTTGAAAAAATGGAAGGAAATGAGAGAAGAGAAAATAAGGAAAGAGGATAATTCTACATCAAACAAATAATAAAATTGGGATTGATTTTCTTTTCTTTTTTTTTTTCTTTCCCTCTCTCTCATTTACATTCCTCTCTTGATCTCACCTATTACTGTTTCTTCCAGCCAAACATGCATTTACTATTTAATCATAGTTATAAACAACAAGACAATCATGTTGTACATAAAATTCTTAGATGTTTCTGGTGCATAATTTATCATTTTTTTAGTCCTTCTCAGGTTTGTCTGTCAACTCAAACAAGGGCTGATCCACTCATAACCAATGGGGGCTCAAATTCCCCCTAAAGAAAATAAATTCCAAGAATTAAGATAAAAATTACTTGGAGTTTCTAATTAGTCCCCCTTAAATTTACTAAATAATTTTAAAAACTACAAAAGATCACTCTTTAATTAAAAAATAAAAGCTCATAATAACTCATATGAATGGTTTTACTATTATTTAATTTATCTCTTTTTAAATCTATTAAAATAACTTTCATAAACTCATAAACACATTAAATTTTAATTTTCACATTGTATTATTATGTAATTTAGTCCTGATAAATTAATTTTCTGAATCCGTCACTAAAGTAAATATGCATATGACAAGAATACTATGATGAGGGAGCAACACACTGAGTGTTGCTACATTTCTATGCACTCACTTTCTAAAATAATTTCACGTTATGTTATAGTTTACATTATTTTGCGCACTAGTTTCAAACCGTCATATTTTGATGAAAGAAAGATTTCGAGTATAAAATGGTCAATGGCATTCGACTATGTTACCGTTGACAACCTTAAAACAAGTGGGCTAAGTGGGCCGTCCCGGCCCACTAACGTACTTGGGCAACTGAGCAGCTCTGACAGCAATGGCATTCATAATGACAAGCTAGCACAAAAAATCTCCCCCTCTTTGGCTCTTCCCCAAAATCTGTGGGTATCAAAAAAAAAAGAAAAAAAAAAAGGACCATGATTAGCGTTCTTGCCCAGGTGATCTTTCAATTCTCAACTGAATCAATCGCCTTCGTTTTTGTTTGTTTTCTGATCAGAAATCAACATGCACTATTTTGTTTTTGTTTTTAATCACTGTGTTTTAGGAGCGTTTGCTTGGCTTTGCATTGGGAAGTGCGATTACAGGATTCGTTGTTTTTGAGCAACGCAAATGCATCTACGGCTCCATTTCAGATCATCAATCTCACGATGAGACCAAGTCCCAGGTACTTTTTTTTTTTTTTTTCAAATCCTTTTTGTTGGCTCTTGGTTTTGATATCTTAAACCCTAAAGATATTAACTTGTTCCGCTTATGATTAACAATTTAGTTTGCTATAATAACCCTTTTGTTTCTTTATGCTTTTTCAAGGTTTCCCAAATAATAAATTTTTCCCAAGTTTCTGGGCTTTTGCTTCTTTGATAGATATTTCGAGTAGGGTTGGTCATTTGTACACTCGTAAATGACATTGGCTTGGCTTCCTGCCTTTTGAATAATTATAACCCATTTACACCATTTCAAAGTTTCAGTCTTTTTTTTTTTTTAATGTTTGTCCTTCACTATTTTTGCTAGTTGTTTGACTGTTGATTTTGGAAAAAAAAAAAAATAGAGAATGTCAGGGTTTATTCGAAGACTTTATAGGTCTTGTTATAGTGATGACTTTACTTTTTGTGAATGATAGTTTTCTTTGTGAGGTTATCAGTTACCCTGCAGTTCTTCATGGTCTATGAGTTGATCTTGTTATTAATAGAATTTGATGAGATATCAGTTCCCTAGTGCACATTCCTAATTCCGTCCCGTCTCAAACCCTTGGCATTTTCAATTTCTGTTTCCATGGTTTTGCCACACTGTTTATGTGGAGCATAGAGTAAATACCTTTTCAAACTATGGCTGATGTTCAGCCTGCGACTCTACAAACTGCTTGTATCTCTATGGCGAGAAATTTCAGTTCTTTTAAAGCTTCGTTCATAGATAAGATATAAATTTGTGACGTCAACCAGTTCTAGGATTACCTGGGAAAAGTTATGTTTCCCAGAACCCTGTTCATGGGAGTGTCAATGTGAGTGTGGACTTGTTCTGAATGGCCTCATCAAGCAATCATTGGGTTTATTTTACAAATGTTGCATCACCCCGAGATACTTGCACATGTTGCTTTGGATCATACATATTGGTTTCTGCAGAACATGAACTTTGTTATATTGTTACTGATTAAGCATTAAACTTTTGTTTATATTTAATATTATTATGGATTCTCTGATTGATAAATGTTGGATCTTTTCAGTAATGTTTCCATGATAATGACAATCTATGACTCTACCAAAGCTTATAAATGATAGTATTATTATCTATAAAAAAAGGGCAATGCAGCCAGAACCTTCATGGAAAAGTTAAGATCCTTTCTTTAGTGTGTTGCATTATTTTCTAATAGCTTTTGTTTTGTACTTCTTACAGACAAGAGAGCCCATAGTTGCAAGGAAGACTCGATCAGAGTTTGCACATTTATGGAACAAGGCTGTGGACCAGACATTCGGACCTGTGATTGAATCTTTTAGTTCTCGTGGATGGTAGAGGCATTGAAAACAACTCACCAGAAATGTATGACTGTGTTTGTCTATTTACATGATAAATAGACTTGCAGCGTCTTTCCCCGATTCATATTGCTACCTACTTTTTAGTATAAAATAGATGTGTATCCTTGGATATGGACAAAATTATATGGTACAATGACTTCTGTTAATGGATATTGGTTTTCTTTTCATTGTATTGGCTCAAAAGCCTGGAATTGTCACTGTTATTCTCCTTCTTCGCCCTTGTTCATTTGAATCCTTGTAACCAAAATTTTTCCTCCCAATTTTAGCAAGCATGGTTTTACTATGTCTTTAGCTATCTTTTCATAGCATTTCAACTTTCATTGCACTTGGTTCCATGAAATTTACTTGATGCATGTAGTGGGAATTCTTGATGGGCATGGCAGTATGCGTAATTAGGCGAGTGTGTGTGTTTTGATTTTTACATTTAATTCTGGAAAAATTAGGAGCCTTCTGAATAAAACTAAAAGATTCGACAAGTATAATCTTCAAATTCTTCAGGAGATAATCACCATTCTGTGTCACATGCTTTTTAATTAGCATAATACAAACGTTTGGTTCGGTAAGTTCTCTTTCTAGCGTGTGCCAAGGAATGTGAGTTTCTCATCAGCTAAATTCATTATTAGTGCTTTGGTAATTGTGATTTTCTTTTTCGGCCGAGATTAATTTGAAGGACAGGAGAATTAAGCATCAAGTTATGGTTCTTAGACTTGGTTCCATTTTCACTGGTTGAGCTAAAATTAATGTTGTGATCAGACACTATGTAGCCGTTTGTTTTCATAATTAATTCATCAATCCTACGTTGCTTTCAATGTTTGTGACTATTGCTTAATTCATCAATCCTACATTGCTTTCAACGTTTGTGATTATTGCTCAACATACTTTCTGGAGTTCTTTTCTTGACTTTTAGAGCCAACAGTCTTCTCTCCCCCACTGCTTGCAATGATAATGTGGATCCTTTTATGTCATCTTTGTTATCTTGTTTATTTCCCACATACTGCCAAGTTGACACATTAATCACCCTCAGGATCATAATCACAAATTTCTAAAATGCCATACGACTAATCATTAATAAAATCATACGTACATTCCATATCTCAAACTAGAAAAACTAAAAGAAGGCACAAACGAAAAAAAAGCGAGAAGAAAAATGGATTAGAATGCGGAAGGGGAATTTGTGAGGCTTGCTCTGAGTGTGATCAAGCATTTGGTTGGGCAGAATTTGCTCGATTCACGTTGGCTCGCCGTGTGACCGCAACATAGTACGCACCCATTGCTACAAGCACAACAAATGTAGAAGCAACCACAATGCCAGCAATACCACCAGCAGTAAGTCCACTTCCACTTTTCTGGGATGTTGATACTTTGCTTTCGTATGCTTCAGTGGCTTCAACTTGAGCTGCTAGAGGTAATGGAGAGCATTTTGATGAAGAACAATGGTCTTTGGTTTCGGGTTCTCGAGATTTCGGATGGAAGAAATCAACAGCTGATGGTGCGAAAGCCACAGGGCTTTCGTAAGCTAGTCCATGAGGAGCTCTCACTTGAGCTCTACTAATGGAGAAAATGGCTAGAGCCGAGAAGAGGATAAGCAGAGGGGGAGCTATTTGATTCATTGTGCTTTCACTTGTTTTTAGTTTTGAGTGACTTTCAGCTAGAGGCAAAAGTGAATTTTTGAGTGTAGATTTTTAGGTGGCTTGGAGTGAATTTTATAGTGTCTTGGGATGCGGTTGTTGCTTGGATTAGAATTCTGGTCATCAGGGACAAAAAAAAAATTGTTGGAAAGTGAGAACAACATGATGGGAATGATTTCTCTACCATCTTGGAGAGATATTGTCGGATTCCCTTAACTGCCCTTGTGAAGGTCAATTTTGGCCATCTAGCCAGGGAAATAAACACTTTCATTGCAAAGATGCATTCCATTCTTCATACAATTCTCATTTTATTTGCGTTTGAAAGGTCATTGATGGATGACAAACTAACCTTCTAATAGGTCATCCTATTTGAGTTCTAACCCCTCAAATTGAATGTTAATTGTAAATACAATTCGATACGTTCCGAACTATTCTATTATCATACGAATTTAAACTCTGAATAGGCTTCCAACTCGAGATATCAGTATTAAAAGAAGTTAAGGTTGCTATTCCAAAAATTTGTGCACATATTTTCAGTTGCTTGTTGCCTTCTCTCACTAGTTTTGATGATTTTTGTTGGATATTTTGTTCATTGGTAATTGTAGGGTTAAAATCGTCAGTCAAGAATTCATAAGCTGATTTATTATGATGTTGGTCTCCCTATATGGCTCGTGAAATCATGTTCCCTCTTTTTACTTGAGTGACTTCTCAAACACCCAAGAGTAGGTTCATTAGTTATTGTCCTCATTGCTTCATTAATCATTCACTTAATCCACTAATTTGTTTATGAGTATCTGCATACATTCACGGGCATACTCTCTGGGAAAATTAACAATGATGTAAAATGAGCAGAAGATCATACTCTTTTACCCCCATCATTTACAAAAACATAATTTGTATTACGAGTACATGAACTGGGAACAAAACTAGTCTGTGATTACGTAGTGTTTAATACAAATGTAATCCCAATGACTCAAGCTTTCTCTTTTCATTATTGGTACTGTCGAAAAAAGTAATGGAAGAAGCGTGGAGATTTGTTAGCTAGCTTGGAGTATCAGCAAAGAATGTATTAGTAGAAACAACACGTTTGATGAAATGTAATTATAATGGTGGCCTGCATTGAGCTCTGAGCATGCTGGAACTGAAATCAATAATGCCTATTTTTCTCTTCCCTACACCCTAATATTAAAATCATCTCAACCCTTTCACGCCATTTTCTATTGTCCTACAGCAATTTCACAAGCTTCGAATGAAACATTTTGATCAATGTTGTGATGCTGACAAGTGAAACCGCTCTTTATCGCTCTTTGATCTCAGGCCCATTTAACAAGTACACAAGATCCTTGTTTGAGTTAACGGGCTTCTTCACAAGATTTAGCAAGGGCAGGGCAAAGGCACCTCCACATCAGTCACAAGAATTTTTTATTTGTCATTAAAGAATCCCCTGTGTGTGGTGTGCCATTGCCTATTCTTGAAGCATTTCTACATGCCAATGCCTTAAATCTTGTAACTTTGATTATCTGTTTGCAACTTGCAAGGAACTTCACGTCTGAGTTTCTGTAGGCAAACTTATTTATGTATTAAAATGCATAATTTCATGCATAATCTTTTTTTTTTCCTTTTTAACATTCATCCTTTAATTGTTATAGATCAATCTTTCGGGATTTATCTTTGTTACATTTTTGGGATCCAAAACCAAGTAAAAATATACTTACAATATGGTGTGATAATCTCTATGAAATCAATGAAAATAAACTAATATTGTTAAATACTAATGTTGGACCCCTAGTTATTAGTGTCAATTTTTTCTTAGATAATTTCTTTAATAAAATATCATAAAAGAGGTCTCATAGTTGATTTGCCTCCATATGTAAACTCTTATCTGTAATTTCTCTAATTAGATCATTTATGATTTATAAAGAAATTTATCTGCATTTCATTTTAGAAGATCTATTAAGACTTATCTATGATTAAAAGAAAAATGAATCAAGCAGAAGTAATCTAACCGATCAATAAAAATCTAAATAGGTCTTTAGGTCCTATTTTGAACCCACCCAATTTAATGATATAAATTTTAGTGGATCCTATATCAAACTTACCCATATTGCATGTTTCTATGCACACCATCTCAGTGCGGCAAGTATTTCTCATACATTAGAGGGACCTCTCAAGACTTATCCAATAGCTCTCTATCGGGGACCTTTAGTGCTCACCATCCTACAACTACAATATTGATCTGTCAGCTGATCAAATGCCTAAAATCCACTTATGGACCAATAAAAATTCGATTTTGTGGGAGGAACATGCTTGTTCTCTCCCATTAAAATAAAGTTAATCTATCGAGTTTGCTTTTCTCAGAAAGCAATGTTTTCAGTTTGATTTTTAATAAAAAAAAAGCTTTCGGAGGTATATATTTTCCTTTTTTCCTAATTAGTAGTGTTGTAGAAAATATAGAAAAGCAAATTCTAGAGTCTTAAGGAAAACAGAGTGTATTCTGCAGAATTCTTCTAGCCTCTAGCTAGTTTTCAAATACACAAAACTCTACTACATTCTTCTGCAATTCTTTATTCAGCAAAAGTCGGCTGTTGATGTAACCAGATGTTGACATGGTTGATTGTTTCGGGTGTTGCCTTTTGAAAATTTTATCTGCAAGTTTTGTCTTTACTTCAAATGATTGAATGACATATAGAGACACAAGCTTGACATAGCTACGCAACTAAAATTTATGGCCATAAGAAATTGAAATTTTCCTGCGTTAATTCTTGGTCAGCAAAATTTGTGGTTAAGTAATGTTATAGCTGCCTTAACCTACCTATGCTCATAGGAAGAAAAAAAATGTGGATAATATTTATATCATGAACTTAAAGTTCTCGGAGACGAAAATTTTACTTCATGATGGGATATGTGCGCACATATTTCTTTTTCATTTTAAAATGAAATTCAAATTCATTGGATAAAGATCTATTGATGGGCGACGAGATCAGTAACATCATAAATTGAGATTTTTTTTTGAGATTGTCACTTTTTTTTCTACAGAAATCAATATATATTATGTGATTTTAATGTTATATATTAATTTTTGTAGGAGAGAAAGTGACAATTTCTTTTTTTTTTTTTTCTTTTTTCATGAATTATCTGGGATTGAAATTTCTTTTTATGCTCACAGAATTATTCCAAAAATAAGATTAAGATCAGAGTAACATGATTAGCCAAACAAACATATCTCTGTCAAAAGACAAGAAAGATGGACAAAATCCTACCTTACCCATTAATTTAAACCTAAATATGCATCATCAGATAGCTTAAACATCAACTACTCAACTCTAGAAAATGATCTGGAGACCACGATTTAAGGACAAGATAAGATTAAGTATCCATTAATTATATCCATGAAGAAACAGAGACACCCACCACCTGAAAGCTAAGGAATCATAAGGGGGCCTATTGACCCACCAGTTTTCTTTTGTTTTAATTTTCTCAATAAAGAATCAATTACATCATCACATTTCTGATAAGCGGCGCTACAAAAGCCAACTCGTCTTGATCTCATACTGGGTTTTTTTTTTGGTATTTTTAATTTGTGGTGATAAAAGCCCTTTTATCGATGCCCCTTGGGTAATGAATTAATTAATAGTTGAGGATAAGAATGCCTAGAGTGAGAACACGTTCCACTAATTAGAATGTAAACAACTCGGCACACAGGTTTGAAAATAAGAAGCCTTGGGAGAAGATTATCAGAAAAGACACTTGTCTCAAAAACTAATTATTGGAGTTTAATTAGCACTAACCATACGTTTTTTTTGTTTTTTTGTTTTGGGTTTTGGTTGGCATATTTCCTTTGAATACAACTTGAAGACTAACAAAGTGCAATTAAAAGCAGTCATTACTTCTCAAGCAAATGACAAGGTTATTAATGCAACTACAAAAAGGCCATAGTTTTATTCACTAGAGTTGGGGATTAATTAACATTGGCAACATAAATACACCACTTGAAATAAAGAAAAAGGGAAAGGATAAGAAAAATAAAGAGAAAATAGGATATATAAAAAACACCACCACCACCACTTATAAACACACCCAAAGAAAAAAAATTAAAATGGGATACCAAAATCCACCCTTACACATAGATAAAGCATAGGCATAAAATGCGTAATGTTCAAATATCTACAATTCAATAGCCCTCTAATTCACCTCTAATTCAATGGCCCTCTAAAGAGCTTGAAAAGAGATTTCTTAAAGGGCCTTCGTAACAGACTTGCACTCCTGATCATGCTGTAATTTTTTTCACGTTGGAAGCACCAGACATCATATTTAAAGCTTAAGCATTGCTCCTGAAGGATCCAAGAGCCTTAATGGCTGCTGCCCTGAGAATGTATTGGTGATAGAATGCAGCAACGAAAGCTCCAATGAATGGTCCAACCCAGAAGATCCACTGTACCGTTAAAACATCAAACAATAACATTAGTCATATTCATGTATACACACAAAAACACACGCACCCACCCACACCCACACACACACACACTAATAATTAAGAAAAAGTAATTGTATAGTGAAAATATTTAAGTACTTGGTCATCCCAGGCTTTCTCCTTGTTGTAGATCACAGCAGCTCCAAAACTCCTAGCTGGGTTGATGCCGGTTCCGGTGATGGGGATGGTGGCCAAGTGAACCATAAACACAGCAAACCCAATGGGGAGTGGTGCCAAGACCTTCATTCATTAAACAAATAACATCAATTTGACCATGTAACATGGTAATTATCAATATTATTTTAACAGAAATATTTTAGCGAGCAATACAATATGTGACAGTCACATTTCTATAACCTCTTGTGAATAATGTTCAAATTATAAATTAATCAAATAACAAATAACACTACATGAAAGTGTCATTCACCGTAATATGAGCAAATACCCTCAAAAATCATATTCACGTTTAAAAAGACTTTAATTTGTAGAGTCCCCCACAAACTAAGAACTCTCTTAGTCATCAAAGAAAACGACGCATACCTAAACAAGTACCGAAGAGAGAAATATAGAATTGAGTCAAGTAAAACAGTAAAAAGGGGAAATGATCAGCTACTTACCGGAACATGGGAGTCTCTTGCGCTCCTCTTAGGATCAGTGGCAGAGAAAACAGTGTAGACAAGAACAAAAGTACCGATGATCTCAGCACCCAGTCCGGTGCCCTTGTTGTATCCATCAGCTAGCTCATTGGCCCCACCTCCATACCTGTTGTAGTATGATTTTTGGAAAGCCTTCACAAACCCACAACCACAGATTGCACCCAAGCACTGTGCTACCATGTACAAAAGAGCTCGTATGAGCGACACCTTGCGCCCCAAGAACAGTCCGAATGTCACAGCCGGGTTGATATGTCCACCTAGGTATCAAAATACAAATTTAATTATTTAAATATCAATACGGACCCCTACCCCTTGCAGTCCTCCGTATTTTATAACATGCATACACCAGCATACGTGAGTGAGTTAGGTTGTGTGTCCAACGAAGTTTCAGAGGCAGGGTTAGTGAAACTCACCAGAAATACCGGCGGTGCAGTAAACGAGAATGAAGATCATGCCACCGAAGGCCCAAGCGATGCCAAGAATGCCAACGCCACCACACTGATCGGTATTCAAGGTGGGATCAGTCTGGCTCTTGTATCCAATCACAGTCAAGACGGTAACATAAAGAAACAAAAGCGTAGCGATGAACTCAGCAATTACAGCTCTGTAAAAAGACCACTTGCCCAGCTCATCAAAATCGATCAACGGCGCCGGAGGGGGGTCATGGTAGTCCTTGGCTGAGAACTCGCCACCGCCGCCGCCGCCGCCTTGCTGCTCAGCAACTTCAACATCTTTCCCCATTTTTTTCCCTTTTTTTTGTGTTTTGTTAATTAAACGAGAGGAAGAAACAAGAGCTACAACTGTTCTGTTTGCTACAGAGTGTAATGATGGGTGACTGGGGAAGGATGTAGAGAGTGGCCTATTTATTAAGAGCTGAATGATTAAGAAAGAGGATGCGTATAATGACATAATTTCGATAAATACTAGCCGTCCATTACCTTTGATTTTTTGAATATCTTTCTTCAACCTTGGGTCCCACCATTATTAGCTTTGCTCATCTATATGTATATATATGTTAATTTGTTGTTGTTATTATTATTATTGTCAGTATTTTTAGGTGTTGTTTCTTGAAGAATTATTTTTGTACTCTTAATTGTGTTAATGCATGAGCATGATGCTTATGCTCAAAGTTTTAAGGGAAATCGCATGGTATAAATGTTTTGCGAGTTGCAACGACTACTGGGGGGAGATATCAAAAAGAGGGAGCGGTATCAAACGGTAGAAGCAATTAATAATGCTTTTTATGGATTATGGAAGTTTTAATTATTTGAACGTTAGAACCACTATTATTATTATTATTATTTGTGTATGTATATGTGTATTTATACATACATACACGATCAAGCAATGAAAGTTCTAGAGTTTCGCTAGCATCAAAAGCAGCGATACCATTGGCACAACCCATGCATTTGAAGAAAAATATATTATTAATAACAAGTTAAAAATCAATTGTTATTAATTCAATAACAAAAATTATCATTTGTATACCCTTAGTTTACTCTATTATTAAAAATATTATAATACTTTAAGGGTGTATCAATCGTCCACCTTAAGTTGATAAAATGTATAAGCTAACTACCAAATCGTTAGTTGTTGTTTAAGTATGATGACGTCAGAAGGGTAATTTGGTCTTTTCATATGATATAAGTGAAAATTTAAAGGTATACAAGTGATAAATTTTAAGGGTAAAATTATCAATTTACTATAATTCCGTTAACTTTCAAACGGCAACTAACGATTTGGTGGTTGACTGATACATTTTGTCAACTAAGAGTGAACGATTGATACACCTTCAAAATGTTGTAGTATTTTTTATAACAAAGCAAATATAGTATATACGAATGATAATTTCCCATTCAATAGCCCATGTATGTGTATGTTACACTATATTACTACAGATTTAGTGAATCTACTTACAATTATTTTAAGAAAAATCAATTGTTATTAATTCAATTATATGAGGTAACGACAGTTCTATAGTTTCTTATGCATAAAAAGAAAGCGCAACTACAATGATTCTTTCCCTTTTTTTTTAAAAGAAAAAACTATAAATGGAGTGTAGCGCTAGCAACACTCAAGCTAAACAAATAACAAGTTTAAAAAAATGAAAAAACTTCATGAATTGAATATTAGTGGATGTGTGATTTAACTTCATGAATTGAAAAATAATTAAGGTATAGAAAATTAAGTTGTTTTAATTAATTTTCCAAAAAGTCTACATTTAGTAGATATAATTTCGTCACTATCTTTCCAGGCAGCAAAAGAACTTGTGGCGTTCGATGAAGATCAACAAGGCGTTTTAAAAAAAACAACCTTTAATTTATTTATTTTTTCCTTTTTATTCTTATTTCTTAATGGTAGGTGGGGTTTCAATTTAATATTAGCTAAATTTCCGTAAACCCTAAAAGAGCCATCCTTATTACTTGAGCTAGCACTCCAGCTTTAATAAGCCATTATCATATGTTATCCAATAATTATAAAATTGGAAAAAAAAAAAAGAGTAAAACTCTAATTAATTCCACAATAATTAAAGGGATTATAGTATAGGCAGTAAGTGTTGTCCTATTTGTCGGCTGATGATAGTTTGCCGGTTGAACTAATCTGGACGATCACCTAAAAGCTAATATATTAAATATAAAAACAGGAAGAAAAAAAAAATGTAGCAAAAATGTGGTGGCCATGGCCACCACTCTGCAACTACGAGGCTGTGACAATAAAGCGATTTAGTTTATATAATTTTGGATTACGAAGCGCTATAATGTTGTTGTTTTTTCGGCTCCAGAACCTTTATGGAAAGAAAAATATGATTAAATTTGAAGGTAAAATTAAAGCTAAGCGATTTTGGTGACAGGATGATCAGGATTATTATATTATATACCTGAAAGTTTTTGATTCCAAGCAAAGATTATTTATGACTTACAAAACTTGTGTTAATAGCTCAAGGAAAATACGAAATATTTGATACGGGTAACAAGTGTTTTTGCGTTTGTAAAAAGTGATTCCAAGTTCGGACAGTGAAAAAATATTTTAGATTTTTTTTGTTTGGTTAAAATTTATGAATTGATTTCTGGCATCATTATATTAACTATTAATTTTAGCATCTCTAAGGTGTAGCTCTCTCATAAATTTAGTCGAGTAGTGTTTATGTGAGAGGACTGCACCTTACTGATGCTGTAAGATAATCACCTCCTTAATTTTATCATGTGATTACTAAAAAGATGAATCAATATTTGTTATTGTATATATGGTCTGAATAAATAATTGTAAGGTTACTGTATCATATACTAATTATAGTGACATGTAGCATAATTAACTGAATATTGATAAATTTTATAGAATATTAGCTTATCATTTTGTGACGCATCTAATTATTTAACCATTATTCATTTTTTTAATAATTTTAGACAAAAAATTGTATAGAAAAGATGTATTATAAAACCGACCAACACCACAGTGTAGAACATTTGTATAATTGTCTAACGCTGGTTTTTTTATATATTGAATTCAACCGACCACCACCTTTTATTTCTTTCGGTCTTGGCCCTCTCATTGTACGTACTGTAACGTTTACCACCTCATATATATATTATTAATCTAAACCAATTCCGCCAATTGATAACATAATTAATTGGTATAATTAATTAATTGCTTAATTAATTCTTTTTTTGGTTTCCCCTCCGTTGCTTTTGATCTTCTTGTGGCTGGAAACTGGAAAGTCACTAGCAATTGTCGCTTTCTGGAGCCCCAATTATGGCTGCAAAAGAACCACTTGTCCAGACATCAGCTATCAGGGGAGAGCAACATTGTCATTAAAAAAAGTTTCTTCGGTAATTGGCCGGTGGCCCTTTTTTCTTTTTTGGAAATTTCAAACCCCACAAATTAGGTCACATAAATATCAGTACGTAGATTGAAAACGTATTTTTGATAGGGGCTGCTGATTGATAATTATAAACACTAGCAAGGATGTAGACAAATGTAGCATGCGTTTAAAATTTGATCTTGAGGGTTTCTAAATTTTGTTGCATATTAGGAAAATAAATGACCCAAATGGTGAAATTTTAAGGGTTTCCAGGTTTTGTTGCATACGGGAAAATAAATGTCCCAAATGGTAAATGCATCCAATAAGTCAATGCAGCACACTCATCAACTTATTAATTTTTTTTTTTAGTCATAAAATTTTGTTCAATTACATGTTAGACCAATGATTAGCACCAATATATACACCATTAAATTGTGTACGACTAACCTTAAATTTTAAAACATGTGAGCGTTTGCATTAAAAAAAATTAAATTCAAAGTTATTTGAGAAAGAAACAAAGATAGAAAATTAATAAGTAATTTTATTGCAAAAAGGAAATGAATTCTCTAGAGATCGGACTTTTACTACATTCAAATCAAAGTTTCAAATGATAGAAAAAGAAAAAGAAAATAAAATAATCTAATTTAATCATATATCATAATCTTTATTTGTAAAGTCAACTTAAAGAGATTAGGTAGAGTTTTTTTTTTCTTTTTTTTTAATTATAAGAATCAAGATAGTAATTATTTTATTTGGTCTCAGTTTTGAGTCTTTCAATTAAGCGATGATGGTTGTGGAAATTTTACCGTGAATTTTGCTTGGTATAGTATTAATCAAATATAACTCTGCATTTGTTTGGCTTTTGGCAATATAAAATTACCAAAGAACACATATAAAGTAGAACTTCTTTTTAGTATATATACATTTATTCACTACATTTTTGCTATGCAGGCATCTCAAAAAACAATGTAAGAGGTGTGTGTGTGTGTGTGTGTATGCGTAGCAAAAATCCAATAATAATGTTTCTAATCACATCTCCGAGTTCGTTCTTTCCAACTGGGACAGAAACCTTAGCTTAAATATAACTGGCCACTAATTAAAACTCCATATAGGAACCCAATTCGCTAATCATCATCATCGCCATCTTCATATTCTTCTGATATTTCTTCTCTAATCGTCTCCAAGTTAGGAGCACAAGAACATTTCAACGGCAGATCAATAAGAGATGGTGCTACCTCGAGCCAGGGCTTCACCAAATGCCTGCGAACCTTTGCCATTGCAATGGATTATGGAAAGTACGTAATTGCTGAGACTTGTTGTTAATACTAATGTTGGACCCTCAATAGCTTAAGCTTTTGGGTACTTGAATATGTGCCTCTCTTTCTCTCTGCCTTTTTCTGAAAAGAGAGAGAGAGGTTGAATGGAGATTGGAGGCAATCAAACAAAAATTATTTTTAAGTTCGATTTAAGAGAAATGGGCAAGTGCTTTTTATATAGAGGAATAGCCAAGAGAAAGTTTATGGACCAAATCTAGTTAATAGACCAAATCTAGTTGATAGTTATATTAAGGATGTTTCAATAATAAAAGATAACTGAAAAGGTCAAAAAAACTAACTACCACAAAATATAGGGTGTGGAGAAATTTTGTTAATTAACAATAGTACTTCTTTGGTTTGATATATTGTTTCTAGATTTTCAGGAAATTTTGTTAAACATTTGTTCTAAATAAGGAACATCAAATTGTCAAATTGTTTATTGGCCTATCAAGATGAACATAATCCTATTACAAAGACTTTACCATGTAAAACTTGTCGTAGACGAAGTGCCTGTTTGATATGACTTATTTAAGAGATATAAGTACTTATTTAATCGCATAAGTACTTTTAAAAATGTTTTATGGTGTTTGGTTATTTTTTTAGTAGAGTTTTTTTTAACTTAAATAAGTTAATTTACCTCTATTAACAAAATTTGATCTTTTGAGAGTAGATGTTAGAGAGTTTTTCTAAAAAATATATAATATAAAAAATATCACACAGTTTAATGGTTTAAAAGTATTTTTTTTATTAACAACCAAACACCCAATGATTTTTTGTCTAAAAACTCTATTGGTATAAACTTTATTGTTATAAACTCTACTGTTATAAGCTCTATTTAATAAGTTGTATCAAACGTAGCCGAAGTTGCTGATATCAAGCTTAATCATATTTTACTTCTACACGTTTGCTATATAAGACTAATTTAACAATTGGCTCAAATTATGGATGAATTAGTATATATGTTCGGGCTGTTGTTTGGCTTTTAATCTAGAGTTGTTGGATGAATTCATTGTCTATCAAATAAACAGGTAATCAATAGACATTACGAGTCAAGTTAAAATGAGTGTTTATCAAATACTTTTAAAAGTTGTATTTTCAAAATTACGTTGAACCACAATAATCCAATTTAATATGGCTGGAATTGGACAATTAAGGAAAATCTTTTAACTCAACGAACTTGGAAACATTACCCATGAAAATTATTAGATCGAACTGGTGCAAATGAAATGATAAACATCGCAAAGGTCAAAATTATTTTGTTCAAAAAGAATTTGACAACTTCGCTGGCTCTATAAGAAATTTTCAGAGATGAGATGGATCTTGCCACTACGTTTTCCTATCATATCAGGGGGATTGGTTAAGCTATATGCAAAATGTGTTACTGAATTCGTAAGGAATGGTGTCGGGAGCTGTGACCGTATATATATTCATTCAAAGGATAAAGTTTCAGTGCTGATCTGAGTTTTTACTGAACATTGAATTAATGGTAGTTAGATAAGATAAATAAAAAAATAAAAATAAAGATAATTCAATTCATTGATTCGGTATTCAGCAAAAACTTAATCAGCACTAAATCTTAATCCATATTCAAAATATTGTCTTTAATTTAGATAGAGTAGAATTTAGAATCGTAATAAATATGTGAAAGCAACACTAATTTATATTGAATTTGTTGTGTTTACAATGATTTACACAATGAGGTAACCATCTTACGTCTCTGAGTAGCTTCATTTCAAACATGGAAGGAAATAAAGCTGTTCTTACAAACAACGTAACAAATCGAAACTCTTAGTCCTCGTCCTCGTCATCATCTGCATATTCTTCAGCATTGTCTTCCAAAATTGGTTCCAGTTTGGGAAATTTGCAAGTAGTGGAAGGCTTCCATGGGAAATCAAGAACTGACGGGGCAACCTCGAGCCAATGCTTCATCGAATTATTATGTCTATGTTGTTGCTTTGCCATTTGTGAATAGACTAATGTGAATTTATTTTATGAATGATGCAATTCCTTCAAATTAGATTACAAGGAGTGATTAGAATTTAGAATTTTGATTTGATCTCTCTCTCTCTCTCTCTCTTTCTCCTTGATTTGGATTAACTTAACGAGAAAGAGAGTGTGTGTGATTATTGATGATGAAATAGCTGAAGCAAACAGGGGATTTATATAGTGCCTCAGATAATCGGGAACTGCTCTGTTAAGAGAAAATTACGGAGAAGCTGTCGTTTTATTTTACCATGCACGGTGAATTTAGACAACTGAAAAAAGAAAAACTGACTCTTTGAAAATTGGCGGTGGGGAGAATGAGTTGTTAAGTTCAGCTCTTGGCTTTGGCTTTTACGGAAATGGCAAAATATTCAGTCAAATTGGAAATAAAAATAAATTAAATGTTGTTTCTTATTTTTAGACCTAGAATTTTTGGATAAACAATATTTTAGGTATGATGACAGGTTAATTGCACCTATGACAACCAAGCGAACTTTCTTTCTTTCTTTCTTTTTTTTTTAACAAACAAAATCAACCTAGTATTTTGGCCCATTTTTATAAATTTCTCACAAAATATTTATGTATTCTTTTCCTTCTTTTTTATCGCTAATAATAGTAGAACTCTTTTTTTTTTTCCTTCTTATTGTGCAAAAGGTGAGTGTAAACAGACCTCAAATTATTTTTTTAACCCCTATTTTTTTAACATTTGAACTTAAGTGATCAATTGAAAAAATATTTAAAAATCATTCGGTCAAATCCTTAGAAGCAACAATATTAAATCATATCGGCAGTATACCATACAACAAATTTATGTCATAAACTAGATATATTTTCTGGCTAACACTTACTTTAAAACATGGCTGTTGGACCAAGATAAATTGTTAATGTTTACACATTATGGCTCAAATTCTGAAGCTTTTAGATTTGGACTATTGGCAACCGACTTAATACCTCTTAAAATTCTTTTAGATAATAGATACTTTGCAATAATTTTTATTAAAATTACATAAGAGGACAATTCTTAATTAAACCCCACTCAAAAGTTAAATAAATTTTTTAAACGCACTTTTTTTAATATTAAAAAAAGTATATATATAAAACATTTAACACCTAGTATCTTCTGAACTCCTATGTGTTGCTGTTGTGTTCTTTATGCCAGTAAGTGTTGATCATGATTTCTTTGGATGTAGTTTACTGGTTGATTACTATGAGTCTATGTTTGATAATCTAGCGACTGGTGAGGTTTGCTGGTCATCGAGACGTCCAATCAATCTTTGATGAATTGGCTGCTGTGTGTTACAAAGGGATGAGCCTGCATTGTTGGTTATGATTACGTGGGTTTTGTGGTCTTCACAGAATAGGTATGTTTTTTATGATGTTGTATTGTTGCTCTTGGTGAGGTGGTTGTTGTATTCAAAGCTATGGCATATTGGGAAGCTTTTCTGAATGCATTTTGTGGTGGTAATGGAGGTCTTGCCCAGTAGGAGGGCTGTTGATCTCGATTGAGGGTACTTAATTGTCATCAATGGAGTTCTAAAGGAATTTTTACTATTTTAAAATATTTTAATGGGATTAATTAAAAAAGGGGGAGAGGGGTTTAAGAGGCATTGGAAGGGGCCACAATTAGACAAGAGTTTTCGCTCACACACTTGGCAGATAGGATCTAGCCAGCCCAACGTTAGAAACAAAAAAATGCATTTGGGCTTTTTCATATTCACACCAACACTTTACAAGCCCGAAACCCCAACTAGTTCTTCGGCCCAACATTTAAAATGCCAGACTTGTATGCCCCTGACTTTTACGCGCCAACCGCTACATAAAAAGAAAAAGTTGAAATGGCCAGGGACGATGAATAAAGGATCAATACAAAACTTTCTATGCAAGATTTGATGGGGGCGTTTACACTCCCTCAAAAAAATGGCCTATGCCGCTTAAAAGCGGCGAGCACACGGTATTCTTTAGTAAAAGGCGAAAGAATAGTTCGCTCTGTGCTCACCGCACGGCTCCGTGATGGTAATCAAATTTAGCAATTGTTTATAAGGACACAGGCTTGGGTGCTTCATGCTGTTTCTAATCAATGTGGGACTGCTTGGTCATTTCATATTTGTTACTCCATGAGTTCTTCAACAGAAAGGCTGTCAGTTCATGCATGGACCCAGCAATTCTTTAGATCACTGAACTATGATCAAATATATGAAGATGCATTCACACAGTATTGATGCAAAATTCCTATGTATCCATTACTATATATATGTACAAAAGTAGAAGTAGAACAGGATTAAAATTCATCGGGCGATGTACTGATGTACAGTTTTAAACACCTTCGTTGCACTGATTTGAACTTCACGTCACCGAGTCTGTTCATTTGAACACGGCAGGAGAACATACAAACGGAAACAACTAGTTGTCGTCATCGTCATTGCCAAAATCTTTAGCTGTCTCTTCCCTGATAGTCTCCAGCTTAGGAGCGCTGGAAATCTTTCTGGGAAAATCAAGAAGAGATGGTGCAACCTCAATCCAGGGCTTCATTCCGTGCCTAAAACCCTTTGCCATCGTTGCAATTGTGGAAAGTAATTAAAATGCTAGCTGAGAAGACAGGAGTAAGAGGGTCAGTGGTAAATTTCGGAGAATAATTAATGTTGAAATTATCTGAATTGAGGGATATCAGAAGTGGGATGCTTGTATAGAATCTGTTAATGAGCCTATATACAGGAAAAGCCAAGAGAAAATTATGGACTGGCCCTGGTTTTATAGGAGTCGTATCAAAGTAGTCGACAAAAACAAACTGACTCCTAGGAAATGAACGGTGTAGAAGCATCTTGTTATCGTTAGCATTAATTGAGATCTTTATATTGCCTGGACGTTTTCGAAAAAAATCTGACCGTCCAAATTGACCATAAACATAGAACGAAGTAACTTGCCGGAGCTAAGAGAGTGACAATCTGATCAAGAGCCTTTTCACATGAAATGAACAACTCCGTTTAATTGTTGAAATGTCAGATCATTGCATCATGTGTGTGGGTAAGTATCGATGTGTTGTCGATCCATTGTCCACACAAAATATACCAATCACTCGCACTTGCTTTCTAAAGGTTACAATCAGCGGAACACATGGAAATTATGGCCCATAGTATAAAGCCCAGCAATAAGCAGCCCTGTTGACATAAAAGGTCCATAAACAACCCAAATATCAAAAGATTCAAGTGGGATATTAACTCATTTTCGATGTCCAATCAATGATTGAAGGCTCGACCCAGATGGCAGATAAGCATAGATGAAACTAAGATAAAACATACACAGGAAACCATAAGATTCAATTAAGGCACTGCTAGTGTTAAAAAAAAAACGAAGGCTGTGACATGAAGAATTGTAAATCAGGCACATTTTGCACGATGCGTCGTCTGCTTATTTATGAAATAAAGCTCAATTTTGAGAAAATAACAAAAAGTTGGTACAATGGGATGGAATTCCGTAGTATCTCATTTAGGACGGGATTGAAATATATTTTTGTTCCATAAAAAAATTTAAGAATGAGATAAAATTGAAATATATTTTTGTCCCATAAAAAAATTTAAGAATAGAAGAAATGGGAGTGAGATATTTTTGAAATTGACAAATTTCATCTCATCTCATTGCCGATTAAGAATGAGATTTTTTTCAATTAAAATGGGATCACATCTCTTTTAAGACGGATTGAAAATATATTTTTATCCCAAATAAAATATAAGAGTGGAACATTTTTTTATCTTACTTTCTTATACAAAATAGGATTAAAATTAATAAATCTCCTTCCATCCAATCCTACTTTCTTATACAAGATGGGACTAAAATTAATACATCTCATTCCATCCAATTGCCAAATCCTACTTTCTTGTACAAGATGAGACTAAAATTAATAAATCTCATTCCATCCCATTACCAACCGTAAATATAATATTAGACTAAGAATTGATGGGAGCGTTGGCAGAGGAACGCCCCTCAAAAAATTGGCGTATGCCGCTTAAAAGCGGCGAGCACACGGTATTCTTTAGTAAAAGGCGAAAGAATAGTTCGCTCTGTGCTCACCGCGCGGCTCCGTGGCTTTCATATACCTTAAGCAATTGTTTATAAAGACACAGGCTTGCCGCTTCTTACTGTTTTTTGTCCATGTGGTACTACCGCCTGCTCTTTATAGTAATTTATAACACTATTAATTTAACAAAGAGTTTTTTTATAACGGAACGTATGTCAATTCATGCATGGACCTAGCAATTCCTTAAATCACAGAAATGTGGAAGAATAGACGGGGATAACTTAATTAAGAGAAGAACTTGTAGCCTAATTAAGGAGCAATCATATAACTAAAATGGACAGTTCTAAATTTATAACAACAACTTTAGCAATTATTTTTAACACAGAATCGCAAGTGCAGAGCGTAATTATTTCATAGAATGATAGTAGCCTGTGCAAGAGCATGCAAGAAGTGCATAGAAAGTATTTACATACGAAGATACCGCACAGGCATAAAATTCGCTATGTTTCCATTAACATATATATACAAGTAGAACGAGACCAAATTCATCGGGTGATGAATATAACATACATTTTATCAACATCTCTGAAACACGAAGTTGAGCTTCATGTC
This sequence comes from Citrus trifoliata, assembly GCA_018350135.1. Lineage (NCBI taxonomy): Eukaryota > Viridiplantae > Streptophyta > Magnoliopsida > Sapindales > Rutaceae > Citrus > Citrus trifoliata. The sequence continues at coordinate 7,057,593 of CM031391.1, read as the reverse complement.
ACTGAGTTGGTCTCTAGACTCTAGAGCACCGACGGAAAACTGTGACTAAAAATACCTGAAGCACATGGAAAAACAATTACACTAATCGTCACCGTCGTCATCATCTTCGTAATCTTCAGCTCTCTCTTCCCTAATTGTCTCCAGTGTAGGAGTGCTGGAAGACTTCGTGGGGAAAGCAATAAGAGATGGTGCAACCTCAATCCAGGGCTTCATTCTGTGCCTAAGATCCTTAGCCATCAGTGCAATTGTGATTATGAAAAGTAATCAGCGGCAAAGTTAATATTGGTATAATTAGAAGAATGTAGTCTAATTAACACGATGTCCCTCTTTCTCCTTGGTCTCACCTGAGAAAGAGAGTAGCAGCAGCCGAAAGGTAAATTTCAGAGAAGAATTTGGAAATGGTTTGATTTGAAGGATATCAGAAGTGGAACGGTTTATATAGAATCTGTCAATGCCCCTGTAGACAGAAAAAGCCAAGAGAAAAATATGGACCAACTCTAGTATTAATAGAGTTGTATCAAAATAGACGAACACAAACAAACCAACTTTTAAGAAATGAACGGTGGGGAAGCGTTTTGTTTATGTTAGCATTAATTAACAACTTTATATTGTTTGGAGGTTTCCAGAAAAAATCCGGCCAGCCAAATTGACCAACACCTGAAACAGGGCCCTGTGCTCGTAATTTTGGGGAGGTAAGTCACTGATGATCTGCGCAACTTGCTTGGCTGAAATGTTTAGAGTCATATCGTCTCCAGATAGGAGGTTGGAATAGTGGTGGTGTCGCTCTAATGTCCACACAAAAATATGACTTCTCTGTCACAATCCACGTCTCAAATCAAACTGTTGCAATTGTAAAGCCTCGCCTGGCCTGGCACATTAACCCCTCAAAAATATCAAACCAGTCAAGTGGGAAATCAAATTGTCCGTCCCAACATAGGAGCCAAATACAAACAAACATACATTGATGGAGCCACGTCATAAAAAGTGAAAATAAAACAAGACAATGTTGACTAATGTACGAGAAAAAGAACTAAATCAATTAATTCATTTCTTGGCATCGTGGACGCTTGGACGAGCTCAAAGCCTTAGAAGTCGAAGCCCATTTTTTGGGATTAAGCTTTTGATTTGGGATATCGACTTTTGTCGAATTAATGGTGCGTTTATTATATTAAAATAAAAATAAATTAAAAATGAACAGAATAAGGATCGTTAGAATGAAAATAAAAAATAAATAATAAAATTAATAGTTTTCTTAAATTATAGAAATAAGAATCAAAACGAGTTAGATCGGATTAAATTATTAAAAAATATTTAATAAACTATTATCATAATAATAATAAATTAATTATTATTAATAATATAATAATATATTAATTAATTATAAATTCTTTATCATTAATAACAATAATAAAATATTTCTAAATAGTATTAGTTAATTATAATAATTTATTAAATAACTATAATATATTTATTATTATTATTATTATTAACTAACATTAATATGTTAATTAATTAATTATTTTTAATTTTATCAATAATAATAATAAAATATTTAAAAATAAATTAATAGTTACAATAATTATATTAACTAATTACAATAATATTAATTAATTATAATATACTAATTCATTAATTAATTCATAATATATATTAATTGATTATTTTTAACTAGAGACAAAATTGGCATTTTGGGGGGAGGATTGTCAATCTCAAGATGGGAGATTGATTCTCACCACCTCTTTCCTCATTCCCAAATTTGAATGGACCCTATGTTCCGATTTCTGCCTCTATTTTTTAAAGTAAACACCGTCAATAATCCTACCGGATGACACAAATTATATATTTTCAACCAAATCCCAATCCAATCTATCCAAATCTGATCCAATGCCCAGCCCTAGCATTAGTAGCTAAATAATCCCTCCATTATAAAAAGATATTGGATGACAAATCAACCGACACAACTGTTTACTCAAAGCTGAAGATTATGCTTTTCACATATATATGATCATTACACCAACAATCAAATGACAGTAAACTTATCCATAGGTTCATTAAGATGTAAGTCCATCATTCTCGAGTATCTAAACACAACCTATAACCAAACATTCTTGAAAAGTGGCCATTGTTATAAATTCTACTTTGCCTGGCAATAAAACCACAGGGTTAAGTATCAATCAGCATAAAGATTCAAAAAACTAAAACCAAATCGATGCCTTATCCATCTGGCATTACAACTCTCAGAATTTTTATCCCATCTCAACGAACAATAGAAAATGGTGGTATTTTTTTGATTTACAAAGCCCTAATATCCTAAAAGTATCCTTGATCAATTAGTCACGTAAGTAGAGCAAAAGCAAACAACACAAACGTCTTTGCACCTTTGCAGAAAGAGAAACAAAATTGACAGTACTTGGAACAATAGTCACATATGCTGTGCCACCTCTCTACCAAGGTGCACATCTTGTGAAATGACATGAACAGGTCAAAGCTCAGTAATCACAAGTTGTCCAATATAGTCAAACAAAAAACATTGCAGTTTAGTACAGTGAAAATATTGCAAATAGTGAACTTGTTTCAAGTTTGCAGCTATGACATTTCTCTATGTGATAACCAATATGCGTCTAAACCATCCAGCTTTATTAAATAGAGATTAACACAAAATTCTTGTAAGTACACTGTTAAGCAAAAACGTTGTTTCGTTTAAAGAATGTACTGTTAATAACACCAGACCTTACACAGCCAAAAACCGCATATGACAGGGAGTAATCAAACCACTGAGGATAACATTAGGAGATGAGATGAAATGGATATAGGCAAACATGACTCCACATAAGGTCTGTAGTGCTAACAAGAAGACGAGAAGAATAACTCAAATGGTTCAGACAGGTGCAACAACATAATCATACTGAGCAAATTACTTGAATGGTCCGTGAAACAAAAAGATTCAGAGGGTACTGAAGGGGGCCAAAAAAAAAAAAAGAGTAGCAATCTAAACAGAATTATTAAATTCACAAATAGCATATTGTAGATTCATTTCGATAACAATTTCAACAAAAACCTCTGTACAATGTCCTGTCTAACGGATTGACAAACCTAAGAGGAAAATGGCACCTGTAATTTTCTTTGTCAATTTCGGACAGTAATTTAAAACAACCAAAAAAAAAAACAATGCAATAAACCTAAGATATTCACCACCAAACGACATCAATCAGCAAACGAACAAAACAATAAAAATAAAAAATAAAAATTAACTATCATCCTCCAAAAATTGAAATTTCAACAGAACCATTTCTAATTACCTCAACCAAAAATAACATCCTCAAATTTATCCAAAATCCAACAATAACCAAATTAAACAACAATGATAAGTCGCTTTAAACTTCTCACTGAAGAAGCAAAATAAACAGGCAACCTTTATCTCAATCGAGGGGAATCTCCACGTCACCATCATTAATCTCTTGCTGCAAATCCTTGGGGTCCTTCCCGTCTACCGTACACCCAACAGACACGCACGTGCCCAGAATCTCCTTCACGGTCCCACTCAGTTCCTTGGCCATGGACCTCGGCCTCATGATTTTAGCAATCTCGATGACGTCGTCAAGCGTTATGTTCCCGTTATGCTTAATGTTTTTAGTCTTCTTCCTGTCTCTTTCGGGCTCCTTGAGGGCTTTGATAACGAGCGCCGCCGCCGACGGGACCACCGCGACTTTGGCCTGACGGTTCTGTACGGTCAACTTGACGGTGACGCGGAGGCCCTTCCAGTCTTTTGCGGTTTCTTTGGCGATGTCTTCTCCGATTTTCTTGGGGGAGAGACCGAGTGGTCCGATTTTTGGAGCCAGTGAACTGGCGGCTCCAACTTCGCCACCCGTGACCCGAACGTACACATCCACAACCTGGGACGGGTCGAATTTGGGCGGCATTCTTGTCTTCTTTGGGTGGGAACGAAGATGACAGATTAGGGTTAGGGTTTGGCGAGAGCGAGAGGAGAGAACTGGTGCTTAGTGAAATTGGAGATTATATAGCTAGGGTTTTGTAGTGAAATTACTGAAATGACATTTTTGTCTACCGAGTGATGGATTGCAATTTGCAAGGGGAAGAGAAATAACGAGTGGATAATTTTTACGTTTTATTTCCATCTTTTTTACTTTGTCTTACTCAACGACAAAGAGCCCTATGGATACTATAACTAATTTATCCTTATAATAGTGAATTTTGTAAAGGATAAAAATTAGTTTTTCTTTTTCGTCTTTTAATTAGCCTTTAGTTCATTATAAAAAACTTAAATCGGATCAAAGTCTATCATTTGAAATTTTTACAGTAAAATTAAACTGAATTTCGAGCTCGATCGATTCGGTTTGGGTTTGTTTGGTGGGTTTGGCTTGAGTCACTATGGTCACCCTTAATTTTTTAGCATTATGTGACTTGACAATAAAGGGTATCGCAGTCATTTACCTTAAGGCGGAGCCTTGATCGATATAAATGGACAACTATTAAATTACTTGAGAAAGTGTAAAAATACATGGATCCAGATGTTATTATCACTAGGATTACAAGAGGCGTTTTCCTGGGGAGTTTTTTCGGAAATTAATTATTTTTGGACGAAATGCACGTGGTTGCCCAGACATAAAAACGACTCGTCTTCAAATGTTAAATGATCTAACCGACATGTCGTACCATTTGTACCACATTGTTCATAATGACTGACTTATCATCCGATTCCTTGATTTGCTACGCTTCTTACACATAAGTTCAAATTCCCTCGAGAAATAGAGACAACATTCAATAATATTTCAAATTTAATCACAAATGAAACTGCGGGTGTACATTTGAATTTTCTCACCTCACGTGAGCTCAAAGCTGAAGGCCATCAAAGTTTCATTATTAGTCCTAAATTCCCCCGCCTGTGATATGTACAATTAACCTAAATTGTTTGTGGGTGTACATTTAAACAATATGAAATTACTCAAACAATTCGATTCTTTCAATGATGCCTTGTGCACTCACATTTTTATTACAACGACTATAAACATTTGCCAACACAATGCGTCATCTTCATTCAAATCAATACAATCCCGTAATAACTTAAGACACACAGACTCCTGATAACAAGGAGTCAAACGACCAAGATTAACAATTTCGCACACTGCCTATTCAGATTTAAAAGTTGAAGCTCATGGAATGGAAGAGCCGGTGGTTTTGTCGTTCAAACATTTGGAGAAACAAAAGATCCTCTTCAGAAGAGAGACAAAACACTGAGGAACCGGCAGCCCTGTCTTGGTGCAGAATTTCTTGCACGATCTAGCAATCGATTTTGTTACGTAATTAGAGAAATACGATAGCGTAAAAATTCCCACTGGGATAATAGAACAAGTGTAGAGCAAGATTTTTGCCCAGTGTTCCTTATTTTTAATCATGAGCAGAATCGTTGCCGCAAATGCTACCGTCATAAGGCACGCAGAAAGAAACAGAAATGCGAAGCCCATTGTCAACTTATTCGGAAGAGACTGCTTGAAATCTTGTAATCTATATGGGGATGAGAGGATTGAGAGAAACGTAAACCCTGCAGCGAAAGCGAATGTGAGAGATAGAACGTTGGAGACAGCGAAAGTCGCAAAGAAAGGATGATGAAGGAGGATTGGATAGCCAGTTCCCACATTAGCACCTCCTGGTACAGTGTATGCAGCGAAGAAGGCCACGGTACCGACGAAAATTGACACCGCTAAGCATCGATCTGCTGTGTGTTTTAACCATTCTTTTGATTGAGTACGAAGCTCATTATTTCCAGTAGCAAATAACTCTTCCGGGGTGAACCCCATGTTGTTCCTGTGATTCCTGAAATGGGGTATGCTCACTACCTCTACACGCTGCAATACACACCAGAACCAACAAAGTTTGTTAATAGAAAAATTAGATCCTTTCCTGATAATCTAAACTTACCAAAAGCTTAAGTAAATAGGATTAGTGAAATCGTACCTCGTACCAAAGCAATTCTTCCTGCAAGACTAGAGCTGGGCCTTCCATCTTTTCAGGTACATAATCCTTTCTTTTGATTCCGGTCATGTGCAGTAAAGTGTTGCCACCGTTGTCAATTTTCCGGACTAGCCTTCGCATTGGCACTTCCATTTGGACTACAAGCTCAAAAATCTCTAACTGCCGATACTTGATAGCTACATGCAATATATTTCTTCCTTCATCATCAATATGCTCAACTGCTTGGGGGTATACATTGAATATTTCTTTCACAATCTCAACACATCCAGATTTTGTTGCTAGAAACAGAGGGGTTTCAGCATTATCGTTAGCAGAGCTTTCTCCAATCCCTATCTGGTCAACGGATGAGGCACTGGGATTTGCCCCATATCTATGAATTTTAGGCTTACTCTGGTCCTGGAATGAATCAGTAATCTCCCATGAAGTATCCCTTCTAATTAGAAACCTGGCAAGCTCCATAGCTGATTCATATTGTCGCTCTTCCCCTTCAAATTCTGCTCTTCGGCTCAAACTACATTTATATTTAACTTTTCCACCAAAAAAAAGAAAAAGAGTTAACAATTGTATAAATAAGCACTTTCCATTAGAATTTTCTTCTTCTTGTAAAGAGTCTCGGGAAAGTGATTTAAAAAGCAAACAAGGTTATTCAAATCTAAGCTCTCAAACAAGGAATTATTTTGTTAGCATCTTTTAACAATATCTTATTTTAATTTCAAAACCAATAGGAAAATAAAAGGCAAATGAGAAGCAATAAATAATCCAATGTTTCCCAGAAAAACGGGGGCAAAAACGAAAATTACATTCAGATTTTATTAAGAAAACCTCAGCATAATAGATTAGTTTATTGAAAAACCCTTCAGCCCATTTGCGATCAAAAGCTTCAGGCTTGCATGCCAGAAGCTGAAGAGCAGTCATCCCATCCACATCTTGCTCTTTAATCAAGTACCCGTAATCGTTCGCAATTTGCAGGGCCAAATCTGTTTCAAAAAGAAGAATAAAATTATAAACAAGGATAGAAATACATAAGGACACTCAAAATTTAATTTGATCATCAAACCAGGGCACTAGGCAATAATTTTGAAAACTTACCAAAGTGCTGAGAAAGAATGGAAATGTGAAGAACATTAGTCTTATCATTTCTGTGAAGAAATGGCAGCGCAGTGCCGAGATCATACCCAGAAACTCTACCGGCAAGAAAGTTGAATATATCACCTTTGCCGTATCGGGCAGCACGAAGTAGAGCAGTCTCTCCATTGTTGTTGCGCATGCCTAGCAGCCCCGGCGCTTTCTTTAACAGCTTTTCCGCGACAGGAATCGCAAGGTTGCTTGTGGCAGTTTCATGTAGAATGGTGTTTCCTGCTTGATTCTGTCGTGTCATTTTGTCGAGATATTGGTCGGGTAACTCGTCGAGAAGCTTCAGCACTAGGTTGCTTTTTTTGGAATAGGTAGCCATATGCAGCAGTTTGTCGTCGTGGATTGTTATTATGTATAAGGCATGATCGGGAACTTTTCGGCAAAGCTCTATCACCTTCTGCTCATCTTCTCTGATCAGCAGAGCACTGTAAAGCTCTGCGTTGATCTTGTGTTTAGAACCAGTATCTTCTATAACAGAGCACATCATTAGCAGAGGCACATGCAAAAATGCAATGATGACATCCAAGATTCTTGACATGCAACGATGACTTTTGGAATGCAATAGATATAATGATAACTGTCACCAACCCACCAGACAACAACTACCCTCCTTCATTTATTTTTCCTTTTAACTTTCTCTTTGTAATTGTTACAATAACTTCTTGTGTATTTATATAATTGTAGAATGAACGGTAATATATGAATAAACATTACTTTCTTGCCTTTTAATAAGAAAGTTGAGTCGGAGAAGAAGAAGCCTAAAGAAGCCTGTGATGTGAAAGATTATTAATTATGACTAACAAGCTTGCAAATTAATTGGTTTATATGTTGACAATTTGCTTGTTAACATGGCGAAAGTATATTAGTACTCAACTAGAATACACTTGTTTGATAAAATTCTGCTAGTTTGCTTCTTGCATACATCTGTTTTACTGTGAAAATCTCATGTGCTTTTAAAAAAATCATGCCAATCATACAACAATTAAATAATATGTTGTTATTTAATGTATTCAAATGCATCGCCGAATGGTAATAAAATTTTTCATTATTTTTTTGAGTTCTTATTGCAATTTCTAAATTCTATGTATCTTATTTCTGAATTTCTTAAAATATAATGAATTAATTGACAAATCATAATAAATAATTTGGGACATATAATACTAAAAAAATTGGAGGCGAAAAAAAAAAACCTAGAGGCTATGCCATAGTAACGATGAATCATGTCTCACATTAACTGTAATAATGAGAATCACTGAGTCTTATAAATAGAAAATAGTGCTCTGCAAAATAAATTAGTTTTATCGATTAATTACTTGACCTCATAGTAAAAAAAAAACTTAGAGGGTGTTAGTTTTTTTAAATTAATAACTTAAAGTGGCTTAACTTAATTAATTAAATAGAGATGTTTATTTTTATAAATTAATGAGACATTTTAGATAATTTTGAGTTAATAAAATAAGTTTTTTTAATTTTTTACTGAATAGAGAAATCTAAATAAGCCAACTAATATCTACTGTGAAAAATACCTCTATTTTATAAATTATTTTTATGTCTATTCCAAAATTCACTCATAAACATTTATCCACTAATAATCTCATCTTATATTATGTATATTTAGGGGTGGGCATAAGTTGCTTTGGGTTGACTTTTAAGTCAACTCAAATCAAACCATAAAAGTTTGGGTCCAACCCAAACCAACTCAAATATTTTCAACCTAACCCAAACCAATCCATTTTAAATGGGTTTGGTTTGAATTTTATTATCAAAATATTTTTTATTTTGATAAATTTAATTATATCAATTATAATAATTATTAATTGTTATTGATTATTAAATTAATGTTAAAATATGAAAAAATATAGTGCATAAAAATTATAAATAATAAATTTTACAATAACTTCATCCTTAAATTAAAGAATTCCAGAAAATTAAAATAACGTTTAATCACAAAAATCATTATTTCTCAATAAATGAGAACGTAAACTCTAATAATAAGCCTCCGCGAACATCACATTAATAAGTAAATTTAAAGAAGGGAAAAAAACTAGTAGTATTAAGTATTAACCCTATTATAACACAAACTCTAACAATATCTATACAAATCAAAACAAGATAAGACATCTCAACTCAAGTGTCAAAGCAATCCGTCAGAATCATTCTCATCCGCAGTATTACACATAAGTTCAAATTCCCTCGAGACATGGAGACAACATTCAATAATATTTCAAATTACAAACGAAACTGTGAGCGTGTATTTGAATTTTCTCACCTCATGTGAGCTTAAAAGCTAAAGGCCATGAAAGTTTCTTCATGGACAAGGATTCTCTCCTAATTTTTTTCTCTTCTAATCTCTCATAGTGAAATAAGTGGCCAAGATTTAATTTTAAATTTTAATGTTGACACCAAACCAGCTTTATTTATTTTATTTACAATTAAACCAACTTTTTTCATTAATTTTGAAAGACTTAGAGAGATTAAGAGGAAAAAAAAAACACTAGGTGAGGATCCGAATCATTTATTTTATTAGTCCCAAATTCCCACGCCTGTGATATGTGCAATTGTCCTAAATTGATTGTGGGTGTTTTTGAAGAATATGAAATTACTCAGGCAATTCGATTCTTTCAATGGTGCGTTGTGCACACACATTTTTATTACAATGACTACAAACATTTGCCAACACAATGCATCATCTTTATTCAAATCAATACAATCCAGTAAGAACTTAAGACACACAGACTCCTGAAAACACGGAGTCAAACGACCAAGATTAACAATTTCGCACACTGCCCATTCAGATTTAACAGTTGAAGCTCATGAAATGGAAGAGCCGGTGGTTTTGTCGTTCAAACATGTGGAGAAACAAAAGATCCTCTTCAGAAGAGAGACAAAACACAGAGGAACCAGCAGCCTTCAGATTAACAATTTCGCACACTGCCCATTCAGATTTAACAGTTGAAGCTCATGGAATGGAAGAGCTGGTGGTTTTGTCGTTCAAACATGTGGAGAAACAAAAGATCCTCTTCAGAAGAGAGACAAAACACTGAGGAACCAGCAGCCCTGTCTTGCTACCGAATTTCTTGCACGATCTAGCAATCGATTTTGTTATGTAAATAGGGAAATACGATAGTGCAAAGATTCCCACTGGGATAAAAGAGCAAGTGTACAGCAAGACTTTTGCCCAATGTTCCTTATTTTTAATCATGAGCAGAATCGTTGCTGCAAATGCTACCATCATAAGGCACACAGAAAGAAACAGAAATGCGAAGCCCAGTGTCAACTTATTCGGAAGAGACTGCTTGAAATCTTGTAATCTAAATGGGGATGAGAGGATTGAGAGAAACGTAACCACTGCAGCCAAAGAGAACGTGAGAGATAGAACGTCGGAGACAGTGAAAGTCACAAAGAAAGGATGACGAAGAAGGATTGGATAGCCGGTTTCCTCATTTGCGCCTCCCGGTACAGTGTATGCAGCGGCAAAGGCCACGGTAGCAATGAGAACTGCCACCACTGAGCATCCTTCTGCTGTGTGTATTATCCATTCTTTTGATTGAGCGCGAAGCTCATTATTTGCGGTAGCAAACAACTCTTCCGGGGTGAACCCCATGTTGTTCTGGTGATTCCTGAAATGGGGTATGCTCACTTCCTCTACACGCTGCAATACACACCAGAACCAACAAAGTTTGTTAATAGCAAAATTAGGATATTTTCCTGACTATCTAAACTTACCAAAAGCTTCAGTAAATAGGATTAGTGAAATCGTACCTCGTACCAAAGCAATTCTTCCTGCAAGACTAGAGCTGGGCCTTCCATCTTTTCAGGTACATAATCCTTTCTTTTGATTCCGGTCATGTGCAGTAAAGTGTTGCCACCGTTGTCAATTTTCCGGACTAGCCTTCGCATTGGCACTTCCATTTGGACTACAAGCTCAAAAATCTCTAACTGCCGATACTTGATAGCTACATGCAATATATTTCTTCCTTCATCATCAATATGCTCAACTGCTTGGGGGTATACATTGATTATTTCTTTCACAATCTCAATACATCCAGATTTTGTTGCTAGAAACAGAGGGGTTTCAGCATTATCGATTTTCTGATCAACGGATGAGGCACTAGGATTTGCCCCATATCTGTGTATCTTAGGCCTACTCTGGTCCTGGATTGATTCAGTGACCTCCCATGAAGTATCTCTAAAAATTAGAAACCTGGCAAGCTCCGTAGCCGATTCATATTGCCGCTCTTCCTCTTCAAATTCTGCTCTTCGGCTCAAACTACAATTATATTTAACTTTTCCACAAGAAAAGAAAAAAAGAAAAAAGAGAGAGTTAACAATTGTATAAATAAGCACTTTCCATTAGAATTTTCTTCTTCTTGTAAAGAGTGTCGGGAAAGTGATTTAAAAAGCAAACAATGTTATTCAAATCTAAACAATTATTTTGTTAGCATCTTTTAACAATATCTTATTTTAATTTCAAAACCAATAGAAAAATAAATGGCAAATCAGAAGCAATAAATAATTCAATGTTTCCCAGAAAGACGAAGGCAAAAACGAAAATTACATATAGATTTAATTAAGAAAAACTCACCATAATAGATTAGTTTATTGAAAAACCCTTCAGCACGTTTGCGATCAAAAGCTTCAGGCTTGCATGCCAGAAGCTGAAGAGCAGTCATCCCATCCACATCTTGCTCTTCAATCAAGTACCTGTAATCGTTCGCAATTTGCAGGGCCAAATCTATTTCCAAAAGAAGAGTACAGTTATAAACAAAGATAGAAATACATAAGGACACTCAAAAATTTGATTTGATCGTCAAACCAGGGCACTAGGGAATAATTTTGAAAACTTACCAAAGTGCTGAGAAAGAATGGCAATGTGAAGAACATTAGTCTTATCATTTCTGTGAAGAAACGGCAGCTTAGTACCGAGATCATACCCAGAAACTCTACCGGCAAGAAAGTTGAATATATCACCTTTGCCGTATCGGGCAGCACGAAGTAGAGCAGTCTCCCCATTGTTGTTGCGCATGCCTAGCAGCCCCGGGGCTTTCTTTAACAGCTTTTCAGCGACAGGAATCGCATGGTTGCTCGTGGCAGTTTCATGTAGAATGGTGTTTCCTGCTTGATTCTGTCGCGTCATTTTGTCGAGATATTGGTCGGGTAACTCTTCGAGAAGCTTCAGCACTAAGTTGCTTTTTTTGGAATAAGTAGCCATATGCAGAACTGTGTCATCGTGGATTGTTAAAATGTACAAGGCATGATCGGGAACTTTTCGGCAAAGCTCAATCACCTTCTGCTCATCTTCTCTGATCAGCAGAGCATTGTAGAGCTGTGCGTTGATCTTGTGTTTCGAGCCAGTATCTTCTATAACAGAGCGCATCATTATCAGAGAAGTTGAGTTGGAGAAAAAGATGCCAAAGAAGCCTGCGATGTGAAAGATGATTAGTTATGACTTATAAGCTTGCCAATTAATCGGTTTATACGTTGGGTATACAATTTGCTTGTTAATGTGGGGAAAGTATATTAGTACTCAACTAGGGTACACTTGTTTGATAATACTCTGCTAGTTTGCTTCTTGCATACATCTATTTTACTGTGAAAATCTCATGTACATTTAAAAATATCATGCCAATCGTACAACAACTAAATAATATGTTGTTATTTAATGTATTCAAGTGAATCACCAAATGGTAATCAACTTTTTCATTTTTTTTTGAGTTCTTATTACAATTTCTAAATTCTACTGCATCTTATTTCTGAATTTCATATAATATAATGAATTCATTGACAAATCATAATAAATAATTTGGCACATAAAATGCTAAAAGAATTGGAGGAAAAAGAAAAACCTAGAGGCTGTGTCATAGTTACGATGAATCATGTCTCACATTAACTGTAATAATGAGAATCACTGAGTCTTATAAATAGAAAATATTCCTCAGCAAAATAAATTTGTTTTATCGGTTAAATACTTGACATCATATAAAAAAAAATTAGAGGATGTTTGTTTTTTAAGTTAATAACTTAAAGTGTCTTAATTAATTAAGTTAAGTAGAAGTATATGTTTTTATAACTTAATAAGACTTTTTAGATAATTTTGACTTAATAAAATAGAGAAATGTTCTAATCCGAAATTTAAAAGTATAGGAAAGTCCGGTAAACCTTTAAAACTGCATGGTTTAAAAGATTTAAAACTGTAAGCCTTTAAGCTTTCCTGAACTTTCCTACACTTTAAAATTTCGGACCAAAAAATTACTAAATAAAATAAACCCATGTTTTTAACTTTTTACTTGATAGAGAAATATGAATAAGCCAACTAATATTTAATGTAAAAAATATCCCTACTTTGCAAATTATTTTTCATGCCTATTCCAAAATCCACCCATAAACATTTACCCACTAATAATCTCATCTTATATTATGTATTATTATTGAGAATTTGTGGTAAATTTTGAAACTTATGCTATCTTATATATTATAATTCAATAACTATTATGTATTCAATTGAATGTGGTTTTGTTTATATATATTAAAATATTACGTTAATTATGTTCTCTGGGATATATATATATATATATATATATATATATATATATATATATATTATTTGAAATTCAAATTTAATAAGAATATAAAAATAAAAGTACATGTTTTAGTTTTTTTTAAGTTGAAAAAATAAGTAATTTAATATTTATCTTCCACAAATTCAGATAAAAAATAACAAATATATAATTTAGACATTTAGGTCTATTCAAAATTTAGACTATCTCAAGTCTATTTAGATTTCGGAAAAAAAAAAAAAAAAAACGAATGCTAGGGTAATGTGTAAAGAATAAATCACACGTATCTAATTATTAGACTCTAATAAGAACGTAACTTAGTTGGGGTTATTGAATTAACCATTAACGCGTGATTCACCTTTTTCCTTTTTTGCTAAAGAAGATATGATGAGGTGTAACTCAACCGACCAAAGTTTATACTATTCCTATCTTGATAGGATTGAATATCTTTAATTTGTCGAAAGGCATATAACCCCACCAACTTTTACAGAAAAACCATCAAGATTATTGCTCTGTAATTGTTTTGAGAGTTTAATTAACAGTAAAAAATGTTCAGTTCCCACTAAGACAAATTTGGTTGATTTCGGCGACTTCAAACGTGAAAAACATGCAGATAGCTTCTTCTAGGTTAAAATTTGCAAATGACTGTTTAGATGAGCGGAATTATTCTGTACAGCTTCAACTTAAAAAGCAAAAAAGGAAAAAAAAAGAAAAAGAAAAAAGAATCGTTGTCTATGAAAAGGCTTAAGAGGGCCATCGATCGTGCAAAGTTTAAAACTATCGGGGGAAATTATTAATTTTTTTTATTGAAATTAATATATAACACATCTCATCTCCTCTTACTATTTTCGCGATATCCAATAACTTTCATTACACATTATTACTTTTGTTTTAATACACTTTTATTTATATTGACTATAAATTAAGTGAATTATATAAATAAAAATAAAAAGAGATTTATACTAAACATAAAAAAATATAAATTTTGATGTGAATAAAAAATTAATAATAAGGAATTTTTTTGTAATTTAAAAAAAATTATAATAACTATTATTCTATATTTTTAAGATAAAATATCAAACCTATTTTCTAATAAACTTTTTATCTCAAGAGGGTTTTTAAATATTATGAAAATAATATGAAGTAAGTGGTATATAATAATCTTAATAGCGTAGAAACTGGTAATCTCCCAATATTCTAATACCAATAATATAGTCATCCACTAGATGAATCTCTTATAGCCCAGAGGAAAAATGAGAAACAATTTCACACGTTAAGATTTAATGAAAAATAAGAGAAATTTTATAGGTTTGACCTAATTTATGTAGTTCACTTAGTATAGGTGAGACCGCATTTAAATATGAGTAAAAAAGTTCCATTAGGTTTAGAGTGCACTTATAGACGAGATAAAAGAGTTTAAGGGTGCGATTGGAATTGAAGTTGGGTTGTAACTTTTAAGTTATAACATTAAAATGTTTGATAAACACAATTGTTGTAGGTTGAAAGGTATGTTAATATGATTTTTCATTTATATAATAAAAAATATTATATTTTTAATAATTTTGTTAAAATTATTAATTAAAATTTATATTTACTATATATTATTAATTTTTATTTCATAATTATAATTTTTTTTTCACAACAGCTATAACTTAAAAGGTATAGCACCTTAATTCCAAATAGGACCTAAGATCTCAACATAAACAAAATGAGACTTCTATCCCCGTGTAACAAACAAATTTAACTAATGCGCTCAACATCTAAAATAAAGAAACTTGCAATCAAAAGTTGAAAAAAATGCGTCCCACATAATTTTCTTCCCAATTGCTTGAAAGAAAACAAAACATGCCAACGCCGCAAGCCTATCAATGTCTGGCCTTATTTTAGCTTCCAAGATTTGCTACTTGGCTTCCATCTCCTCCTTTTTTATCTCTTTTTTTTTTTTAATTTTCCTTTTTTTAACTTTTTTTACCTTGGAATAGTAACGACTCTTTTTTGTTTAAGATAAACCAACACAAACAATTCACGCATGCAAATAAAGAGTAAAGAAACTTCGAAAGATTAATTTGTAGTGACTCACTTTATTGATGGTTTTTTAATATACACACATATTATATATATATAAGACATCAATGATAATAAGTCACAGTGAATTATCACCACACATAAAAGGAAAATTTACAAATTGAAAACTCCAAATTCAACTCGAAGTTCCCAAATAATGAAACCCCAATCAATGTCTGATTTATTCAATTCTAACATAAGAAGACTGCATGCTGAAGTCCAGAATTTCATGGGATGGAAGAACTTGTAGCTTTCACCTTAAAACTGTTGGATGAGAAGCAAAATATGTTTACAAGCCACTGAGGGACCAATACTTTTGCCTTGTCGCGTAAATAATTGAGACCTCTTGTCACTGATTTTGTTATGTATAGGGGAAAATATGAGAGTGCAAACACTCCAACTGGGATGAAAGCGCAAGTGTACAACACAATTTTAGCCCAACTTTCCTTGCTCTTTATCATAAGCAGAATTGTTGCTACAAATGCTACCATCATAAGGCACACAGAAAGAAACAGAAATGTGAAGCCCATGATCATTTTATTCGGAAGCGAGTGCTTAAAGTCTTCCAATCTGAAAGGGGATGTGAGCATTGAGAGAAATGTAACCACAGCTGCTAACGAAAATGTGAGAGATAGAACATCGGAGACAGTGAAAGCAACAAAGAAAGGATGATTAATGAGGATTGGATAGCCAGTGTTCTCATTTGAACCTCCTGGTACTGTGTATGCAGCAGCAAAGGCCACGGTAGCAATGAGAACTGCCACCACCGAGCATCCTTCTGTTGTGTGTATCAACCATTGTTTTGATTGAGCACGAAGCTCATTATTTGCAGTAGCAAATAACTCTTCCGGGATGAACCCCATGTTGTTCTGGTGGTTCAGGAAATGGGGCATTGTCACACTCTTCACTCGCTGCAAAAACACATAATAAAATCATTTTATGTATATACACATTTCTCACTTAAAAGTATATTTACTAAATCAGGATATATATTTACTAAATCAGGATATATATTAGAGATATGATAAATCTCACCTCGTACCAGAGCAACTCGTCCTGCAAAAGTAGAGCAGGGCCTTCCATCTTTTCAGGTACATAATCTTTTCTTTTGATCCCAGCCATGTGCAATATGGTGTTGCCATTGTAGTCTATTTTTCGAACTAGCCTTTGCAGTGGTATTTCCATTTGCACTACAAGCTCAAAAATCTCCAACTGCCTGTACTTAATCGCGACATGTAATATATTTCGCCCTTCATCATCGATATGTTCAACTGCTTGAGGGTACACACTTAGTATATCCTTAACAATCTCAATACATCCTGATTTTGTTGCTAGAAACAGAGGGGTTTCAGCATGATCGATGGCCGAGACTTCAGCAATCCCTTTCTGATCACCAGATGAGACACTAGGATTTGCCCCATATCTGTGTATCTTAGGCCTACTTTGGTCCTGGATTGATTCAGTGACCTCCCATGAAGTATCTCTAAAAATTAGAAACTTGGCAAGCTCCTTAGCTAATTCGCGTTGTCGCTTTTCCTGTCGATATTCTTGTCTTTGGGCCAAACTACAAGTATATTTAACTTTTCAACAAACACAAGTTTAGTGCATACTACTGGGAGTACCTAAGACAATATTACTGCATAATTTATTTCCAAGCAAATGAAGGAAATCAAAGAAGAGGAAAATTAAAATCACATTGGAAGTAAGGAAACTTACCGCAACTGATTAGCTTCTTGAGAATTCCTTCCACATGTTTGCGACTAAAAGCTTCAGGCTTGCATGCGAGAAGCTGAAGAGCAGTCATCCCATCCACATCTTTCTCATCAATTAAGTACTTATAATCGTTCGCAATCAGCAGGGATAAATCTGTTATTGCATTTTGTTCGCAATCAAGAAGTGATCAAAAACATGATAATGATGTATATACTGAAATCACTTACCAAAATGCAGAGAAAGAATGGCAATGTGAAGAACATTGGTTTTATCATTTCTGTGAAGAAAGGGCAGCCTAGTGGCATGATCATAACCAGAAATTTTGCCAGCAAGGAAGTTGAATATATCAACTTTGCCATAGCGTGCAGCGCGAAGCAAAGCAGTCTCTCCATTGTTATTGCGCATGCCTACCAGCCCCGGTGCCTTCCTTAAAACTTTGTCTGCGACAGGGAGAGCATGATTGCTGGTGGCAGTCTCATGTAGAATAGTGTTTCCTGCTTTGTTTTGTCGTGTCATTTTGTCGAGAGACTGGTCAGGTAATTCGTCAAGTAGCTTTATCACCAAGTCACTTTTCTTGGTGTAAGTAGCCATATGCAGTACTGTGTCGTCATGTATTGTAAACACGTACAATGCATGATCAGGGACTTTTCTGCAGAGTTCAATCACCTTCTGCTCATCTTGTTTGATCATCAGAGCATTATAAAGCTCTGAGTTGATTTTAAGTTTAGCATCAGTATCTTCCATGCCTATGGAAGACATTTGAAGGCTGAGCAGTTTAAAATTTGAGGAAGGTTAGGATAAGGGACTAATTGATTTTTATGAGGCTTTGGCTTAATTAGTTGATATTATTTATGTTGGGTTTAAATTGCTTGTTGACGGGGAAAGGTCTTTAGTACTGTAGATATGATACAGTACTGAGTTCTTACCGAATAAAACTTTGTGTTATGATATTCTAGCTTTTATTGGCGTGAGTCACATTCATAGTGGATGCCTTAACAGTGAACTCCATAGAGTTTGTACCATTCCTATCCCCATAAGATTGAAGCTTTAACTTCAATTAGTCGGATTAAAATAAAACAGAAGTAAAGTGCTGTCCCATTCCCGCACAACTTTTGAAAGAATAACTAACAGTTCTATATAACTGCTATTTAATTGCAAGACAAAGAACAAGTCCGAAATTTAACCATTAAGTTACCTGTTAAGATAAAGTTGAAGGTGCATGCAGGTGACCGATTCCACTTGCTTCAATGTGAAAGACACAAAATTTGCTAACTGGCATCAATATGAAACCGGTGAGGAGTGGCTTCATAGAGAATAAAATAGATATAAATTGGAATCACTCTTTACATTGTTCACGAAAAAGAAAAAGGGATCTATAGAAAATAAAAAAGAGTTGTGTCGCTTCTGCTGCAAATTGAATCCTGTCATTGAAATCCCCAATGAAGCTTATCCAACTTAGATTTTACTTCATCTCCGACCACAAAGGCATAATCAATATTGTCAAAGCCATTAAAAATGGAGGAATTCGAGTGACATATTTTTTAAGTGCATTTGAACTCAACATACACGCAGAATTTCTAGAGGACACAATAAAGACTTGCAAACTCATTATTGCAGGAAACTTATTATTAACAGGCGCAATTTAAGCGTGGCATGTGTACATAATTCATGGAACAAAGGAAGAACTAGAGGATTGAGCTCGAGTACTACTGAAAAGACATGAGATCTTCTTCAGTAGAGTTGTAAATCTCTGAGGAACCAAGAACTGCCCTGTCATCCTGGTTATGTACTTGATGGCTCTCTTTGTTGATGTTGTGGTATATAGAGGGAAATATGTTAGTGCGAAAATCCCTACAGGGATAAAAGAGCAAGCGTACAGCACGATTTTTGCCCAATTTTCCTTGTTCTTAATCATGAGCAGAACTGTTGCTGCAAATGCTACCATCATGAGGCACACTGAAAAAAACAGAAATGTAAAGCCAAGGGTCATCTTGTTAGGAAGAGAGTGCTTAAAGTCCTCTAATCTAAACGGGGAAGTGAGAATTGAGAGAAATGTAACCACAGCCGCCAAAGAGGACGTGAGAGACAGAACATCAGAGATGGTAAAAACCACAAAGAAAGGTTGATTAATGAGGATAGGGTAACCGGTACTCTCATCTGAACCTCCTGGTACCGTGTATGCTGCAGCAAATGCAACGGTAGCAATGAGAACAGCCACGATTGAGCACCCTTCTGCTGTGTGAATCAGCCATTCTTTTGATGAACCACGAAGCTCGTTATTCGCAGCAGCAAATAACCCTTCTGCCGTAAGCCCCAAATTGTTCCGGTGATACACAAAATGCGGTATGCTCGCTTCCTCTGCTCGCTGCAACTCGTCAAATTGAACTCAAGCATCAGTACGATGATAAATTATTAGAAGAGGTAGCAATGGAGTATTGATAATAGTTCTCACCTCGTACCAAAGCAACTCCTCCTGCAGAACAAGTGCAGGGCCTTCCATCTTTTCAGGTATATAATCTTTTATTTTCTCTCCAGCCGTATGCAAAATGGTGTTGCCATTGTTGTCAATCTTTGAAACAAGCCTCCGACTCAATGCCTCCATTTTGCGTACAGTCTCAAAGATCTCTAACTGGCGATACTTGATTGCTACATGTAGTATGTTTCTTCCTTCATGATCAATATACCCGAGTGATTGCGGATATATTTTGAGTATTTGTTTAACAATCTCTACACATCCTGATTTTGTTGCTAGAAACAATGGGGTGTCTACATGATCTCCGCCGCCGCTGCGTCCTCCTTCTTCTTCGCTGCCTTTCTCGCTGGCTGAGCCGTATTTGTGTATTTTAGGCCTGCCTTTGTCTCGGATTGGAGTTGTAACTTCCCATGAGGTGTCTCTTTCTATTAGAAACTTGGCAAGCTCAACAACTGCTGCATATTGTCTCTCTTCTCTTTGAGTTTCTTCTCTCCAGGATGAATCACAACTGAATTTCACTTTTCAAGAAATATGAGAGCTAACAATTGCCCCAAGGAGGTCATGAAATTAAAGCATGATTGTTTCAATTCCAGACAGCTATAGACGAGCAAAGAAGGAAAAACACAGAGCACATGACAGTTGCTAAGGAAGCTTACGAAAATGCAAGAGTTTCTTGAAGAATCCACGTTCTTGCTTGAGTTTAAAAGCTTCTGGCTTGCACGAGAGAAGCTGAAGTGCAGTCATCCCGTCCATATCTTTTTCCCCTATTAAATACTTGTATTCCTTTGCAATTTCCAGCGCCAATTCTGTTCTTGCATTTGAATTTTTTAATTCAATCAGTTTCACAAAAGTATTCTACTTGCTCTTTTTCTCTATTAGAAAAAAGAGGGGGGGGGGGGGGGGTGGTGGAAGAGAGCATTTTGATATCCTTCAGAAATCTATCGTGCTAGACAAACAATAGACGTGTAAATCTCGTGTCGATTGCGTGTTGATTGTTCATTGATAGCTTGTTGAGCACCTATCCGGCGAGACAGATTGCTTAAATCAATTTTTACCACAATACCAATTTTTAGCTATCAAACTAAGGAATAAGCAAATAGACACTGAACCCCGTGGTTTAATAAAACGGCCACAGACACTGCATTACTTTTAAAAAATGGTAACACATACTTTCAAAATTTATTTCAAAAAAAAATATTGTCATTTGTGTCCTAAAATTGGTATATATGACCATTTCTGAACATAATAGGTCTCAGTCTCCAAAATCATTTTGCAGCCATCTATTTACCTACGAAAAATGATAAGTGTGTTATTTTCCTTCATTGACCTTAATTTAAGCTATTTTTCCATTTTTTTTGGGTTTTTTCCTGTTAACGAATGACCTTTGCACGCTAACAGCATGATAATTGTACGCTTGGAAGGATGAGGATATGCAAAAAGATTGAACGATACAATAAAAAAGATAAAATAATACTTAAGTATGAAGTTACCGAAGTGTTGAGAAATAATAGCCATGTGAAGAACAGTGGACTGATCATTCCTCTGAAGAAACGGCTGCTTACTGGGCTGATCATAACCAGCAATTTTACCAGCAAGAAAGTTAAATATATCAGCTTTACCATAACGTGCAGAACGAAATAGAGCAGTCTCGCCATTGTTGTTACGCATCCCTAGCAACCCAGGAGCTTTCCTCAACAATTTATCAGCAACAGGGAGAGCGCGACTGCTGGTAGCTGTCGCATGTAGAACAGTGTTTCCTGCTTTATTCTGACGAGTCATTTTGTGAATGTAAAGTTCAGGAATCTCATCAAGCAGCTTCAGTGCTAAATCATCTCTTTTGAAATATGTCGCCATATGCAGCACCGTGTCATCGTGTACTGTTAGTACATGCAACGCATGATCTGAAATTTTTCTGCACACTTCTATCACCTTCTTTTCGTTCTCTGAAATCATCAGAGCATCGAATAGCTCGGAGTTTATTTTATGTCTGGCATCAACTTCTTCTGTGATACAGCTCATAGCTCGCTTAGTAGGTATTTTGAAGTTTCCCAAGATAGAGCTTAAGTAAATTGATACTTACATACAAACCTACACACACACACACACACTTTAATTAGTTCCCTAAGATTTCCACTGAGTTTGGAATATGCTTAATTAAAAAACAGTTAAGAATTTACGATTGCTAATTGAAAAGTAAGAACTTGTTCGTCCGATAATGTTCTTTATTCTATATATTCACGGCATCTTGTGCTTGAATATCGATCGTCCAAGATAAAGTTTGAAGCCGTAAATGTTTATGGGCAAAATTATTGCGCTTCATCTCTATCAATACAATATAACTTCTATAAATTAATAATGTTGGGACCATAGAAATTTATTAATTTAGAGAGATATTAATTAATCAATAAATTATTAATTTATTAATTTATAGAGTTTGTTCACGGTACAAAGAACTAACATTTAATTGACTGAAAATTCATTGTATTTTACAAATATAATCAATAGAATTTAAGAAAAATTAGAGATGAGATTCAACTAAATTTAAATTTCAAGAAAAAAAGTTACAATAGACTCATATTTTAATAAATTGACATAGTCAGTTATATTTGTAATTTCACAGTATTTGTAATTTTTAAAATTATTAATTTATGATATAAATGAGACCACAGAGTTATATAGAAGTTTTCAGAAAAATAATTATCTTATTAATTTATCGAAATGATTAATTTAACTTCAGGGCCCAAGTCGGGACCGCAAAAAATTATTATATTATAGAGATTATTAATTTATCGAGTATTAATTTATAAAGATTATATTGTATATTGTTGATGCAAGAATCTGGTCGATAGACTTGAGAGCAAGTATCCTCGTCAACATTTAAATGTTGTTTAAATGACTTAGCACGGCAGCTATCCCACTCGAACAGATAACTTCGACCACAAGCTCGCTATGCTAAATCATCTGCACTCACAATATCCAGTTAGAGAGGCGCCAAATATTTTTCCGATGAAAACCCTCAAACGCTTAAATTAGTAATTGAGTCTCTTTTGGAAAAACTTGTGCCACAAATTCGTGGCTTAATTATATATGTTCAAATTAAAAAGCCTAATTTTCAAAAAGAAAAGTAGACAAAGTAGAGGATTATCAAGAGCAAGAGAAAAAGGAGGGAAAGAGTATTTGGAAGTCAATTAAGAAATTGTCTAACCCCTTTTTATCTCCATTCTCTGTAGCTTTTATAACCAACCTGAATTATCGGCTCCCTCTCCCTCATGATCGTTGTTGGCTCGGAAGTGAAAGTATGTATGGTGTATCTTTGCAATCATGGATGAATGGGTAGTGTAACTGCCGTTCCGTGGTTTCGTGCCCAGGTTCTTTAAAAACACATGTTGACCTTTGACCAAGTCTTTGATCTAACTTGATCTTGGTCTCTCCTCGAACACCCTCAGATCTGTTGTACTCACACGACCAACCTCATACCTCTTGAGGTATTACTTTCTGGAGGAGACACCTCAGGTTGAGGATAGTACCTTCTGCTTGTGCGCACCTGGTCACGATGTTTTTCACCCCAAACATATATCGCATCAAGCTTTTTTAAAAAAAAAATTTGATTTTCTTAAGATATGTAACAAAAAGTTAGAAATGTAACGAAACACATAGGATATATTTATGTATCAGTGTAACTTGACTTGACTCTTAATTTTGACGGGGAAAGGTCTTTAGTACACTAGATATGACACAGGACTGAGTACTTATCGAATAAAACTTTGCGTTATGCTAAATTTTATAAAATGATATTGTAGCTTTTATTGGCGTGAGTCACATTTCATGTTACAGTTGATGTCATAGTGGATGCCTTAACAGTGAACTCCATAGAGTTTGTACCATTCCTATCCCAATAAGATTGAAGCTTTAACTTCAATTAGTCTGATTAAAATAAAACAGAAATAAAGTGATGTCCCAATCCCACAAATAAGAAATCAGAATAAGGATGTTTGGAAGCTGAGAAAATTTAAGAATTGAAGGCTTTTAGCTCACACGATTTTATTCATCAAAAACTAATCAAAGTAACTGTACACAGATTGCTTATATACATAGCTGATGCTCAGCTCAATTAGTTAACTAATTACAAAACTAATTATAGATAGCTATAACAACTCCAACTAATTATCACGTGAACAAGTGATTACATAACCACCAGGTGCCAACTGGCATGCCATGTCATCAACCTTTAATTGTAAGCTGGAGCTGCTGCTATCCTCTGCTTTACAGTCCATGCTACTGATGTGTGCTTCCTTAACATCCCCTCTCCAGCTCAAAGGTCTACTGACGACATTGAGCTTGGATATAAAGAAACTGAATTTAGAAAAAGATAAGGGCTTAGTAAGAACATCAGCTACCTGTTCTTCAGTGGGAATGTATTTAACCTCCAATTCTTTTCCAAGCACTTTGTCTCTAACATAATGAACATCCAATTCTATGTGCTTAGATTTTGAGTGAAACACAAGGTTGTGAGCTAGCTCCCCTGCACTTTGGTTATCACACCAAAGAACTGGAGTAGGTAGCTTAGCAATATTGAGTTCTGAAAACAAATACTGCAACCAAGAAATTTCTGAGCATGCTGCTGACAGGGCTCGGTATTCACTCTCTGTGCTTGACTTTGCTACAATTGCTTGCTTTTTGGAGGACCATGAAATCAAATTGTTACCTAAGTAAATACAATAGGCTCGAATTGATTTTCTGTTGTCAAGATCACAAGCCCGGTCAGTATCTGAATAGCCTGTTAATCCAATTTCCAGAGTTGCTTCCTTTCTAAGATAGAGACCATAGGTGATAGTTGACTGAAGATATCGAAGAACTCTTTTACATGCTAACCAGTGTTGAACAGTAGGAGAACTGAGGTATTGACTGAGTTTATGAATTTAATAAGCTATATCGGGCCTGGTGAGAATTAGATACTGTAATCCTCGAACTATGCTTCTGTAAAGTGTTGGATTTTTGAACTCCTGACCTAAAGGACCCCTGACATTTCTTTCTAGCTTCAAACCAGTACTAAGAGGAGTATCAGACCCTTTGCAATTCTCCATAGATGCTTTACTCAACAAGTCTTTAATATACTTTGTTTGAGATAGATTCATTCCTTCATCAAAGTAACTGACTTCAACACCTAGGAAGTAAGCAACTAATCCCAGATCTTTCAAGGCAAAGGCCTGACTGAGTATAACAATAAAATCCTCTAGTAGAGCAGAATCTGGTCCAGTGACTAGGATATCATCCACATAGATCAATACTATGATTAAGCCCCTTGTATCATGTCTAATGAATAGAGATGTACCAGCTTTTGAATTAAGAAATTGCCAAGTAGTAAGACAACCTTTCAGCTTTTCATACCAGGCTCGTGGAGCTTGTTTTAGACCATAGAGGGCTGTTCTAATTGTTTTTCAACTTGAGCTTTGAAAATTTTGAACACATGAAGAGTTTCATCTTTGGTTTTCAGGGGAAATATCCAAGTGTATCTAGTAAAATCATCTACAAAGCTCACATAATATTTATAACCTTGTATGGAAACCACTGGAGATGGTCCCCATAAATCAGTATGTAAAATGGCTAAAGGTTGTTTTGTTTTTGTTTCAGTTGCTGGAAAGTGTAGTCTATGCATTTTCCCCAATTTGCAAGCATCACATGAATCAAAATCTTTATTTTCATTGATAGGTTTGAAAATCTTTATTTGGTATCAGAGCCACAATGGCATCTGTGAATCTTGCCACTTTCTTAAATCAAGTTCATAACACTGCTGCACATTCAACAACCGTCAATTTCACTTTCAATACTCCTGTTAAGCTTGATCAATCAAACTATTTGATCTGGAGATCTCAGGTTCTTGCTTCAATTCGAGGAAATAGACTTGAGAAATTTATCGATGAATCCATTACTCCACCTCATTCTCATATTGCTCAGAGATATGATGATGATTTTAGATCTGTGGAGAATCCAGAGTTTGCAACCTGGAGAGCACAAGATCAGATACTTCTCAGTTGGCTTCTTTCATCCATGAGTGAAGGTATCATTAGTCTGGTGTTTAACCTTGAGACTTCATTGGAGGTATGGAAAGCTGTTGAAACTCAATTTGGATCTTAATCAAAGTCTAGACTATTACATTTGAGATATTTGATGAATTCCACTAGAAATGATGATCATAAAATGATTGAATATTTCATTAAAATGAAATCTATTGCTGATAACATGGCTGCAGCAGGAAGTGCATTAAGCAATGATGATTTGATTTTACATGTACTCTCTAGTCTAGGTCCTGATTATAATTCTGTTGCTACTTACATTACTGGACAAGTAGGAACTGGAAAAATGAATGTTAATGAGGCTTATACTATGCTATTAACTCAAGAGGCTATGATTGATCAACAAACTCATATGCTTGCTAACATGGATGTTAAACACAAGTTAGAAGCTAATTTTGCACAAAATAGAGGACCTAGGAGAGGAAACTTCTCAGGAGGAAAAGTTTTTGGTAATATTGGATATAATTCAAGCTATAGTAATGCTGCTGGAAATTCTGGAAATAGTGGTTACAGAGGAAATTATGGATCATCTGGTTTTGCTATTAGAAGTGCTGGAAATAATGGTTACAGAGGAAATTATAGATGAGGAGGAGGAGGAAACTGGAATAACAATAATGCTGTCAATACTGGCAAAACACCTGGAAATCCTAAATCCTAGTGGAATCCTTCCAAGCCTACTTGTCGAGTTTGCCTCAAAATATGTCACACTGCCAATATATGCTGAAAGCTAGAAGAATTTATTGCCTCTGGAGCTTATAGACCACCTCCAAATAGGAATCTGAAATCAGCATATTTGGCAAATATGGAAGGATCATATGATGCAAATTAGTACCTTGACAGTGGTGCCACTCATCATCTCACAAATGACATGAACAATATGCAGATTTCTGAGTCATTTACAGGTACATCTAAACTCATTATTGGTAATGGTACTGGCTTGAATATTACACATATTGGAAAAGCTGTTCTGAGATTGCACAACTGCACTGATTCCACTGTGATTAAACTAAAAAATATACTTTTAGTTCCACAAATAACCAAGAACCTCATAAGTATTTCTCAGCTAACCAAAGACAACAATATTTCAGTTGAGTTTACTGATAAATCTTGTTTTGTGAAGGACAAGGTGAAGAATTTGATCTTACTGCAGGGCAGGGCAAGGCTGAAAAAGGCTTGTACAGATTGCTATTAGTGTCTTCAAATAAAAGCTCTGATACCAAATAAGAAATCAGAATAAGGATGTTTGGAAGCTGAGAAAATTTAAGAATTGAAAGCTTTTAGCTCACACGATTTTATTCATCAAAAACTAATCAAAGAAACTATACACAGATTGCTTATATACATAGCTGATGCTCAACTCAATTAGTTAACTAATTACAAAACTAATTCTAGCTAGCTATAACAACTCCAACTAATTATCACGTGAACAAGTGATTACATAACCACCAGGTGCCAGCTGGCATGCCATGTCATCAACCTTTAATTGTAAGCTGGAGCTGCTGCTATCCTCAGCTTTACAGTCCATGCTACTGATGTGTGCTTCCTTAACACCGCACAACTTTGAATGAAAGAATAATTAACAGTTCTATATAACTGCTATTTAATTGGGACAAAAAGATTAAGTCCGAAATTTAACCATTAAGTTACTTGTTAAGATAAAGCTGAAGGTGCATGCGGTGACCGATTTCTGTGGCTTCAATGTGAAAGACACAAAATTTGCAAATGAAACCGGTGAAGAGTGGTTTCTTAGAGAATAAAATACATATAAATTGGAATCGCTCTTTGCATCATTCGCGAAAAAGGAAAAGGGATCAATAGAATATAAAAAAGAGTTCTGTAAGTTCTACTGGAAATTGAATCCTGTCATTGAAAGCCTAATGAAGCTTATCCAACTTAGATTTTACTTCATCTCCGACCCCAAAGGCGTAATCAATATTTTCAAAGCCATTAAAAATGGAGGAATTCAATCGACATACTTTTTTTCAGTGCATTTGAATTCAACATGCACGCAGAATTTCTAGAAGACACAATAAATATTTGCAAACTCATTATTGCAAGAAACTTATTTTAACAGGTACAATTTAAGCATGGCATGTGCACGTAATTCATGGAATAAAGGAAGAACTAGAGGATCGAGCTTGAGTACTAATGGAAAGACATGAGATCTTCTTCAGTAGAGCTGTAAATCTCTAAGGAATCAAGAACTGCCCTGTCATCTTGGTTTAGTGCTTGATAGCTCTCTTTGTTGATGTTGTGGTATATAGAGGGAAATATGTTAGTGCAAAAACTCCTACTGGGATAGAAGAGCAAGCGTACAGCTCGATTTTTGCCCAATTTTCCTTGTTCTTAATCATGAGCAGACCCGTTGCTGCAAATGCTACCATCATAAGGCACACGGAAAAAAAAAAACAGAAATATGAAGCCAAGGGTCATTGTATTAGGAAGAGAGTGCAAATTCCTCTAATCTAAACGAAGAAGTGAGAACTGAGAGAAATGTAACCACAGCCGCCAAAGGGGACGTGAGAGAAAGAACATCAGATAAAGTAAAAACTACAAAGAAAGGTTGATGAATGAGGATAGGGTAATCAGTTCTCTCATTTGAACCACCTGGTACAGTGTATGCTGCAGCAAATGGTACGGTAGCAATGAGAACAGCAATGACTGAGCATCCTTCTGCTGTGTGAATCAGCCATTCTTTTGATAAAACACGAAGGTCATAATTTGCAGCATCAAATAACCCTTCTGCCGTAAACCCCACGTTGTTCCGGTGATTCACAATATAGGGTATGCTCGTTTTCTGTTACTCGCTGCAACACATGAAATTGATCTCAAGCTCTAACACAATGATAAAATAATTAGAAGAGCTAGCAATGTAGTAGTGAACTAGTGATATTAATCTCACATCGTACCAAAGCAACTCCTCCTGCACAACAAGCGCAGGGCCTTCAGTCTTTTCGGGTAAATAATCTTTTCTTTCCTTACCAACCATATGCAATATGGTGTTGCCATGGTGGTCGATTCGAAAAAGCCTCCGAACCAATGCCTCCATTTTGCCTGCATGCCCAAAGATCTCTAACTGGCGGTACTTGTTTGCCACATGTAGTATGTTTCTTCCCTCATGATCAATGTACCCGACTGACTGCGGATACACTTTGAGTATTTGTTTGGCAATCTCCACACATCCTGATTTTGTAGCTAGAAACAATGGAATGTCCACATCTCCTCCTCCTCCGCCACTGCTTCTTCCTTCTTCTCCGTTGTCTTTCTCGCTGCCATATTTTTGTATCTTAAGACTGCTCTTGAAGGACTGGAGTTGTAATTTAATTATGAAGCCACTGGAATCAGTCACCCGCGATGTGAAGAACACTGGTTTTATAATTTAATTAGGTGAAGAAAGGACTGCCTACTGGCATGATCATAACCTGCAATTTTTTCCAGCAAGGAAGTTGAATATCTCAATTTTGCCATTGTGTGCAGCGCGAAATAAAGCAGTGTCTCCATTGTTATTGCGCATGCCTGGCAGCCCCGGCGCCTTCCTTAACAATTTGTCCACGACAGGAGAGCATGGTTGCTGGTGGCAGTCTCATGTAGAATAGTGTTTCCTGCTTTGTTTTGTCGTGTCATTTTGTCGAGAGACTGGTCAGGTAACTCGTCAAGTAGCTTCATCACCAAGTCACTTTTCTTGGTGTAAGCAGCCATATGCAGTACTGTGTCATCATGTATTGTAAACACGCACAATGCGTGATCAGGGACTTTTCTGCAGAGTTCAATCACCTTCGGGTCATCTTGTTTGATCATCAGAGCATTATAAAGCTCTGAGTTGATTTTATTTTTAGCATCAGTTTCATCTATGCCTATGGAAGACATTTGACGCCTGAGCGGTTTAATCAGACAGAACAAGATAAAGTGGTCGTTTGATTGTTATGAGGGTTTTGCTTATTTAGCTTATATATGTGTTCGTTTTGAATCGATTGTTAACGGGAGAGGTCTTTAGTACACTAGATACAAATACAGAACTTGCCCATTAAAAGTTTGTGTTACGCTAAATATTATAAAACGATATTCTAGTTTTTATTGGCGCGAGTCACATTTCATGTTACAGTTGATGAAATTGATGTCATAATGGATGCCTTATCAGTGAACTCCAAAGCTAACATTGATGATTTAACCCACTAACTTTGATTGAAAGAACACTTTACAGTTCTACGTAACTGCTATTAATTGGGAGAAAAACAAACAAAAAAAAAAGAGTCTAAAATTTAACCATCTAATTTTATTTTTTAAAATAAACCTCAAGGACGAGCAAAGCTATTATTCAAAAATAAAAACCTCCAAGAAAGGGGGGACAAAACAGCTAGCCTAACCCCTCAAAGTAGAAGCTAGAAAGCGAAAAATATTAAACATATAATGTGGTACAAGACAAGCAAGACCAAAGTCCCTTTCAAAAACCCAAAGCTTGGAATATGAATGGTAAGGCCCCGCACGACAAACTAACTTCAAACTCAACCTTCGCCAAGAGCTATTGCGAATCTAACCGTCAAGTTACCTGTTATTATTAAGAACTTTTTTGACAGGTACCTGTGACCAACTTAAGATAAAGTTGAAGGTACATGCAGGTGGCTGATTCCAGTGAATTTAACTCGAAGCTATTGCAAAATTTGCCAACCGCGGGCTACATGGAGAGCGTGATTGCTGTTTGCTCTTTTTTCTGTCCTTTTCTATCTTGTCAAGATACTGGCCGAGGACTGTGTGTATAGTAGTATACTTACGTGTATTTACTAACTTCAAATCCCATGCAGGAATTGAGTGTCATAGAATTCAAATAGGCTGGAATTGGATTAGGGAGTGGAACTTAATAATATTTCCACTGATATGTTTATTTTGTTTAATCTAAATAGATTGTTACAAGTTATAAAAATATCCTAAATTAAAGTTATGTATTTTTTTACTAACAAAATAAATAAATATATACTTTTGAAGCAAACATATGCATGTTTGTTATAATATTCGACATAATACTATGAGTTTTTGAATAAATTAGTTGTTATTGTTGTTGTTGTTGTTTGACATTTAAATGGGTTAAAAAAGGAATTTTTTTGTTGTTTTAAAAGGGAAAAATCAATTTATTCCTCATTTTCATTTCTACTTACTTTAGTGGGATCAGATTCTTATTTTTCATTCTCATATTTATGAGCCTCGACCAAAGGCTATTCTCATTCCTTTAGTTTTTTAAAGAGTAAACACAATCAATTATTCTATTCTCCAATTAGAAAAATAAATGCACCTTGTAGTTTTGTTTCAAGAGTGTTAAGGGGTTTAGGTGCCTTCGAATTTTCTATTAAGATAAAATTAGAATATGCTCAATTCAATAACATTTAAGGTTGGTAATTGAAATTTTTTTTTTTTTGTGGATTCAAAATGGAGAGGAGCATCTGGGGAAGGAATTTGTAATCAATGATATGCATTCTACAATATGTGATGCCGATGTTCCGGCATCAGAACTGAGCATTAATGTGGACGACAATACATATCATAGTGGCCTATTTCGAATTTGATCCATCGAAATGACATGTTTATAGAATATAAATGGACCCCCTACAAGCAGTTCGGTCATGGCCTATGCCCTTTTGGGTTCTCTTAATTTTATGCCACACATTATCAACTTTTTGATTCATTACATGCAAATGGAATTGCAGTTTAGGGTCTGTTTGAAATCAAGGTCGGACGGTTATACTTTAAAATTATAGTATTAAAATATTTAGTAAACATTAACTATTATAACTTGAAAGATATTTTAATATAATTTTTTATTTACATAATAAAAAAATATATTATATCTTTAATAATTTTATCAAAATTATTATTTAAAATTTATATTTACTACATATTATTAATTTTTATTTCATAATTATATTTTTTTCACAATAATTATAACTTAAAAAATTCCAACACCTCAATTTTAAATAAGATTCCCTTTTAAAAAGCCACTGGAAATCTCTCTTCAAATTGGCCACTCAAAATCAATCTTGGATCACTCAATATCTATGCCTTTGGGCCTTTACCAAACGTTTCACATTGGTGCCGATTCGTATCCACTGAACTAGTCGCGGCTCAATTGGCTAATGTGCACAGCCCCATCGGTCGTTGTGTAATAGTAACAATGGTTTATTACTTATTCTATTAAAAATGCTATGCAATTATAAAAAAATTATTTTTGGTCGAACAATAGATATCTTCTTATTTTATTTTTCAAGTCAAGGGTTCCGAGTATTCTCCTATACATGTTATAGCGGCTGATTTCTTTTATTTTTTTTAGAGTAAATTTGATCTAATATAAGTCCAAATATCCCGATTACATAATCACATGTACCTAGTTGATTTAGGAGTTTCAATAGATTATTAACTATAGATATCAGTGTATTATATTGTAATTAAAAAAAAAAAAAAGAGTCACTACAAACACATGGGTACGTTTGAAGATATAGATCAATACAAGTCACTGACTACATTTCTCCAAGATTGATGTATCAAATATATCTCTATAATCATGGTGTATATTCATATTTTAATTGAAAAATAATGGAGGTGGTATGTGAGTCAAGCATGGAATATATTTATCGAAAATTGTACTTCTTTGAGTTTGCGCATCTCCAAATTACACCAAATCTATCATATATTTTTAGTTATGTTATAAAGTTTCTATTCAATCGCCGCGTTTGCATACATCAAATACACCGAGCTCATGGCCTCGACATTTTAAAAGTTGCCGATTGCTTAGCTCATGGTGCAAATGACAGCTATGAGATTTGAAAAATAATGATACCGGTATATGAGATATGCGAGTGAGTATC
Organism: Citrus trifoliata; assembly: GCA_018350135.1. Classification (NCBI taxonomy): domain Eukaryota; kingdom Viridiplantae; phylum Streptophyta; class Magnoliopsida; order Sapindales; family Rutaceae; genus Citrus; species Citrus trifoliata. Next base: position 7,024,736 of record CM031391.1, on the reverse strand, counting down.
TTTATATTTTAAAAATTGATCTTTATCTCTCTCTCTCTCTCTCTCTCTCTCTCTCTCTCTCTCTCTCTCTCTCTCTATATATATATATTACTACTATTAAAAATATATGTTATTAAAATTACTGATATTAAAGACATTTGTATATTACTTTAACGCTTATTCACCATACCAGTTGGGCAAACAAATATGTAAACATATATCCTCACTTTTATTTTTCTAATTTCATCAAATTTTAAATTCAAATCTACAATAATGATTCATTTTCCAATTGTTCGACCTTTAAAGCGTTCAAGAATTTCTCAAGTCGCAAATTGTTCCCCCTCAATGATTTTTTATTTACGCATACATGATGGGAATCACATCTATCTAGGGGTGGGCATAAATTCACGACCCATACCAAATAAAATGGTTTGGGTTGGGTAAATTATGAAAATGAGTTAAATTTGGACTATCATGTAAGAAATCATTTTATAATGATTGGGTATGGTTTATCCATGGATCATGAATAAATTTCCAAAACTCAAGGTGACATGTCAGTAGAAAATAAATTAAACAAAAAAATAAATTAATTCCATTTTTTCCAATTCCAAAATCTCACATTCAAATTCAATTTCCCACCATTTCAATTCCATTGTTTATCATAACAAGTAAAATAAAATTATATATTTGTTTATCACCAGTCTTTTTTTACTAATTTATTTTTATTTAATTTAGAGTTCAGATCAAGTGTAACAACAATGGTGATGGTTTTGAATTGATATTATTCTTACGATTTTGATATGAATCATGTTCTTTTCTAAATTTACTCATCTTTATAAATATTAAACATTATAAATTTTTTAGGCTATTTATTTGTTGGTGAAGGAGCATACTTAATTGATCATGGAATCTTTTGATTAAAGTATTGTGAATGGGAATGATTATGATGGATTGCTTTAATAATTGAGTTGGCATGTCTTATTTTGTTTTGATTTGTATGGACATTGTTAGAATTTATGTTGTAATATGGTTAATACTAATAGTTTTTTATTTTCTTTATTTTGATTGACTTGTTGACGTTATATTTGTGGAAGTTTATTATTAAAGTTTACATTCTCATTTATTAAGAAATAATGATTTTCTTGATTAAATTTTATTTTAATTTTCTAATATCCTTAATTTAAGGATGAAATTATTGTAAAATCTATTATTTATAATTTTTTATTCACTGTATTTTTTTCATATTTTTAATATTAATTTAATATTTAATAACAATTAACAATTATTATAACTTTGATATAATTAAATTTGTCAAAATAAAAAATATTTTGATCATAAAATTCAAATCAAACCCAAATGAATTGGTTTGGGTTGGGTTAAAAATATTTGAATTGAATTCAAAATTTTTTACTAGGTTTGAATGAACTTAAAACTCAACTCAAACCAACCCATGGCCATCCCTACATGTATCTACCATTTTTTTTTTTCACTTGAAATATGTAGTGAATTAATTTAGTGTAAAGAGCGACGGTTTTGGAATTTTTGTGTATGTGTGGAGTAATTTTTTTAATTTAACAAATTAAATTGTATTTTGAATAAAATGCTATTTCTAACAATTTTTATGGTGCAAGTAATCTAGAAAAAAAAAATCTTGCAAGTCACAACTACCCATTTTAGGCACAGGAGTGCCATGGCCTTTTACAAAGTCATTTTCGATATATACAACTAAGAAACTAGTACAATATTCGTTTTGTTTTATTAGTTATCTGCGTGAAGCAAGTAATTTCCTTTTTCCTTTTCAAAAAAAAAAAATCACACAAATAAAAACAAATCGGTCCCAACCCCGAGCCAGATATTCAAACCCTAATTTTGGCATATAGCATTTCAAAAGAAATCACATTAGTGCCATCTGATGAAGACAGCTACCAATAATTATATTATTGGTCGTAATGGTAAGCTAGCTAGGAATGTAACAGCATTATCATGCATGCAATTATTCTATTTTGGACCGCAGCACTGCAAATATCATATACCAAACTTTTGGCAAGAAAGGGAGATTTTTTGGCCCTAAAAATTAATGCCATCCCATTCATTCCTATTACAAGACGTCTTCCAATGATGTTACTTAATGATTCAATGAACGAGCATTTGTTTAAGCACTTACATTATCTAAGTCCTCACAGTAATTCAAGTTTCTACAAAAATATTGTATAAATTAAAATATTTATAAGTCTTTTTTTATAAAATATGAGTAAAATAAAAATATTTTTTGTTTGCGAGAGTTATTTATTTATTATGTACTTTATTAAATTTAATGTAATAATATTAATCTTAATTATATATATTTAATTATAAATATTAATATAATATTTATTATAATAACAATTATAAATATTTATATAATACTATAATTTTATTTTATTTTTAAATGTCATTATCTACTAACACTAGCCACAAGGCTTTTAGCAAATAGCTGGCTGGCTAGCTACCATTATGTTTGCATGTCATGCCCCACAAGTACTCAAAGGCATTTCATCCTTAATGGCTTGAAAATGAAAGCATTAATAATAAGGGAACCCAAATCCTTATCCCCACTATTTTTTCCTTTCGTGGGCATTGAAATTTTGAAGTGAATGATTAGGACTAAAGATGGTGGGGTCACTATGTGGTCCTATAATAATATGAAATGCAATAATTTTGTTCTAATGTTTATGAAACATATCTGTGTATAGAATATATAATTACTTAATTATATATTCTATGAACTAATAATTTAATCAAGTGGTCTGACATATTAATAATAAATAATGCTTGAACAAATAAAACAATTGCTTCTTCTTAGTATCACATAAGTGAAAATCAATTTCTTCTTTAAATTTGACAAGAGAATGATAGAATTCAAGTTTCTTATATCACTGTAAAAGTCATATCAAGTTAACTAATTAGACATATCTATACTAATTAAAACAATTTTTATTTTCCTGTATAAATATTTAGAAATTGTACATTTTAATTAATTTGCGTATGGTTATTATATCATATGTTTATTAAAATATAATTTTAGAGAGAATACATACCTAACACAACGCATATCTAAACTTCTTTTTTGAATTGGCCTTTGGTCCAATGGAAAAAGTCTTACACTTATAGTCACTTACAATATGGAGTGTAAGGATTTGAGCCTCTATAAAAATTTTATGTGGGTTAATTTCAGTACTCCCTCAATTATCAACATAATTGAGTGGAAACAGTCTCTCCCTTACGAAATGTGAGTGGAGTAGGCACCACTCAAATATTAGAGAAGGTTTAAAATATCTAGATAAATGATTCAGTGTATCAATATATGACGGTAGTCCCAATTATATAATATGATTGTAAATATTAATTGTAATATATGTCAATAAGATCTCTGTATAACAGACTTTAAAAAAAAAATTCTTTTTGGAGAAAAACTATCTTCGCCACTGCATTATTGAAGGGATTTGAATCGAGATAAGCGAAAGGAATCACTTTAGTAATTGGATGGTTCACAAAGCATGATAAATATTAGTTATGAGTAGCGTGCTTTGTGCTTTGATTTTGAAAGACCAAAAAGAATGAACGCGTCATGTAAACCATAATTCCATATGTTACGTATCATTTACTCGCAAAGCAAAAGTGATATTAGTCTACCACTTTCTTTAATTTACAACTTGTTTTTGGAAGAAACCCCCAACCAATGTGATTTGATATAGTTTGTGTACTTAATCGCATCTTTACTTGTGGGTTAGTTTCTTTTTTCTATAGATTGTGGTCCTCTAGTTTAAAACAAAAGGAATCATTTTATTTTGTTTTTATTTAAAAAAGAGAGATTGAAAAAAAAGCTCATCTTTCATAATGGATTAAGTAATCTCAATGAGATAATTTAAGGGTAATTGCATATTGATAGGAACTCTCACACAAATCTTCTGTAATTATTTTATTTTATTATTAATATTCCAATTAGAAAATTAATGGAACTATTCTTCATTAATTCTATGAAGTATAACTCAAATTTTTTTTATTCTTATTGTTATTCAAGTAATATCTACTCTATTTATATTTTATAAAAGAGAAAATTACCTTTAAAAAATATATATTTAGGTACATTGACAAGACATTTGCAAAGGTATGGTAGTTTCTAGTGAAGAGTATGATTTATTCTTTAAGAAAACAGCTAGGATAGAGAGAGCTTGTGCTGATTCAGCATATATTAAACTATAAGTTGTAAATATATAACTAATAATTCAATATTTCCATTATTGTAGCTCTATATTATTTTATATGATGGTTGGATTTGGAATATTAGTTCATGATTGCTTTTTTTATGATTCCCGTTCTTTATTAAAGTATATGATGGACTTCATACCATTGTAGGAAAAGAATTTCACAACGTTATCAAAATCACACTTTAATATAATGCAGGAACCCTTACCTAATAATCTCTAATTAGTTTATTATATCCACACTTTGTCTCGGCAAGTAAACCACAAGACTTTTAGTTTACCATTACAATATGGATGTATCAGTTAAGAATTTTAAGTTACTAATTTTTTAAGTTTTTATCTACAAGCGAATGTCTCATTTGATTCGCGATATGAATTAATATTTAAAAGAAATTCTTCAATATATTATAATAGTAATTTACTTAATCCGAATCGACCTTAAATTATTGGATCTCCCTCTACAAACTAAAATCCTTATTTTTGCATGATCGAGTCACATATTTTTTGGAAAAAAAAAATTTAATTAGTTAGTTGTAGACTTAATCAATAGTGGGAGGTCGGCTTAAAAAGCTAAAATTATTGGAATATGTTTTGTAGCCTTTTGAATTAACTTTTGAATTTGGAGAACATTATGACACATAAACACCTTGAGATGTCACCATTAAAACAGCATTGTCGTAAAGACTTGGGGGGAAAAGTAGACATCTATTTTTTATTCTTGTGATCAACCGCTAAAAAGCCATTATCTTAGAATCAATTTTTCGTTTTTGAATAAAGAGTAATTTAGAAAAAGGAAATAAAATTGGATTTGATTTGGAATGAAAAATAAAAAAAGGAATAAACCAATAAAATCTCTTTCACAGGTAAAGCATGAACTTCCATAATTTCCATTCAACGTTCAACAACAATTGAACTTCATCATAAATTCCACGCTGTGAATAATGCCAAAAGGGCAAAAAAAAATTTCAATTTTCTCACCTCACGATATTTTTTATTAGGAGATAATTTGAAGATAAGTTGATATGGTATTCTCGAGTGTCGCATTTGATAGGACAGCGGAGGGAGAGAGAGTGGGGTAGTGGCCAGAACCAGCTGGCAAGGCAGCTGAGAAGCACTGCAGCCAAAGTGAGGGCCCCACTTCACGTGCCATCACGCTCGATCGGTTAGACTCAGCGGAAGGCTGCCACGTAGAGGCTCACATATACAAGACACGTGTCTCAAATCCTCGGTCGTCTAAACAGGATCGCTTTGTCCCTTTGTATAGAACCAGGCCAGGTTCAAGTCCTCAACGCCCGCTCTTAGTCTTTACCATCTCGCGTCACGACAAAATACGTTAACGGGCAGTACAAAATTGTTCTCGCAAGAGACAAATTTGTCTTCCCAAATTGCCCCCCACGGTCCCACTCCTGCCACGCTTTGTCTGGTAGCGGATACCATGTCCATACGTTACAAATTTATTGCTTCGCCCACACGTGTAACTCATCCACGCCGGCAAAAATAATGCCGTTTGGTTTAAAACTGCGATTATTAGGGGAGTTTATCTAGTTTACAGTTAATTGGATAAAATTGATTTGGCTCCTATACGATACGTTTTACTTCTCTATTATGCACCATGAATTCTCCCCCATCAATTTTGCAAAAACAAAGCAATTGTGAGCAATTAAAGATAAATCCAATGCACCAAATTGCAGCTGCGAATGCTTGTAAGTGGATAAACTGAAAATCCTACGTGGGAAAAGGTGAAAAAAATGGAGGAGGGCGTCTCAGTAATTTCAACCTTACCGATGTTTTTTTTTATTTAAAGAAAGGCGAAATGGAGACGAAAGAGAGAGCAAGCCTTATCCACTTTGCAAGCGAAACTTTATAAAAGCAGAGCAAAACGCTCAAGTCTCTTTTAAAGAGAAAACCTTCAAAGCCCAGCGGCAAACGCTAGCAATACAACAAAACAAATCGAGGAGGAAGAAGAGGGAATGGCGACCGGCAAGAGTTACTACGCGAGACCGAGCTACAGATTCCTACAAAGCGACACGCCGAGGGAGGTGCCGTCGCCGCCGTTCGAACTCGATGAGTCGGACTTCTACAACAACAACTCGGACAACTCGGCCGAGTTCTCTCGCAAGCCAGGCACTACCGTTTCGGGTTCTCGGCTTGGGAAGAAACAGACGAAGCGAGCCGATTCTGTTGGCGGGACTCCGGCGTCGGTGCCGGTCAACATACCCGACTGGTCGAAGATTTTGAAGGACGAGTATAGGGACAGTCGGAGGAGGGCGGCAGAGGACAGCGACGACGATGACGGGTACGGTGGAGGTGAGGATAGCGTGAGGATCCCGCCGCACGAGTTTTTGGCGAGGCAGATGGCGAGGACGAGGATCGTTTCCTTTTCGGTTCATGAGGGCGTGGGCAGGACCTTGAAAGGAGGAGATTTGACAAGGGTCAGAAATGCAATTTGGGAAAAAACTGGGTTCCAAGATTGAATTTTTGAAAATTTTGTTGAACGATATCGATCGCAAAACCTAGAAAAATAACATTGAGTGAAGATTTAATTATAGATTTTACAGTATTTTAAATTTTGACATTTGTAGTTTTTTTTTTTTTTTTTTGGCTCCGGATCATTTTTGTGCTTGTAATTCTCTAACTTGGAGATTGTATCCGAGATATTAGACGGAATTTAAATTTTTGTTGATTTTTATTTTCTCTTTGTTTTCAATTTTGATTTTTTAAAATTTTTTTGGAAGTTCATGAAAATAGGTGGGGGCAATTTGGTACAAAAAAGAAAAGGAGGAGGTTAAGGGTCAGTAACCGGTGGGGTTTGGGTTTGATGTTGGTGGGGTTGTTGAGAAAAGCAGAGGCTATAATCGCTGCTAGCTAAATGATAATGACTCTTGCTAAATAATTAACTTTCAACAATATGTCAAATCTACCCTTTTTTTTTATTATTTTGATTCTTGTCCATGTCTTCTGCCATAGTAGTTTTCTGTGTTTGAAAGTGCTTTCTGGGTTCATTTTGTTTCAGTTTTTGAGTTCATAAGCTGTCTAGTGTCTTAACTGTAATAACCAATAACGTGGTTTGAGTGGTTGTCTCATCCAGAGCTCGTAAATTTGAGGCAATCCGATTGCCATAACTACGAATAAATGAATTGAAGTTATGAAAATGGACACTCTTATTAAGTTGATTTGATTTGGATTGACACAAATTTTTTGTATGTCGGGTTAAGATTTAATTTTTTTACCTATTTATCTGATTACGGACAGATTATTAATCAAAATTAATTCATATTTGCATAATTCAAACTATATTTACGTTATCAATTTTAAATGAACTTACAGATTCATATCATCAAAATATAAATAGTATACATGATACTCTTTTTTTTTTTTTCTTTTTCTTCTTGAAAGATAAACATTTATATGGTTTTTTAATTTTTTAAAATTATAAAAAATAGTATAATATGTTAGTGTATATATATATATATAATGTGAAATAAGTATTATGTAGGTTATTAAGTTGTGTCGATGACTCGATCACATAATTATTAAATAGATGTGTTGGATTATTTATTTATTTTTTATATTACTTTAAATTTTAATATTTTAATATAATTATTAAATAAATTATATTTTAATCAATCTAAACTTAACAATATACAAAAATAATATGACATAAGCAAAATCCAACGACCCATTTTGCTAGCTCCATTCTCATCAAAGAATTCAAGCCCCTAACACCATTAAACCTAGTGGCTAACAAAATTATTTTTAAACAGAATATTATAATGCTAGATTGGAAGTTTCTGGGTACTCTAATTAAGACCGGCTTTAGTAGGAAGGTAGAGACTAGAGAGCTTATCGGTTGTATTAATTAATGCTAATTCTTTTTATTTAAAAATAATAATAATGCCAATTACTTTTTTAAGCTTAATCCGACATTTGGATAACAATCTAAACCTCGGATCTGGTAAGAAATTTATTTTATGAGAATATTATAATATTTGTCGTGGATAACTATCTTAATAATTATTACAAACACATGCAAACTCGATTATTGCAAAATTTCATGTGGATTACAGAACACTGCCTCGTGCAGTAGCTGCTTTTGCTAGTTGCTAGGAAGCAGCATCTCAAATTATTCAGCAACCGACATTAGCCAATTGATTAGGAGGAGTAAGAGTCTGTTAATATCAATTAATCAAATAATTTTGCATAATGCTTCCTATCTAACTATATTAGTGTAAAAAAAAAAAAAAAAAAAACCATGTTAGAAAACTAACTTCAGTCTTCTTTTTGACTGTGTTCTGGAGAAATTCACTGAAGTCAAATGATTTAATGGTCAATGCCGCGCTGAGCTAAAAATATTATTTCAATGGATCTTGCCACCTTACAGTTACACCCCTTTAGCTTGGATGCATATTGAAAAACAATGAAAGTACACAGACTTTTAATTTCATTTTCTGTTTATTAAAATTAGAAATCTCTTATTAAAATGAGATAAATAATTTATATCTTAATTGCTATATTACAATAATTAATTGTGTATCTCACCACGTATAACATAACTTATGAATCTTATTCAATAACACTCGAAACCCATAATGGAACGATTTATACATTTTTTTAATCTAACACCATATCCAAGTTATAATTGGTTATTATATGAAAAATTTCTATGTACTTCGTATGTCATCCATTGGTTAGATAATCAACCATCTCTTTCATTTATGTGAATAGAGTTCTAAATGTTGTACTCCAAGAAAAAATTTATATTTACACGCTACTTTAATGCTTAAAATCATTCTTAAGTTAAATAATTATAAATTTTTTTCAATTTTATAAAGGTAAATAGATAATAAAAAAAACTTTTTGTTGGATATCCCTAAATTATATTAAAACTTTTTGTTATTTATTTTTATATTAATTTAGATATCAATAATTTAAAAGTGTTCTACTTTAAAATTTTAAAGTACGAAAAAATCTAAAAAAACACATAAATTATATAATTTAAGCACTTTAAATTTTAAATCTCATATACTCTACAATTTTAAATTTTTCTCAAACTTTTTCTACATTTAAAAATTCTGGACCAAAATTCTATTATAAGTAATTATAAGTGTAATTTCAGAAGTTTTTTTTTATCAAATATTATAGAATTTTTTTTTTTTTTTTTTGGGGGTACGAGTAAAATGACGGTTTCTGAAATCTGAAGTCACTTTTTAAAGAAAATGACACTTGCAATTGAATAATAAAATATTATTACTGCACGCATAAAAGGACAAAAAAAAGTTGTTAGCATAAAATTAAAAGCAAGGGAGACGTTCTTTTATAAATCCGGTAACGCCGGTCTGTCATGGAAGAAGCTAAAGACATGACAGTCTTTTAGTAAGATTGGAATTTTCTGGGCCGTTTGATTTCTTTATCTTGGGCCCATAGATAGTGACGTTTAATTGACTATTTTGACATCTACCAGCCCGTGGCGTTTTGTTTACGTTCGCCTGTCGTTTTCATCGCTCTGTCGTCTTCGATCTTTATGGCGACATGGGTATGTGTGTATGGTAAACTGTGCGAGTGAAGAGTGTCGACATGATGCTGTCACATTGCCTTAATTAATTGCGGTGACGTTATAAAGTAAGCCTCAAAAATTTAAAATCGTGGGTCAAGCCCCGGTATAAAAATCAGAGGCTGCGTGGGCCTGGCCCTTTTTCTTCTTTGTTTGTTTCATGCATTAGGCTCATTAACAATTCAACATGCCTAGGGTAGAACGGAACCCGCAAATCCGTTCAAACTCCTCCGTAAAAACTCGTCTGCTGCAGATAGTTTTACGGTTTGCGGGTAGATTTGATATTATAAATTGAAACTTGTACTTAAATATAGATGGGTTTGGTATAAGTTCAAGATTCGGCGAATACCCGTATTGATATCTACTAAACCGCAATATTTTTTTAAATATTTTTAATTTAATTTTAATTTAAAATTTTTAAATTTAAAAAATATATAAAGAAAATAATGCAATTATGTAAACTGCCAAATAACTAAAGGATTTTTTATGAACTATTTTTCTTTAACTTAATGCATGAATTATTCTATTATATAATTTTTTTGGATTAATATTTGAAAAGTATTATTTTTTGAAAAATATTAATCTTAATCATTATTGTAGGCATCATGTTGGACGAGTGCTAATGATGGCGAATGAAATGAAGATCTTTTCTTGCAGCTTTGTGTTGAATGATAATATGAAATGTAATTGTTATTTTTAAATACTAGTTTGTGGTTTTTTTAATGGATTGTGTATTTTATACTTAAATTTGAGAATTTGTGTTCGATAGATATTGAAATTTTAAATTTTCATTTATATTGGTTAAATTTAAAATTGAATATGTTATGTGGAATTTGAGGTTATTATTATAAATTTATATATTGAAAATTTGTGATTTTAAATGTATAAATTTGTAAAAAATCCACCGTATACCATTGTAGGTTTGGTAATTGTCAAAACCTGCAGCGAGTGGGTTTTGTTAAAAAAAATTAAAACCCGTTGCGGGTTGCGGGTAAATTTACTAATTTAAATTTTGTGCGGGTTTGGGTTTGATAATGACAAATCCATTGCGGACGGTACCCATTGTCATCCCAAAATATGCTGGGGATGAGGGATGCAAGCAAGCAATTATTTGATTCGAGTGTTGGGTATTTTCTCGATTCATTCTTAAGATTTAGAATTTGACGAGTCTTTTTGTTTAAATTGTGCGAAGAATTTTTTCTTTTTTGTTACATTGATATCTTTAGAATGGGCTTTAGCTATGATACATTAAAAAGGTTCGAATCGCTCATGATTCATGTGCGTCACTGTGTTGCAAGACTAAAATTTCTTCTTATTACTTAGAATTCATATTTTTTAACTGAACTTTTAATACAATATGTCGAAGACATATCCTCGTGATGCACATACATTTTCGCTCTCGCTTTTAGCCGTGCTGCATGCTCTCAAATGTACACGCATGAACTCCACGAGACTAATAACATCAAATGCTGCAGTAACAATGTTATTATCCAAGTGATGATAAAAAGATAAAAGTGCATCCGTTACATCGATTATACGATAAAACTTACCTTAAAATTAGGCGACAAGATTATGAAAGGGATAACTTATACGATCGTGAAGTCACAATGAGTCTAGTTAGGCAGCAATGCAAGATGACATATGCTTGTCCAACTCTTGTGCATTTCTTTTTTTAGGATAATTATCAGTGTACATATGGCTTTCACGTATAACTTATAGGCCATCTTAGGAGTATTTCGTGTAAAATTATATAACGCTTGTAATTGAAGAATACGCTATTGTGAAGTTGAAAAATTATTTTTCGGAACTCTAACTTGCAGGTTGACATCTAGTAAATTTCGTTAAGTCTCTATATTTTTATTTAAATATCTCTGTAGTTTTTATATTTCAAAAAACACCTCAATACACCCTACAATTAAATATATCACATTTTACCCTTACTTTTTCTTTTCTTTTACAGTAATACTCTTGCAATAATATTATTGACATTAATTAATTTATCTTTAAAAAATTAATTAGCAAACTAACCAATAATTATTTATATACAAATTAACCAAAATAAATATTAATGTGAAAGAACTAGTATTTTTTTGTATATGTGCAACAATCAAGCTAATAATATTTTTTAAATAAATTAAATTCAACCAACTTAAAGTAATGTTTAATATCCTTCCAACAATCTTATCAATAATTATTTTATAAAAAAATAATTTACCACATTAATCCTAAAAGTAAAATAATAATATAAAAAATTGTGTAAATTTTATGTTACTTTTAATATTAATTTGATAAATTAATTTTTTTTTTCTTCTCATTATATCCTCAAGAATATTGTTGCTAGACTATTATTGTAAAAGAAAAGAAAAAGTAAGAGTAGAAGCATAATAAATTTAACAGCAAGAATGTCTCCAAGTTTTTTTTTAAATACAAAAAATAAATGAGCATTTAATTCAAAATATAAGCATTAAAATGAACATTTATCTCATTTGGCAATATATGATGGCAAATTAATTTGAATTGCTAAATGCTAGTTTGGCCAATCTACAACAATGTTTAACCATTTGTAGATACTTTATAGAGAGTTAGCTTAATGCATCAGCAAAATTTCTTGATATTTGAAATTAGCTAATGGCTATGGTAGAACTGCTTCACTGTAGAGTACAAATGATGACCGTCAAATTGTAGTAATAAATATAAATTTAATATTTTATCTTTATAATCGTATGTTCATCAATAATGCTCCACCACGGAACTTCAACATAGTCGAACCCTTAAAATTAATAGGTTATTCTAGAATCTGATGTACTTATTTTGGAGCTTTTTAATTTAGGGGTCGAAAAACAATGTGTTAATGGAAATGTTATTATTCCTCCCTGGTTTACTAAGACTAATAAAAATTCTTATCTAATCAAAATTATTAGTTTAATGGAACTATTTCGTTAAGCACCAGTCTTTGGAAAAAAAATCTCGAAATTAATCCACTAATTTAATATAATGATAAGTAATCATCTTATTCGAAAATTTTAGTAAGGCCAAGGGCCTTCATTTAATCTTTAAAATCTAACACAACTGCCCAAGTGATATGACTCCTCGTGAACTTTCTGAACTTTTATAGTAAGTTTTGTGCCTTAATAGTCCCATCTTAGCAACGGGATTGACATCTTAAATGAACTGAACTAATTTGGGTCTGTTTGGTTTCACAACCATTTCATGTTCAGTCACTAATTATTTTAGCTAATTGGATAACTTTATGTGCAATGAAAAATTGGAAGAACTTATCGGATTAATGTAACCTCTTTGAAAAGTCTTTTTATGGCTTAAATAGATTTTTAGTAGAAAAACCCTAATCTTTTTCCGGGTTCCATTTATGCCAAAAACCAAAAGCTATATTAAATATGGCACAGCTTTAGGGCTTTAAAAGGCAATTTAGTGATGATGTTGAATTTCGAACTAGTTTTTTTGTGTGCATGTACATATTGGTGAAACTAAACTATAGAAAAAAAGGAGTTAATTTGGAGGCCCGAAATAATTTTTATGAATTTTTGAAAATTTTTCTAATAAATAAAAAAAAACTTGAAAAATTAAAAAAACTTGTTGGGTTGATGAAAAACTTTTTGTGAGGCCTTTGTATAGCCCAATTTCCATTTTTTCTCAAGCCCATTTTGACCCAAAACCGAAGCAGCACCTTACTTTTGGCCTTTAAAGGGCAATTTTGCGATGAGTGGAGCTATTGGCACTAGGGATGGCAATTTAACCTGGACTTGGACGAACTCGGACAATTTAAGCCGGGTTAAACCCGCACCGGACGAAATTAAATTTAGAATCTGGATGTGATTTTCTAAACCCGGAGATTTCTGGGTTCGGATCCGGATTTGGGTGAACCCGTAATCCGAAACCCGGACCCCGATGTATTTATTTTTATATTATTTTTTTAATATAAACAGAAACAATTGAAAAAAAAAAAGCAACCTTGCCCTAGTTTCAGTTTCACAGCCGCGCCGCCAAAGCCAGCCAAATATTTCCTCATCAAATCACCGTGAATCGTGCTTTGTTCCTCATCCTCACTGCCAAAGCCCGAAGCAAATCGCCGATAGTTATCACCAAAGAAGGCGGTACAGTCGAGAAAAAGAAGAAGGCAAAGAAGACCAATCCTGAAGTAGGTTCATCTCGATATTGCAATCTCCAACGAGGCCACGGGCAAGCAATTTCATCAACGATATTTTCAAGAAGTTGGCCCAAGAACATGATTTCATTCATTTTAGATTCTGATTATTGGAAGGGTATTGGATTGTGATTTGATGGGAGTATGAACAAGGCAATTGCAGAACAAGTAAAGGCTATAAATGGGATCTTGAAAAAAAATTTTCCCTTTTAAGATTGTGAATTTGAGAAGCTTTGGTTGAGTGATCTTGTTGATAATAATCTGGCTTTAGTTATTTAATGTTCATCACTTCATCGTTTATTCCTTGCAGGTTGCACTAAGAAAAGTTTGATGAAGGATTTTTCAAAGCAAATGAGAGAAATTAGGTTCCAAAAAATATTATCCGGGTTTAAAACCCGGATTTTTCCGAGTTTAACCCATATCGGACCCGCACTCAAAAAATCCGGATTTTAATATGGATTCGGGAAGATAAATTCTAATTCGGATCCGGAACCGAAAAGGTCAAACCCGGATCCGGATCCGGACTTTGCATCCCTAATTGGCACCCCTACATTATTATTACAAAACTCCACTTCAAATAAAATTACAATTAAGGATAATTGAAAATTAAACACAGATTTGTTTTCAGCAAATTAGTTAATTCATAATCAATCCTTTTTAAAAAAAAATTCTATATGTTGCTTCCTATTTAACTAAAATAAATTATACAAATTTAGAATAATCTATTGTTCTCTTTTGATTTCTTATCGATTAAATATTTTTATACTTCAAATTGCTTTGAAATTATAATTTGAAATATGTGTTATTTCAGCCAATAATTAACACTAAAAAACTTATCACCTAAATAACTTTTTTATTTGTGTATAGATTAATAATAAAATTAAAAATAATTAAAAAATAGCACAATAATACTTTGAGTTTTAACAATAAAACAAATCAAATGAAAATTGAGAATTTAGAAAAGTGTATTTAAAAGAATGGGTATTTTCGAAAATAAAATGAAGATAACTAAAAAGGGGGTTTTATGACATGATGAGAGGGATGCCAATAGTCCAACTCTTTTGCGATAGCGTTGAATTTCAAGATAGTTTTTTTTGTGTACACGTAAATATTGAGAAAATTAGACTATAGGAAAACGAAAAAAGAGTCAATTTGGAGGCTGAAATAATTTTTTAGAATTTGAAAATTTTCTGAAAAATTGAAAAAAAATTCCTGAAAATTTAGGAGAACTTGTCAAATTATTTTAAAAAATTTTGGGAGGCCTTTTTATAGTTCAAATAGAGATTTGGTGGAAAAAAAAAAAAAACCCCCTTTTTTTTCACAGTTTGGGCCAAGAGTTAGGCAATTCGCCATAGTATTGAATTTGGGTAATTTTTGGATACCTCTCCTGAGGTTTGTCCTTCCTACACTTGAAAGAATGTATGCATATATTGACATATAGCACCCCTGACGTTTATAAGGGTTGGGATACTGTTTGGTAGTTAAGGACAATAACGTAATTACAAATTTTAAATTTTAAAATCGTAAAAAAGGTCGTGAACTGATTAAAAAAAAATCATTGTACATCACAGTAACCGACTGAACCCTACATATTTTCACTCTTTGATGTCCCTGTAAGGCACACATAATCAATATTAAATTTTAAAAAAATTAAATAATCTTCACTTATGTTGAACTTCTCCCTTATTTTCTCACAATTTATTGTTTTTATTATATGGGATAAATTTTTTTTGCTTCATGACCCAAATTACATGCTGCCAATAAAAGACAACTATACACTGCATATTTCTTGTAAACCTTCAGAAAAATTTGGAATTAATAATTTTGGGTACTGTTTTATCATTGAAGTAAATTATTTCATCTTCTTAGGAATCACTCACTAGCACGATCATAAACACCTCCAATTTATTATGAATTTATATATTTGGGTTATGTTATTCCACAAGTGATTTAGGAGGTTTCAACAAATTATATATATATATATATATATATATATATATATATATATATATATATATATATATATATATATATATATATATATATATATATATTATAATAATAATAATAATAATAATAATAATATAATTATTTTTAAGTACAAATGTTTGTATTTTTTAAAATATTTATTTCACTATATACAAGTGTATTAGTTAATTGAACAAAAAATAATAAAAATACTAATATTATATATATATATATATATATATATAGAGCAAATCTACATCTTAAAATTTATGAGCTTCTGCACTGCGGAATGTCGTATTATATTATCAATATATTTGAAGTATAATGTTGAAAAGAAGTATTTTTTTCTTTAATAAGACAATGATTTAAATGATTTAATAATTGTTGAATTTTTTAAGATAAATTATTGGGTTGAAATAACAATAAAGGCATAAATACACTTTGATAAACTATAATCAAGATTTCATTAACTGAAAATAAGATTAAACTCACCCGCCCTTTTCTGTTTCTCCCATATCTCTTAATCTTTTTCAGCCTTGTTTTATTTTTTTTCAGCAGTTTCTTGCCCCGAACAAAATCAAATGCTTTCTGGGTTAAAGTGCCAAAAATAAAAATGATTGATAAAGTAACATTGGACTTCACGATGAGGCAATGTGAAGGGAAAAAAAAGATTTTTTTTTAAATTTTATTTCTACAGTTTCTCTGATAATGGTGGCTGCCATTTTTGAAGAGAACCCAAGGACAAGGTCAAGGCATCCCCTTTTGCCTTCTGAAAAAACAATGCGCATAATGTTCCTATTGTTAATGGTACAAGGAAACCTAAAGGAAGATTTGTCTCTTCAAGATATTTGTCACCTTCTCCTTCTTCATCTTCATCTTCAACAACAGCAACAACAACAGTAAAAAGTCATAGTTAGAGCCTGAGATTTTCTTCTCTACTTGTGTCTCGTTCAATAAAATTCATCGAATTTACCAGCTTTGGGGACTAAAAGATCACAATCTGTTGATAGAAGGAGGCAGGTGATTGGTTCTAGTCCAAGGGCTATTACCCTAGTTCCAAGCTCTAAGCAAGCAATTCAAGTCAAGAGCTTTCAACATTAACAAGGATGCTTATCACTTCAACTAGGAGCCTATCCATTTCGTTTCAAGGTGATGCCTTTTCACTTCCTATTAGTAAGACTAAAGCTAAGGCAACTCCTGAGACAGTAAGAGGGACTCCAGTGAGAGATTCTAGTGTTGAGGGTAAGAAGTTCGTTGGGCATGGATATGGGGCGATGGCTAAGTCGTGGTACCAATATTTTATTGAAAATGAGAGTAGATTGAGCTTGGATTTAAATAATGCTAAGCAAAATAAAGATGGCAATTTGTTGATGAATGAGTATTGTGATCTTGCAACTTCTGATACTGATAGTGTTTCATCTGGTATCACCAACACTTCCGGGGTACCAGAATCTGGTGATGTTGTTGCTTCGCGAATGAAAAAAATACATATTCACTGTTATTATGTATTTGACGCCAAAAAACAACAGACGGTCTGCAACTCTGCAGCATTTCTACAAGTATTGTCAAGTCTGCAACTCTGCATTGCTACAAGTATTGTCAGTTGTTGTGCAGTGGAATGAAGGGTATTATTGTACTTTCATCAACAGAGCAAACGACATCCTAACGATTATATACGTCGAGGGGTGCTATATGTCAATATATGCATACATTTTCTCTAAGTGTAGTAAGGACAAACCTTAGGGGAGGTATCCAAAAATTATCCTATTGAATTTTGGGGTAATTTTTTGTATGTATGTGTATTGGAGAAACTAGACCTGAGGAAAACGGCAAATCACTTTAGAGTTCTGATATAATTTGTTTTTTCAAAATCTTTTTAAAAAATTTCAAAAAATTAAGAGAATTTGTTGGATTGAATTGAAATTCTTTTCGAGGACTTTTTATGGTCCAAATACCAAAATCCCAATTTTTTTTTTTCTTGAGCTTAGTTTGGGCCCAAAACCAAACGGTATATTACATGATTTTGGACTTTAAAGGCAATTTTGTGATGGTGTTGAATTTCGAATTAATTCTTTACACGTACATAGATATTGATAAGACTTAGACTATATTCTAGAAAATGAACAATCTTGAAAACAATACTAAGGAAACTAATAAGCCAAACTAATTAAATTTAGTTCAATTTTTAATAAAATCATACCAAACCAAAGTCGAACTATTATTTGGTCTTTTCTTTTATGGTCATTTTGACGATAAACTAGGATGATCAAATGGGTCTTTGACAAGTCCAATTTCTCGGCCTTTCCCTTTCAAGATAGTTTAGCTCATTTTTGTAGCCCGTGGGTTCAAGGTTTTCTTTTTCTCGAGTCATTTTGGGCTTCGCTTACTCTTACAAGCCTGTAGTCTGAGGCCCAAAACCAAACGCTAACCCGCCGAAAGATCCAGATAAAAATCAAACGAACCCGACATCGATTTGCTCAGCACCTACTGGTCAGAGCCTCTGCCTCTGCCTCGTTGTCTTTCACAACTGACACCAAATTCCGCAGACAAAAGAACCACAACAGCCAAAGCAATGACTGGTAGGAATTCAATTAGCTAAATTTCAATAAACTCCTCACCACTCTTCGCAAAAAGTAACCCACACATTTCTTTCAAAGTACCAAAAAAAAAAAAAAAAAACCCTAAATTGAACCCAATTCCAATCCAATGTCCACCAGCTCTTCATCGCCATCCTCCGATGAAGAACTCATTTTTAACCCTAACCCTATCCCTAAGCCGATTGATGACGAATTGACGCTGGCGTCGGTAACATTGACCGAGTCTAACGGTAATGGATCGGTGGGCGAAAGCGATCGTTATGGTGGTGCTGGGGTGGTGTTGGAGGTGGAGCGGGAGGGGGAAAGGGAGGGGCCGTCGAGTCCGAGTAGTAGTGGGTATGCTGGAGAGAGAGGGAGCAGTAGCGAGGGGACGAGTAACTCGAGAATTGGTGATGAGGACGATGATGGGATACAGGAAGTGATAAATGATCATGATGGTTTTGTTGATGGAGTTGGGGATTCTTCACCCTCGGCCTCGTGGGTCCCCGGCAAACGCCACGTCGATGAGGTGAGTTGGTTCGCTAATGTATTTATTTCAACTTACTGGTAGTGAATTTTAAGTTTCATCTGGTTGTGTTTTAAGACATTAACTTCTAAGTGCTTGAATACTAGTACATTCTGGTTAATGATTTTCTCAAGCAATAACGATATTTCTTAAACTGCCTACACTTGGCACTCGTAAAATTCACCACGCGCTAGCTTGTGGTAATGCCATGTAATGTTGGGATTTCGTGTTCCAACTTTGTCAACATAGACTTGTTGTATAAACATTGTATGGGAATTTGCTATGACTGTATTGTACATTGGCATAAAGCATTGTTGTTGTTTAGAGTTCTTGTATGACCGTCTTGATAGAAATTTAATGTAGAAAATTCTCCTTTGCTTGACCCACATGGTTGATTACACATATATACACTTTGGAAACGTGAGCTGTTACTCAGTTGTGCTACTAGTGTACGAATATTTTTCTAGTTGGTTTTTAATCGCAACTGAGGATAAGATATAGCTGCCTTATTTTGACTATTATAAAACGGCTTTTTTTACGTATTATCTATTGAGCTTAGGAGGTAACTTTCACCAATATGAAAAGAGTTATGATCATGCATACAGAAAATAAGAAGTTCACTTCATCATTAATGGATGTGATCATGTACTTTTAAAAATAAGTTTAGAGGAAAGTAACAATATAGACCAGAAGGGATGTTTTAAATGTTTTACCGTAAGTTTGAACTAAAGTCTGCCTTTGATCCAAAAATGGCAATATGTTATTTGAAACTTTTTTTCTCTCTTTTTCCTCACTGGCAAGTTAAATCTATAAACATACCTGCAGTGTTATCTCATTTTTTGATATATAATAAAGTGCAGGACGATGCTTCCATGTCATGGAGAAAGAGAAAGAAACACTTCTTTATTTTGAGTCATTCTGGAAAACCGATATATTCCAGGTTTGTCCCTTTTGCTTGTGAAAGTCTGTGTCATCTGGTACATGAGCTCAGTTATTTCTTTTTGTGAAGTAGAGAACAACCTTGCACATTCTATTAGTGTCTCATATATTTTGTGCACCTCTAATTGACCTGTAGATATGGAGATGAACATAAACTTGCAGGATTTTCTGCAACATTGCAAGCAATTATCTCCTTTGTAGAGAATGGGTATGGTGCTGCATCTGTTACTTGGTTTTATGTCAACAAACTCTATATTGAAGCATATACTGTACTAGTAGTTTTTTTCTTTTTTCAGAAAGCCAACCTCAGTAGTTAACTCTGTTAATCACTCCATCATTTTTCAGGAAAGATCGTATCAAATTGGTTAGGGCAGGAAAACATCAGGTCTGTTTTCATTTCACTCCTATTGGCTGATTTTTCTGTTTCTTTTTGCTTTGAGTTCTTAACTTTGTATATTCTTTTATCATGAGACATGAAAGTCAAGTCTATGTTTCCAGTCCCTTGCTGATGAATTGCTTGTTTGAGAATGTATCTTGGATTAGTGTTTAATGTGTTTCATCATATTTAGCTTTATGCATGTTATTAAGAAAGTTTTGTATAATAATAGGTAGATTTTTTATAACAGTAATTGGTTGATATAAATAACTCTTCTTTATGCTTTTTTTTTTAAAGTTTTGCATGACTTCTGGTGATGTTACCTACTGCCGTACGCATATTATTTAGAAAGTTGTACTGTGGCAAATGTTTTACTTGTTGAAAATTTAGTACATATTTAATGCAAATTGCTTTACTTCCTACAAGCACTGTCTAGGTCTTTTCTTGTAGTTCAAGCATGAAAAGAAATAGATTGGGTTGACACGTTTGTGTTTCTAGGTAGTATTTCTCATCAAGGGACCAATCTACTTAGTTTGCATCAGCTGCACAGAAGAGCCTTATGAATCATTAAGGGGACAATTGGAGCTTCTATATGGCCAGGTTTACTTGCTCTCTCCTGAAAAAACTTTTATTTCTGGTTATGTTTTACTGTATGGCTGAAAATTAAGCTTGTGGCCTTTTCTTTTGTTAGTTACCTTCTATATTATCAGCTCAGTATTGTATTCTAATTGTCATTCCGCTACTAATTTGACTGATTGTGATGTGAATGCAGATGATACTTATTTTAACTAAGTCCATAAACAGATGTTTTGAGAAGAACCCGAAGTTCGATATGACACCTTTGCTTGGGGGAACAGATGTTGTCTTCTCATCACTTATCCATTCTTTCAATTGGTTAGTTTTTCTTCCCTCTTTTGGTTCACCTGCTGGTTTGAACTTTTTCCTTTTTCATATCCCTGTGTTACTTGCAGTTTACAATTTCCTTGTTTCCAAGATTCGGACTTTTGTTGAATTCATCTCTTATGTCGCAATTTTGTGTGATCCAAAATAAATGGAACTGCCTATTAACAAAAAAATATAAATGTAGAGGATTTGTGTTAGTTGATAAGAATTTGAGATAGGGATAGTTTTGGTTAAAATGGCATAGGGGCATGGGAACTATGGTTTTCGGGGAGGAACAGGCAGAAATTAGGCAAGTCTGTTTATGCTGTCTAGGGGTATTGAATGATACTCCTGTACGGTAAAGTGAAAATTTTCGGGTTCTCTTCTTGGCAGGAACCCAGCTACATTCCTTCATGCATACTCCTGTCTTCCTCTAGCATATGCAACAAGGCAAGCTGCTGGTGCTGTATTACAAGATGTTGCTGATTCAGGAGTTCTCTTTGCATTATTAATGTGTAAATGCAAGGTAAAAGGTCCCTCATCATTCCTCTCTATCTAAACAGACTAATTCATTAGCTTTACTGCCACGGGCATTATAGTGACTTGAAGCTTGATTTGCCAGGTTGTCAGCCTTGTTGGTGCACAGAAAGCCTCTCTTCATCCTGATGATATGTTGCTACTTTCCAATTTTGTTATGTCATCAGAATCATTTAGGTAATCAGAATAATCTCATCTGATCTTTCATCTTTGATGGTTAAAATAGCCAAGGAGTGTGTGGATAAGCCTCTTGACTACTCTACATATTGATTAAATTCAATCTGTTCAAAGGATCTTAACATATGTTGCTAAGTAATGTAGACTCTTTTAGCTGGGCCAATCAGTGTTCATTAAGTGGGTTCTTTATTTAATTAGGATGTTGCTGAATGAGCTCACTCATTGTTTATAATCATTTACGATAAGTACCCAAATGGATTTGTCCCATACCTCTGGAAGTTCATATTGTCATGAATATTAGCTTTTAGTCATCTCTTGTTTTGCTATACTATGACATTGAAGGCTTTTTCTGGGCATATGAAAGAAATTACTTTTAATTGGTATTGTCCCATAATTCCTTTTTTGTGGATTTGTAATCCTCCTAATCCTTGTACATATTTCTTATAGTTATATTTAATCTTTGTTTCTTAGCAAAAAAAAATTGGCATTGTCCCATAATTGCTAGTCTTCTTTCTTCCTTGCTGAACTCTTATGGCAACTTGATCAGTCATTGGCCACTTTTGGGATCGTCCATAAGAATTCCATCCTTCTGCGATAGTTTCGATTGCATGATCTTTTCTAACTTCACCTAGTTAATATGGATGATTGAGGGAAAAGTTGTGTTTTTTACATATATTTAGAAGTTAGAATTTTAATATACAAAGTTAAATGGATGTCCTTGCATTTTGGTGGCATAGACATAATGTTTCTGATATCTAAACCCTTTTGTGAGTGTTTAGTCTCACTGAAATTCCTGAATTTTTGCAGGACATCTGAATCTTTTTCACCAATTTGCCTGCCAAGATATAATCCCACGGCATTTTTGTATGCTTATGTCCATTATTTTGATGTGAGTGAAACAAGGATTCACAAAATTTATTTCTCATGCGAATTCAACTGCATGAATTTTGGTCTATATTGATCACATAAAGGGCCAAAGTAATTATATAGCCATTCTATGTTTTTATGGCAGGCTGACACATACCTGATGTTGCTTACTACTAGCTCGGATGCCTTTTATCATCTTAAAGACTGCAGGTATATATGTTTTCAAATTTGATGTATAGTATTAGTGGATGTCGTTGTAATTTTATGTTGCAACTTCTTAGTTCTTAGATCAAATGACCTTACATTTTTGGTCTGGTGAAACCTTATGGTTGCAATATTTTTTGTTATCCAACAGAGTATGTTTTATCCTCATACAAAGGAATAATAATCTCGCTTTTGATGTTACAAACAAGGGGTCCAGCTGTGTTGCAACTGTGGTAAGGTACCACAGTTGCTTTCAGCCATTGGATCCAGCCAATACAACTGTGCAACTGTGGATCCAATGGCTGGTTGCAACTGCGGTACCATACCACAGTTGCAACATTGTTTTGCCCTACAAACAAGATATTATGCTTTCTTCTTTAAAAATTGAGAATTTTGATTAAATTTTTGTAGGATTCGTATAGAACAGGTCCTTTTGAGGTCAAATGTTCTTAGTGAAGTTCAGAGAACCATGCTAGAAGGGGGAATGCGTGTTGAGGATTTGCCTGTTGATCCATTGCCTCGTTCATCTATGCCTCATCGTTTGAGCCAGCAGAGGATTTTAACACAGTCTCCTGAAATATTCAGTGAATCAATTGTTGGCATTGGTGGTCCTACTGGACTATGGCATTTCATCTATCGTAGTATATATCTGGATCAATATGTGTCTTCTGATTTCTCACCTCCAATTAGCAGTCCTCAACAGCAGAAAAGGTAATTCCTGAATCTTTCACCTGCTATTTGGAATATATATTTTTTTAACTGTCAGATATTTTGAGATTATCGCTTAAGTTGGATAACGGGTTTGTTTTGTTGCAGATTGTATAGAGCATACCAGAAACTTTACTGTTCCATGCATGATAAAGGAATTGGTCCCCACAAGACTCAATTTAGAAGAGATGAAAATTATGGTAAATTTTTCTTTCTTATGTATTTCTGAAGTCATAATGCATTTTTAAAAAATCCAGGACAGGTCTATTTATCTGCATGAGCAGTATTATCTTGTGGAGACCATTAATAATGCAATCTCAAACCAAAGGATTTGTTTTTTGTTTGATGTTTTGTAGAAACTGAATTTAATGGAATAAATAGAAAATATTGCTAATCTTCAAGACCTGATCCATTTGAAAATGTGTGCTCTTATTCCACTACTAAAGGCCTTCCAAAGGATTGGAGTGTTTCTTCCTCTCTCTCTCCCTCCCTCCCTCTCTCTCCCCCCTTTTTTTAAGATCTCTGAACCTATCTATTTTCTTTGATTACTTAAAACTTGGAGGTCTGGCTGATTTTGTTTAGCCATGCTTCATGTTTTCAGGAATGCACAACTATTAATTTGGTCTAGTTTTCTCGACTATCAAGATTGTACTTTTGTCAATTGGTCTCCTTTTGCAATATTTTGATTGCGTTTCTTCTATGAATTGCAGGAAGTTACTTATTCGTATTTATAATTATATGTTTGACCTAAATGCTTTCCTGTCATATTCACGTGATCACCTTCATGTGGCAGTTCTACTCTGCTGGGTCACACAGGATTTTGAACTTTATGCAGCATTTGATCCGCTTGCAGATAAGGTTTGATTTTAATCTTTCTTTATTATTAACTTGCGGAAACCATGTAAAACTTGTTTCTCCCTAATCTCGTCCAATTAAGTTCCAATATGAAGAGCTTAAATATTCAAGTAATTAGGATAATTATTGACCTGGGCCATGTTAATTGTAAAAAAAAATTTGTGGGATAGGGAATTAAAATGTTGACATCCATGAGCTCTCAGGAATTGTTTTATCTTTATACATGATAAGTATGCTTCAGTTGAACTGATTTAACATGAAGCAACAATTGTTTTCACATTTTGTTTCGTTGAATATATTACGAGTTTTGGTCGATTTCGCTGTGCAGGCTGTGGCAATAAAGACTTGCAACCGTGTTTGTCAGTGGGTTAAAGATGTGGAAAATGAAATTTTTTTGCAGGGTGCAAGCCCCTTTTCATGGTGATTTCACAATTTATTCTGGTACTCAGCTTGTAGCCTGGCTTTGTTTATTTAATAAAAGCCCTCCTAATTATTTTTTTTTTCCGCACGTCACTGTGTTTCTTTTATACCCCCAATCATTCTTTTTTTTTTTTAATACCTAGTTTTACGGCTCACATTCTAAAAGTTGCATCCTCTTAGTGTCATCACAACTTGTAATACTAGTCCTAGAATTATTAATCAGATAGCTAGAGGCATGTTTTTTTTTTTTTTTTTTAAATGATACAGTATTACATGCAAGTATGCCATTTGACATCCTTCCGGATGCAACGGGCATATGAAGTCAAGGTGAAAGTAACAGACCATTGAACAGTGTGTTTCTTTTATTTTTACACTTAAAACCAGTTTCTCCTTTTTTATGATGTATTTGACATCCTTCCGACTTGGTTATGATTATTGAATTGAAATGGAATATAAGTGTGTTCTCTTTGTGTCCGTTTGGGTGAAATTCCTGTGAATAATTTTAACATTCTCTTAATGCTGTGTTGGGGTTTACTTGGCAAGTTCTTCCTATTCGAATTGACTGGTGGTAATCGTAAGTGTGAGATTTTCAATGAGAGAGTCTAAGGTGGTGTTCAGGCTTTTATACTTCCATCATGGGTGATGTTGGCACGATGGAATGGAACGCCCTTTTAAGACTCGATCAACATTTTGCAGCAGCATCCTTAAAAAATTCTTTTGACACTCTTTTTTTTTTTTTAATTTTATTTCTTAAAATACCCCCCCAATTTAATTTATAAATAACTCATAAACTAAAATTAATGATCTTGTCATTAAATTTCACCTTAAAAAGAATATTTCTTTTTAAGTTTTTACTTATGGAGTACGTTCAAGTTTTAAAATCTTAAATTGTTTTTTCTTGCTGTATAATATCTATTATTTCTAAATTCTTAAAAATTATAAAAAATTAAAAATTAAAATATAAATATAAAAATTTGGACGTCAAAAAATCGATAAAAGAAATTTTTATTTAAGTATTGAATTAAATTTTCTCATTCAAAATATTTATAAATAAAAAAAAAAAAAAGAACTAGGTTATGTTTTAGTTATTTGGGTGATTTCAATTAGAAATATAAAGGCTTGGTGGAAGCGAAAAAGATAAAAGGCCATGGGGCCTAGATTGTATTGTAACAAAGTTGTGTATGCAGGCCCACAACTGTGCCAACGGCCAACCACAACCACCCTCCTCTGCAATGAATAAATAAGGATCACACAATGGACGATGGATCACACAAATCATTCAATTCCGTGTGAGTTTTTGTTTTGTTGCTGCAAAAAAAAAATTTTAACCTTTCATTTGCCGCATTCACTTCCTCTCATATGCCATTTCC
Organism: Citrus trifoliata; assembly: GCA_018350135.1. Lineage (NCBI taxonomy): Eukaryota > Viridiplantae > Streptophyta > Magnoliopsida > Sapindales > Rutaceae > Citrus > Citrus trifoliata. Next base: position 6,998,395 of record CM031391.1, on the reverse strand, counting down.
CCTTTCTCTTTTTCAGTTCAGTGCCTCAATAGACCTTTAGAATTAATGACTCTTTTGTCAGGCAGGGGGGGAAGGGAACTGTCATAGGTTCAGTGAGTGAACGAACATGTTCGTGTTAATTTGTTTCTCTTTCTTTTTCATTATTTATTTGGTTCAATTGTTTTTGTCTCCCAAGGAACGATGATAAAGTCTGTGAATTGAAATTAATGAACCTCAGCAACAGTCACTCTTTGCTTTTGCTAAGACCCATTGATGTCATTTGAATTTCTATTTCTTCTTTGTTTTCCTCTTAATAAAAAGATTCTATTTTTATTCTTATTTTTAAGTCAGTAACTTACTTGCTGTTATATATATATATATATATATAGATAGCATGCAAATATATTTTATAAGCAAGTCACCCAGTCAAGCTTAAAACATTGAACCTTTTTCATAAAAAAAAGCACTTTAAAAGTCTCGGTAATATTAATATGAAAAGCTTTTACTCCCTTTCGGCTTTCACAGAACAAAAGAAAAATCAACACTCAACTTCTTTACCATACCAGTAGCCTCAAGTAGAAAGGGGGATGGATTTATGGGGGAAGAGAGAGAGAGAGAGGGGTAATGAATGAAATTATGGAGGGCCGTCCCCATGTGATTGTGAATTTATGTTGTCATTGAACTTTCACAGTTTCTAATTTGAATAAGGAAGAGAAAAACGCATAGCTTTCCTTGGCTAATTTAATTAGCATTCAACAATGTCATTAATGTTCCTCGATCTAATCAACACGTCTTTTCCCTACATATCACATCACATCACCACCACCACTCCTCACAATTTCTTCATTCTTTTTTTTTTTTCCTTAATGCTAATCTACCTCCCAAGTCCCACCCCTCAAAAAAAAAAAAAAACAAAATCAAAACTATTTAAAAACGGGTCGTTTTCATTAAGATTACTTTTATAGTTTACTTGTTGTACTAAGCTATCGTTTACTTTTTAAATTAGAGTAAAAATTATGATACGTAAAAATTTTAAGTTTGGAAGTGTGGAGTGAGAGTAGAAGTAGATTATTTATTTACATTGAAATAAAAGTATGGAATGGAGATAAAAATTTAATTTATGTGTTTATTTTATCTTAAATTGGAAGTAAATAGTTTTAAATTATAATTTTATTATTATTTAAATAATTATAGTTTTTAATTATAAAGTTAATAAAAAATATATTTAATGAATAAATATTTATTTTATTATATTTGTAAATTTATAATAAATTATTAATATTCTTAATTATGAACATCACAATTTTTTTATTAATTTTAATTTTAATTATATAAATTAAAAATTATTGATAAGGGCAATATAAATAAAATATTTTTACTATTAACATAATATGAAATTAATATTTTCTTATAATAAACTATTTATTAGTATTAATTATTAATATTAAAAAAATATAATACTAATACTTTTAAATAAATATAATAATATTATATTTTCAAATAAAAATGTTATATAGTAATATTATTAAAAATGGTAGAAAATGGAGAGGTAGGAGTTAGAGTTCTACTCCCACTTCCCAATCCAAAAATGGGTGAGGTCCACTATTCCCAATTCGTAGCTAATTTGTTGAAGTAAATACTAAAGTGAGAGAAATTCACACTCCTCACTCCCACTCCAAAAAGTAAACACAGTATAAAAATAAAGAGTGTAGATTGTATTACAGAGAGGAGTGGAAATTTAACTCTGAAGAGGTAGGTGTCCGAATCTACTTTATTTATTTATTTTTATTTTATTAAATATAATATAAAACATAATAAATTATATAATTATATTATTTATAAATTATTAAAAATAAGAATATTATATTGATTTAATATTAGGATTTAATCATAATAATAAATATTTTATTTTAAAAAAGTATTAATTTTGTACTATTATTATTAATAATAATATTTTATTTGTGTTGTTCTTATTAATATTTTTTATATAATTAATAGTTACATAATTAAGAATATAAATAATTATTATTATTTATAAATATAATAAAATAAATATTTTATTTTCAAATATATATTTTTTTATCAATTTTGTAATTAAATTTGTAATTTTTTAAATAAAGGCAAAACTGTAATTTAAAATTATTTATTTTCAATTCAAGATAAAATAAAAAACACATAAATTTAGTTTTAATTTTAATTTCAGTGTAAGAAAAAAATATGCTCCCACTTTTAATTTTAGAATTTTCATCCTTTAAAATTTTCACTCGTAAACGCTACCTCATAAATTTATCATTATAATAATATATATATATATATATATAATATCAGTGAAATTGTAATGCAATTTAAAAAAAAAAAAAAAGGAAAAAGTGTGCACAATCACATAAATCAGAACATTAAACTTTGATTATACTGAGGTGCGTGCATATGAATGCAAAGCTTCTTTATTTTTCGGTGGGAAAACGCGTTTCCAGGCATACTCTTTCGTTTAGTTTCATTACATTTAATGCCGTAAAATAAAATAATAATCAAATCAAAATTGGAATCTTAACAACAACTTGTTTCCAACACGTACACATTTGAAGCCCCTCCTCCCCCCACCACCACCCAAACCCCCAGGCCCCAACCTCCTCCGTATTCGTAATTCATTAATGCGATGTCGTCTCAACTCAAGCATCACCAACTTCCAACCCGTGGCTCGAATTTATCGCCGTATTGTTTTAAGTGGGCACCATTAAGAGCAATGGCATTTCTGTAATTTCACTAGTCAAACTTCACCAATTTCGGAGATTAAAAAAAGGCTATGTTCCCCACTCACCCTGCCCGTCCATGACCGTTGATAATGAAATACCAGTGTTTATTTTTCTAGTGTACTAATGGACCGCAATAACCCCTCATCGGTTGCCCTCTCTCCCGTAGCCTCACCTCGATAACACTCGAGGGTATTTATGTAATTCCACGTCCTCGACGCGGGAGATTCCGTGGTCCTCTCTGACTTGCGCATTATATATATATATATATATATATATATATACGAACGAACGAATCAATCATCATCATCATCGTTTCATAAAGAGAGTGCCACCAACTTGGGGTGGAGGCCACCCCCATTTTCGTTCGCACTTCAAAAGAACCCAATAATAATATTATTTAATCAAATTGATAATAACAATGATATTTTGCAAAATTGGTCACGTGACCTCCGTCCGCTATCACGTGATCACCCTCGAGTTTGTTTGACCGTCCCATCATTAATTTCGCATTTTGCACCATCATCATGGATTAAAGCCTAATTTATGACTTTTATTGATCATCGACTCTGATTAGTTTTGATGAGTCGTACAAATGTTACTTTTGTTTGGCATTTTAAAGCCACAACACGGTTTGGTAATTAAGTTGTTTTTCACTCATATTAAAAGCGGATTTTGACTTTACTTAGTATAGTTTTTTTTTTTAAAATTAGAATTTATTTAAATAAAAGTCTTTATTATTAAAATTTTTATAAGTTGAGCTTTTTATTATACTGAAAATGCATTTAATTTCTAATGTTTCAGTTTTATAATTTATAAATATTTTAAATAATACAACACTTAATTGCTAACAATAGTTCTTCTACTACTATCTATATAGTTTATCAAAAAATTTCTTCTAATTTAAACTTAGATAATCACATACCATGAATTTAACTTAAAGGCGTGCGGCCACCTTAGTTTAGAAAAACACCCCAACAACAACAATAATAAGATAGCATATAGGAGAGAATGAGAGCAGCATTAGGTCAATTGGCCGGCGGCTTCGTAATGTGCTCGATCAAATGCCCATAAACAAGTAATCCGCGGGTATAGAATGCTGCATTCACGAGTAATTGAGTTACATATCTAAGTAAGAGGTATTTTATCGAATATCTAACAAAATTTTATAAAATTAAATTAATTATTTTCCATCAAATTACCTACTACAAATACTTTTGTTTATGATCAAGAGGACGACATTAAATTGTTTGACCTAAATATTTCATATTGATTTATAAAATATTTTTTATGCACTTTCTTTCTTTTATTTATTTCTTGATCAAATTGCTGATTGGACTGTTGTAAAGCTCAATCAACAATGAATAGGTGAGAAAGAGATTCATTAAAATGGAAAGTTTTTCGTCGCAATCCTTAGGAGATGAAGGACTCGACTCATTCATTTGGTTTATCAATGTTTCGTTTTCATTATCTTAAAACATATAATTGGTGGTGGATATAAACCTAGTCGTGCCATCTTATCATTTTTTTTCCACAAACTAATAATGAACTAGAAAATTATGATCATTACTACTAGGGTCATCATCATAACTCCCCTCACTATTGTCCTAGTTTTAATTATCTTTGAAAAGATGACAATAATAATTTAATAATAGGTTCTTATTTCTCTCTTTTTTTAAAAAAAAAATCGAATTTGAAAGCAGGATTGTTGAATTATATCATACACCATATATCTAGGTCTAATTGTGTCATTTATCAACGTCGTTTATTTTAATTATCTTTTTTTTTTCTTTCATTATTCTATTAATCTTATGTGTACTCATTGCTTAAACAAGAATTTACATTATTGGACTATACATGTGTTATTATTTAAATGATTAAATTGAATGATTATCCCAAGAATCAAAAGTTGCAGATTTGGTGCATGTACCTAACACTTTCAGATATGGCTCTTTAGTCTTAACACTAGAGCAGTCATCTTATGGCAACCATTCTTTGTATCAATAATAATAATAAGAAGAAGAATAGAAGTTATAGACTTCTTAATGTTCCATGCCACCACTAATTATGTCGAATTGCATTCAAAAGTCAATATACAACAAAAGAAAGTAAATTTTGAATTCACTTCATCAGTCTGTCCAATCATTTTATTACTTTAAGATATGTTGCACCCATCAAAATCATCGGAGCATAGTACTGGTTAAAATCGGCTGTCTATTTAATAAATAAATAAATTGGTTGTTTAAGCAAACACTGAATATCTACCCAAAAAAAAAACCCTAATTTTCCTAAAAGAAATGAAACCTAATTTGTATAACTATAAATATTCAATAATGACATAGAGTAAAAATTGTAAGCTGCAACGAGTGTTTGTTTTTAGTTATCAAATTTCCATTGTTCATTTTGTAAACCATGTGGTAGTAAAAAATATGTATCGTGAAATATTAGAAGAGTTCATTGGTTTTTTTTTTCATTATAAGTATTTGGAATTTTGGAGAACAATGATAATTTTTATTCTAACCAAATTCAATCGAATTAGACTTTTTTTATTGATTTGAATTATATTGAATTTCTCGGAGTGGACCCAATATAACAAATCCAATATACGATGGATTTAACTTACGAATTTAAATTATTGAACACCTAACTCTGTATTCAAATAAAATTAAAATTGTAAACCCCGTAATATAAACGTTTCTATGAAAGCAAAAGATCATGGATCAATTCCCCTTCACAGAGGGATCAATTCCTGTACACACCAACCTTTATCTTGTATGGGTTGAATAGAAAAAAAAGGGGGGGGGGGGAATCTCAATATTCTTTTTGAATTACTAATATTTGACAAATATTTACGCAAACTTAACCTAAATTAGTCATGTTATAGCAAAATTTGAGTGAAAATCTACAGATATTCAGAGGAGACGTGTAAATAATACGAAGCCAACCCTATGACAACCAATATTTCGCTTTCTACATAAATATGAAAGTTAAAGCATAGCATATATATTGAAAAATTAATTTCATGCTTAATTATGTTCATTAAATTATCCAGTTCACACTTAACTATCCTAATTAAATCATCCACGTGGCTAAGAAAACAAAAGAACCCATATAATAATATAAAATACACACATTCACGTACAATTAAAATACAAAACCGCTCTTCTTCAAATCTCCGCCAAAAAAAAGAAAAAAGAAAAAAACCAAACAAACAAACAAAAAAACAAAAAGTAGACAAAATCTAGAAAAGAAAAAAGAAAAATAAATAAATGTCATCCATCCATGCAGCAACACAGCAACAGCAGCAAGCCTAACGTTAAGTTGACCAAAATCTTTCCGATAAACTCATTATTTTAATAAAAAAAAAAACTCCTCCATTAAATTTGAAAATATTAATCACACCCCCGCCCCATCACCACCCCCTTTTTCATTTTGTCACCACCTCCTCTTTCTCTCACTTTCTGCTCTGCCCCCCCACAACTCGCACCAAAACCCTAAGGAAAGAAAAGATAAACTTGCAATCCTGTGACCCGACCCGATTGATCTCCGGATCCGATCCATACCAAAACATAGCACAGGTTGAAAAGAGTGAGCTTTTTTTTATTATTTTATTTTATATTTTTATAAGGGGGAAAAAAAAAATTCATTGTTGTGTAGTGTGGTGGTGTTGTGGTACTTGGGGGAGAGTGGAGGAGGTGGAAATAGTGGTTGTTAGAAATGTACAAGAACCAGCTGCAGGAGCTGGCGCAGAGGAGCTGCTTTAATCTCCCCTCCTACACGTGCATTCGAGAAGGTCCTGACCACGCGCCCAGATTCAAGGCCACCGTTAACTTCAACGGCGAGATCTTCGAGAGCCCTCACTACTGTTCTACTCTCCGTCAGGCCGAACACTCCGCCGCCGAAGTCGCTCTCAGCTCCCTCTCCCACCGTGGTCCCTCCCCTTCCCTCGCCGCCAGGATTCTGGTCTGTTGATGTTCTCTCTCTCTCTCTCTCTCTCTCTCTCTCTCATTCTTCTTCATTTCTTGTCTTAGCTGATCACTAAAATTGACCAATAGAATTGAGCTAAAATTTGCTGACGATCAATCACATCAGTTGGTTAACTTTTGATCGCCGGTGAGTGGGTTCGCCGGGAAACGACGAAAATGCCCCTTGATTTGCGTCTGTGCTTGCGGTTGCATATTTGAGTGGGATTTTCTCTTGACTTGGGTGGCGACAATAATGTGATTCATTTTTATTTAATTATTTATTTCGAATATATAATAAACAATGGGAAAATGTGAAGTTTCTGGGCGAGAGAAGTAATAGTAGGATTAAGTGTTTACTAAAAGCTAAAGCACTAATCTTTGATTTGTTTGTCTTTTTATCTGGAAACCAGCTGTACTTGCGTTTCTGATGATGCTCTGCTTGTTCACTAACTTTAACTTCATCTGCTAGGGGTATTTCGGTCATAAGATATTCTTGAGCCACCATACGATTGCTTCTGCGGTCACCTAGTTTTGTTGACGTGATGTCAATTGGTTTTTGTGTGTTCAGGATGAGACGGGGGTGTACAAGAACCTGTTACAGGAAATTGCACAAAGAGTTGGAGCTCCATTGCCGCAATATACAACAATCAGGTCGGGCCTCGGACACCTGCCCGTTTTTACTGGGATCGTAGAGTTGGCTGGGATAGCATTTACAGGGGAACCTGCCAAGAACAAGAAGCAAGCTGAGAAGAATGCAGCTATGGCAGCGTGGACATCTCTAAAACAATGTAAGTTTCAGTCTTAAGCTTTCTTGTTGATGAACTGTCTGTGTGATGGAATATAATGATTGAACTGAAGTAAGCCTCAGTCCCAAACTACACGAACCCTCTTCCTCCAATGTCCTCTGTGTAGAATCATATCGTTTTTAAATGTTCACAAACTAAGACTTCAAATTTATGGAGTGCATAACTAGTATATATGTTATACAGCTGTGTTTCACAAGGCTAGCAGCTGGCCTAACCATTATTTACGTTTTAGTGAGCTCATTAGTCAGATATTAGCTCACCATTCTCCACATTCTCTGTAAACAATTTGCAGAATATATGTTTAAATTTTTCATTGAGCAGTGTCTGAAATATCTGCCCGCGAACTCCTATCCTGAAGGTCAATTACTTTTCTATTTTGGTTTTTCCCAGTGGCAAAAGAAACTGCAAGTTCTTCATCTGAGCCAGAGAATAATGATGAGTTAGAACAGATTACAATAGCGCGAGCCTTATTGAATTATCGCCTAAAGGAAAAGATGGCCATGGCGAGCACTCTTGATTCCCCAATCCCATTTGCAAGAAAGTTCCCAGCTCAGAACACTAGACCAACAAGTCCACAGCCTCCCCTTGCTACTACATCAAAAATTCTTCCCTTATTCTGCCCTAAGACAGCGTCTCGACACAGACCAACATCGACTGGAGCAAATGAAAAACCTGCACAGCCACAACCGTATGGCTCAGAAGGACGTGTTGTTCGACCTCAGAAATTCCCTGCTGCTGGAGCTGCCCCCTATGTTCCTATCCGACAATATAGGACCTCTTGTCGTGGCATTGCACCACCAGTGACAGTAAGAACTACAGTGCCTTGTTTCTCAGCACCTCCACACCCACCACCATCTGCTCTTCCACCTCAGATGATGCGGGCTCCAGCTGTACGAATAGCTCCTTCTGTCACTGTTAGACAGGCTGTGCCTGTATATGCCGCTCCCCCAGTTCATGGAGATGATTCTCTGGCTGTTCGCAAAGAAGATCCTCCGACCACTCCTGCTCCTGCTCAAAAAGTAGATTCTCGGACTGTTTTTCCTCCTGCCATTCTAAAAGATCTTCCAACTGTTACCGCAGCTGCCATTCAGAAAGAAGATACTCCAACTGTTACTCCGGCCATTCAGAAACAAGATTGTCTAACTGTTGCTAGTCCTGTTGTTCAGAAAGAAAATCCCCTAATTGTTGTTGCTTCTGCTGTCCAGAAAGGATATCCTCCAAATTCTACTGCTCCTTCCCCACAGGAAATACTGTCACAAGTAGAGAAAAGAGAGAACACAATCCTGAACATAGAAGAAACTGAGGCAGCATGCAGCTTGGGACAACTTAAAATATAAATAGTTTTAGGGGTGTGAACAGGAGAAAAAAAAATCAAGGTTTTTGTGCTGGGATTATGTTCATTTTGTTATCACCTCTCATCTTATGATATGAGTGTTTGTATTTTGCCCTCGTTTGCCAATTTTTTTTTTTTTTTTCAGTTTTCTTAGAAGAAACAGTTGCTGCAGGCTATATATTAGAGTATCCGAAGATCCATTATATATCCTAGCAATTCTGGAGCAGCAGTGTTCGACTCATTTGGCCAGATTCTCCCCCCTTGCACTTGTTCATATTCTGTTTTAAGCTGTGTCGCAGTTGGCAGGATTGGTTATTAGCTTTCTCTTTTAATCTTACGGGTACAATTTTTGGGTTTGGTAAACACGCGGACTAGACATCTGCTCATGCGGAGTGATTAGAAATTTAATTTTGTACTAAATTTGATCCTTCTGGGATTAGAAAAAGTATGCAGCTTCTCATGATGAGCTATTGGAACAAGGCTCTGAATATGCCACTCGATCCAAGAATTTGTTCCCAAATTTCTTACTGTTGGTGAGAGGAAATCTTGAGATGAGTTGGGTCTTATCTTACTTGAAACAAATGAAGCTATAAACAAAACAAGAAATTTGTGAGAGAATTCTCTTTCACGGAAAGTAATTGTAACACCCAATCGGCCATGACCCCGCCCACGTGTTTCCCAAGAAAATGGATTGTGCTCTCTCTCAAATCTCAATCTGTGAGAAATTGGAGCACTCAGCCTCTGAAAATTGACCACTACCAGAGTGAGAGGTGCTCGAGTTAATTTTATGTATTGCGTGAGATAATGCTGAGTTCATCCTTATGTTATAAATAAAATTTTTGATTAATTGATACGCAGACTTTGAGAAAATTATGCTGAGTTAATTATGTTATTAATTAGTAGGTGATTAATCAAATCCTAGCACATCACAAGTGGGGTTACCTTATTTCCCGCACCACATACATCTCCATCCATTCAGTCTTTGTTTTAGCTTGATAGCACATTGGATTTATGGGCCACAGGGCCAGAGCTTTCACTATCAGCAAAGCTAAAACCTTCAAAACAGGCCAGTGTTTAGGCCCCATCTTCAATAGCCGCACTTCCAAACACATTCACTTGATTGCTACACTCTGGAAAGAACAATCCTTTTCAATCCGATAAATGAACGTGAATCTCCATTAAGTTTTCAAGCTTCGTGCTCTTCAACTTCTTCTCTTTATCAAAATTATTAGTCCAAATGGACGCTTTGATTTTAACATCTTTCTGCAGTGGTGATGAAGGAAAATTAATGGCTGTCGTGTAATTTTGGAACTACTGAACTTGGTCAGAAATATTCCTAATTTAGAGTGGCACAAAATATTGATCGTAGACCAAACAGTCCTTTTCATGTTGGTTTAAAGGATTAGTTTAACAACCAATTCTATGCATCTTTTCGGAGTTTGAAACCCTGAGATAGATTTTTGGTTTCCATTATTTATTAGGTGGGTAGAAAGAACGCATCTACCGCTGGACATTATTTATGATTTCAGAACTCTTCTTGCTCCTGCATTATCTTCCTGTTAACTTTGTTGCATAATCCATTTATTACAACATGAATATAATTATATATTTTTTTAAAATTACTGTTTGTACTATTTTTTTTAATTCAAATTGTTGCGATTTTATTGGGGACGGGCAATAATGCAGTGTGCATGCTACAATCGATTTTATAAATTCTTTGTTATTCGTCTCCCAATTTTTCATTTTTGATTCTCAACTTATGATATATTATTATTCAACCCCTTAAATTAAAATAAAATTGAGAGTATCAATACTAAAAATAATTTCAAAATTTCCAAGATAAAATAAAGGTACAATGTTGTCACCGACAACGCTGTATTATTGACATTTTCTGAGATTAGTCCTAAGAAAAAAAATGATCTAATCACGGGGTTTAAAAGTTAATGATGATACAAAAGTCCTGATTTCTACAAATAGGAGGAACAAAAATTGAAGTGTGAGGAGGAATTATGGAGCCTTATCAGCACTTAACTAGTGTGTGGTCATTTCCATTTATTAATTGCCTTTGAAACTACATCTTGTCCTCCATCTCTTATACCTTTTTGTCCATTGATGAACATGCAATAGATCAGAGCCAGGCAAAGGTTGTTGAAATTTATCTAATTTTGAACTTCATAATTCATGTTAGGCTAAGCCGCTAAGGTTATGTTGGAGTTGATCTATGGTGAAACATGAGTCTCGGTTACGAAGAGGTGCTCTACCTGAGAGTGGTTTATAAATAGTCGAACCCTTTATATTATGTTTCTTTTCAATGGGTAAACTTCAATTTACCCCCTATTTAAAATGATAATTCTTTTTTTTTCTATTTTTAAAAGTGTGAATATATTAATTTCATCCCATTTACTGTTAAGAAGATTAAAAACAAAATTATCAAAGTGCCCCTTATTTGCTATCTCATCTTCTAAACGAAAATAGAAGATAAATTAAAATTTTCACACTTATTAAAAAATAAATTAGACATTGCCACTCCAGTTGAGGATGAATTAAAATTTATCCCCTCTTCATGTAGGATGTGGTTAAATTTCTCTTCATTTTTACCATACTGTTACATCAACTGCCAATACTACTCGTGGTCAAATTTCTGTTTGATTCTGCTTCAGAGCCATAACCATACCGTACAGCAGATTTTGGGTCATAAATTTCTTCATAAGAAACAAGAATTTATTGCTGAACAGAGATGAAGAGGCAAACAAGGCAAGAAGTCCACCAAAATCATTTAATACAACATCCATCGCCCCAAGACAACGAAGAAACAGTAACCTATTTGAAATAAAAACTTCAAGAGAAGTGTAAAATTTTTTTTTTAAAGAAAGAAAAACATTTGTAACATGTTAAATCTAGTGTTTAATGTTACTAGTATGGCATTCCGTGTTACTTTATAGTATTCATGTCTTGTACAAGGAAGGAGCTAATTTCAAAATTTTGACTCACTCTTATTTTATTTATTTCACGCGAGGGGAGAGGCCAGCAAGAGCTTAAGCTTAAGAATGCTGCAAAAATACCAGCAGAAGTGCATGCTAAGCTTAACCCACCAAATGGCACAAATGGTAGATTGTCATATACAAGTGGTAGTTAATAAGTTAATGATGGCTACTAAGTTTGAAAAACTATTGTGCATTGATAGGTAATAGGGGGATATGGTACGGGGGTGACCCAACTCTCTTCCAATTGACTGGTTTTGCTTGAGCAACACCCCTAACCACCGAGAAAGCGCCGGGTCATCTTTATCCATTTGTGAGTAAAAGCTTTATGGTGAAAACAACAGAGCATGGAGGGTGAAATGATGTAAAAAGGAGACACCCCCTTCAATATAATAATAAGTGTGCCCAACAAGCAAAGCTCATGGGCGAGAGGCAAACACTCAAGATCTAGAAAGTGTCAAAGAGAGAGAGAGAAGCAATTTTCAAAAACCATCTTTTATCATTTAACTTCAAACTATATTAAATAAGGTGAACGTAACTTCTTTCCATTCCTGTAAGAAGGGGTTCGGGTCCCGAATGCATTAACGAGTGTACTCAACGTATTCTGATTCTAAATATCTGTAGTTGAAATAATAATAATAATAATAATAATAATACTATGAATACGTACGTTCTATAGATAAATTGTTATATTGGTTAAAAGACAAAATAAGGGGGCCAAATGGTCACATTGTTTTGCATGACTTGTGGGGTGGGGTCGAGTCTCCACTTCAACGACACCAACCCTCAAAGCAAAGCCACGCCAGCATTCTATTGATTTACGCAACGATGCAATTGTGTTTTTATGTTTTTTGTTTTCTTATTTATTTAAAAAAGAAAATTATTTTGGGGATATGTATGGAGACGGCCCAGACAAGAAGGGCCCACATGATTGGACCTCAATGGGGCCCAAAGGGATTAAGGAAGCACTGGCATTATTCCTTTCCTATGACAAAAGCAATGGCTCATGGCTAAAGCAAGATAGTAACCCTCCACCACCCATATAAGCATTAGCCATTAGCAAATCAGCATTACCAATTTTCAATAACAAGAAGCCAAAAGAATATATCAAAAGTGAAAATAAATACAAGAGGGGGACAAAGTGGAAGAATGTTAATCCCATCACCTAAAGTTTTGAAAAGAAAAGCAAAAAAAAAATATATATACCCATTTGACTTTCTTATAGCTCATCATATATCCTTGATTGTCCTACATTTATTATATATATATTGATTAGGAAATATGTAAGATCTATGTCATGCATAGACAATCTTTTTGTATATGATGTTTCTTTCTCCATCATGTTGGAAATCTGTGCTTTGGGTGAAGATCCATGAATATGTTGTTGTAGTTAAACTTGTCGTATTAAGAATAACAAATTAATGTTAAGTTAGTCGGAGAATATTTACTTCTATTTGAGCCCAATAAAAGTAATTATGATATTTAATTTCATTCCTTAATTATAACATACTTGAGTGGAGGAAGTCTTCTTCTTTATGAAATATGAGTGGAATATATATTTTTTAAATATTAGTGAGGGCTAAAATATGGAATGCTTCATAAGATTAGTGTAAACTAATCCCTTACGAAATATAAGTGGAGTATACGTCTCTTGAATATTAATGTGTGTTTTAATAACAGTAAAAATGTGGATTATTTCATAAGATTAATGTAAACTAACCCAAGTTGTAGTATGATGTAATATCAGTTCTAATCGTTGAAAGATATCTATAATAAACAAATAGCATAAATGATACCTCATTTAAAATTCTAAATTACATTATTATTAGGATCAAATAGTAGAACAAAACTAAAAGTAGTCGTCGTATATGAAGCTGAATTATATTTTTCTTATAGCATTGTATAGTAGTATCCTAAATAAAATCTTGATAAACTTCTAACTCTTAATATGTGTTAGTAGTAAAAATTGATAAATAGAAACAAACAACCCAATTCTTTTTAATCACTTCAAACAGACAAAATTCACTCAAACAAACAGTAAAGTTAATGGGTTAAAAAAAGAAAAGAGAGAGACAAATTGGTGTTAGAAAGCTTGAAGGTTATGTTTCCATATGAGACAAATCAAAGGGAATGAGTGGATACAGGCCATTTGTCACAAAAGCAGATGATGGACTCAAAATGAAAATTAGGTACACATCAAGAATATACTCTCTCCTCCTTTCTTTTCATGTCTGTAATGTGACAGAGAGAGAGAGAAGAGAGAAGAGAGAGAGGGGGAGGGGGGGGGGGGGGGGGATATTTGTGTCTGAACTGATAAATACACAATAATGCCGACAGCACCAAATATGGAGCATGACAATGCTTCTCTCTCTTTCAATTGTTCAAAGTCAATTTCATTGCTTTTGTTTTCTGCAATATATATCTTTTTTATTTTTATTTTCTTTTGTTGCCACATACTTTTTTTAACTCATTGGCATGCTTAAGAAAGAAAAGTCATTGTTTCAAGATTGTAAAAATCTTTTTCTGTTGAAAATGGATTAATATCATGCTTTCCATTATCAAATCCAAACAAAGATTTGTTCCAATCATATATACCAATGTACACAACATTAATAACATACCCACTTACCTACTTCCACTACTTCAAGATCAAAAATACCAAATTAATCACATATTTGATTACTTTCATTACTAGGAAAAAAAAAAAAACACTCATTGACATAACATGATAACTAATTTGTGCACTTCAATTTTATTTTATTTTTTGTTTTAGGTAAATGAACTTTGTCTTCTATTAAAGAAGTGGTTCGGTTACTTGATTGAATTATTTTTCAAAGTGATCTTTGTTTTATTATGGAAAATGGCTCAAATGATTATGCATGGTTTTTATTTTACGATATGAACCTTACTTAAAATCTTTCTCGTCAAAGAATACAGTTAGTTTACTAACTTTAGAACAATATTACATAATTGTTTGATTACTTATGGGTTATGGCCCGTTTCTTCTAATATCTTTTTGTATTTTAATAACAGTGTATACTCTTTTTTATTCAATTGGTGAACCTCAGATATGTAGTGACCCTTGATCATAATATTATAATATAAAAAAATTAATTATTTGCACTAACGTTTTCCACATAACTATGATTATTTTTCCTCTAATATAACGTGAAAGCGACAATGCAGGTTTTTATCATTATTATTATTCGAAAATTATTGCATGATTTGAAGTTTTTGAATATAATATCATATATTAGTTAAAATAAACAGATATTATTTGCATAGTATTCAACATTTTTTTTTTCTTTGATGAATTGGTTAAAGTTGCTAAAGCAATTCTTGGTATACACTCATCTTGACAAGACATCTCTTTCTTTACTGCCTATTGGATTTGGGGTCACATTCTTCACCTCAAATAAACTACTTTAAGCAAATTGGAGAGCTCATACCTTTGTAAGTGGACTCAATTTCACACAATCATTACAATATTTTTCTTCTTTTTATTTTATTTTATTTTATTTTATTGAATCGTATTATATAATACACAATCATTGTAGCAAAAAGATTAATTTCAACCCGGTGCGCCCAACAATAATTCTTTAATCTTTGTTACTTTTTTTTTTTTTATTGTTGCTTGCTTGTTAATTTATGTGATTTAGCACCCTGATTGTTGCATCTCAGAGGATTTAATTATATATAAAAAAGAAAAAAGAAAAATTGGTGCCCATAAGTTGTCCAATGTGAGAAAAGCTTCAATTTAAGTCAAATAGATATTATTTTATCTTAAACTAAACATTAAGAATAGTATTAAGATATTTGTGCAGCTTGAGCATTTGTGGTCAGCACGTGATGTTGCTTTTTGCGCATGCCAAAAGCCGCTGAAAATGCCACTCACATCTGAGCCACATTGGAGTTCAAATGTTTTTCCAAAGATTTTAAAGAATTAAAATAAGATTCTTTTTGTTTATTCATTTTAATTCATAATATTGTAATGTACGATGATTCGTATTAAAGTGAGTATATGGCGTATGTATTTTTGGAGTATTCAGAAGCACTTTCTTTGTAAAAGTTTTTTCTTTTTTTAATACTTAAGAGGAATTGTATTTTATTTTTTAATTAAAAAAACCTCAACGAGTCACCCAAGCCATTGTTTGGTAAATAATAACAACATACCGGAGAGGAATGAGTTCGTGTACCCAATTATGCTATAATTCTAATGATTCAAAGGCTCTCTTGGGTCTTTGACTCTTTGTAATATCAATAAGATAAAATTATGAATTAAAAAAAAGAAGGAAACATTGGAATTGAGGTTAAATCAGGGTTGTTATAGAATGGCTCGAGTGTCTTAGCTTGCTTTAGGCCATGTATGCATACTAAAATAAAAGAGATTGAGTACCTGTTTAGCTTCAATGGAGAGAAGCGTTTAGGTAAGAAGTTCGAGCTTTAATGAGTGTATGAGCTATTAATCAAACAATAATATTATACTTATTCAGTTGAGATAGTTAATTTACATACCAATTGATCTGATAAATGGCGTGCTATTATTTAATTAACTTTAAAATGATAGTTAATTGTTAAATCCTATCATTTAATATCCAAGTAGTAATGACACATCAGGTTATATATAAACTAAGTATCCGAACTAAGCATAGAAATACAGTGAATACACTTTATTTAAGCATCTTGCATGCAAGTTCAAATACTTTTTCTACAATTAATTAAATTATAAATGAAATCCCTGTATATTCAACCGCAATGAAGAATGAAGATGGGGTTTGAAATTGTAAAAATAAAAAATACGGGGTCTTAGAAGATATTTAAATGGGGGCGGTCGGAGCTCAACTCATATTATATTTCAGTATAAATACGCGTTTAGAGCCTATATCACCGACCAGTGGCGGTGAGCGCCGCCCCCGCAAGAATTTCCAATTAATAAATAAAAATAACAATAAAAGAAATAAACAAAAAATGTAAAAAGCAATTTGAGGATAGAGATGGCATTTTGGCTTTTTTTGGGGTTAATTACTGTATATGCACGATTAATATAAAGTAAATAAATAAAATAATGGTAACTAGTTGGTCCGGAATTAAGAAACCGCCTTGATACTATTATTTTATTATTCAAAGAAAGCATTAAGCAAAGGACTGGTGGGCCCCCTCTATTTAGGCTTTAGAATTGTCCCTGTTCCGCTAGAAGAATCTCGAGACTGCCACTCTTTTACTTCTTTCTTTATATATTTTTTTAAAACTTTTTGAGCGAAGAATATTCTTTTATCTTTTGGTCTAATGAAACCCCAATTTAGAAATTAATACAACTCCATGTACCATATGATAACATAAAAAAATAAAAAAGAAATTGTTAGCTCTTCAAAAAGCAACATGTTGGTTGTCGTATGTTGTCTCTGTAGTTCTCAATAGATATATTATTGGGATATTATTATTTTTTATCTTCTACTATTCATGATATATTATTTTATTAACTAAATTTTTTAATAATTATTTTTTTTCTCACTTTATATTTTAGTGTTTATCCTTTTACAATCAAACCATTAAAGTTAAAAAATTTTTTACGAAAATTATAGTTTAAGTTTATTTTATCTTTGAATTATATAAGTGTAATTTAACCTTCTAAATTAAAAAAAATACGAAATCACATATATACAAAGGAGTAATTCTTTTATCAATTGGTTATATTACATATTTAAAATACTTAATTGATAAAATTATAAATATTATACCTTGTAAAATTCTTAAATCATTTAATATATTAGAATTCTTAAAATATCATAATGACATCAATAATTTATTAATGGAGTCAACATTTGGTGATAAAATAATAAAAACTAAAACATTAAATAGAAAAAACAATTGTCAGAAAATTTTAGTAATATATCAAAAAATGTTAAGTGATAAAACGATAATATATTCTTAAATTATTTTTCCTATAGATGCATAATAGTTTTTTAGAATTAAAAAAACCCATTTAACTAATGGGAATATGGGAGGACTCTCCTTACGTAAGCACAGTGAAAAATTTACATTTGATTTTCATTGTTACATTCTAAAATCTTCCCTCGTTGCATTAATTTTGATAAATGTCATAATTTCCACACAAAAATAAATATTTTTTTAATTACTAGAAATTAACCATTTTATGACTTAAATTTTTCTGAAAAAAAGTTTTATTTTTTTACAATTTTTTAAAAATTAGCCTGTTAGGTTATAGAGAATTGGTGATTTTGACCTTATAAAACGTACTCTAGGGTATCATGTCAGAGTCCTCCTTGGCCGATGATCTTGATGGCGCTCTCCCGCTCATCCCATCTGATGATCATGATCATGCCTCATCAATGTATTAATTGGGCTAATTTGTCATTTCGCATCAACCATAGGGACAAGATCGTAAAAGCGGCGAAGAAGATTATAAAGAAACCCAACCCTCTGCCAAGGAAGTTTGTCGGAATGCGTGCGATTGCAATTGCATTTGCAAATCAAAAAATACTCTCTCTCTTTTATTCCCTCACCCCATTACTGTTTCAGGCTCACAGCACTCACTGACTCTCTCTTTGAGAAAAACAAAAAAGCAAAATAAGCAAACCCATTCAGAATCTTTTTCATTTTTCTTCACTCACTCATGCTTAGGGTTTTTTCATTTTCATTTTCTTTTACAATTCATTAATCAGCTTCTTTGCTGTAATGTCACAGCCCATTACTGCTCTCTTTCTTGTGAGAGAGCTTCAAGATCAAAATGGGTTCTGTGATTTTGAGCTCTTTCAGCTGAAAATATAGGATTTTTGTCTTTGTTCTTTCTTAAAGGGTTTGGTCTAATTTGAAGCAATAAAATTGGAAGGGAAAAAGAAAAAAAAAACGAGTTCTTTAGTGTTCAGAGCTTGATCATCAACCAATAACTGCAAGGGTTTCATTAAAATACTGACTTTTTGTTTGTTGTTGTTGATTATAAGCTCTCTTCAAGAACCCATCATCATTCATTTGGCTTATTTGGCTTTGAGAGTCTTTACACTTAAGACCAAAGAATCTTCTTTTAAGCCTCACCAGTTTTGTAACTCTCTGTCTCTCTCTCTCTCTCTCTTAACACATCACAAACGACGGACTTTACTAAGAAGACAAGGATATTTAAGCTCCCTAATCCCAAAACAAGCAGCACCTAGTTTGCTTCTTCTCAAGACTCAAGTTTAGCACACAGACAGACCCATCTGGTTAAATCTCTTGTGGGCTTGTCGTTGGATTTGTCCAGAAAAAGTAATGGCTATGGTGATTCAGCAGCAGCAGCAGCAAAGAGAGAGCAGTAGTGGGAGTATCAACAAGCACCAGCTTGATAATGGGAAGTATGTTCGTTACACGGCTGAGCAAGTGGAAGCTCTCGAGAGAGTCTATTCTGAGTGCCCCAAGCCCAGTTCTTTGCGTAGGCAACAGCTGATCCGTGAGTGCCCCATTCTTTCCAACATAGAGCCTAAACAGATCAAAGTTTGGTTTCAAAATCGAAGGTAAATTTTTCATTTTTTTTCTTAGCTTTCAATTTTGATTTTCTCGTACTTGATTGAGATTCGTATCGTATGATTTGCGTTAGAAGTGCATCATTGGCTGAAATTTTGTTAACAAAATTGTGCATGTGGGAAAAAGATTGGATTTTTTGAATTGGGATTTGAATAAATTTTAGCTGTTGTTTTGATTCGTATGTGAATAGATTTATTCGGGGCTTGATTTGTTTTGGGTTCAAAGGATTGTATTTGGTTGTTCAGGTGTCGAGAGAAGCAGAGGAAAGAGGCTTCAAGACTCCAGACTGTGAATAGGAAATTAACAGCTATGAATAAACTGTTGATGGAGGAGAATGATCGGCTGCAGAAACAGGTGTCGCAGTTGGTGTGTGAAAATGGGTATATGAAACAGCAATTGCGTACAGTGAGTTTATGCTCTTCTCTCTTTATTATAATGTTTTCTTGTTTTTCCTGGTGTGCAAAATGCAGAATGTGCTTCCACATAATTGCAATTGGGTTGATTATTTGGTGTTTGTTGCCTAGCCATCTAAATTTTACATTTGGTTCTGGGGTGACACAACATTATTGATCACACTGGAAGATCAGTCTTTAAAGCAAATATTTCAGATGTATGCATAATCTTGGGAATTATATGATTGCTTCACTTGATTTCCTTGCACAGTTCTTTGCAACCAAGTTAACCCCTTTGCCTTTTGCTTTGGATTGTTTGTCCTTCTTTTTCTCTTTTTCTTTTTAAATTATTTTTGCTGTTTCACATTTGACATTTCAAGAATATTCATAGCTCATTGCAGTTTTTCAGGCTACCCACTTAGTGTTGCTATTTGTCCTGCTAAAAAATCAAGTGGTTCCTTTTGTTCTTTTGTCAGTTTTTGATCTGACTTCTATTTCTTAATTGATATTTCTGCAGGCACCTGCGACTACTGATGCGAGCTGTGACTCTGTGGTGACCACTCCTCAGCATTCACTGAGAGATGCCAATAACCCTGCTGGGTAGTCTTAAAAGCTGTGCCCACAAATATCTAATCTTCCGCTCCAACTTGAACTTACATTTTTTGTCTTTGTTTTTTGCAGACTCCTTTCTATTGCAGAGGAGACCTTGGCAGAGTTCCTTTCAAAGGCTACAGGAACTGCTGTCGATTGGGTCCAGATGCCTGGGATGAAGGTTGTTTACGTGAATATATATGAATTTTATGTGTTTCTGTAATTTGCTAGATTTTGGTCATGTAGAACATATCTCTCTTTGCAAATCAGAAGCGAATCTGAGCTGTTTATATAATGTCTTGTCAGCCTGGTCCGGATTCGGTTGGGATCTTTGCCATTTCACAAAGTTGCAGTGGAGTGGCAGCTCGAGCTTGCGGTCTCGTAAGTTTAGAACCTACTAAGGTAAGAATACACATGACAATGAAGATGGTGAAAGTGTTACCATCATTTCTTGCATTTTATGAGGCAATGTAATTGAGCTATTTTACAAAAATTTTAACAGATTGCAGAGATCCTTAAAGATCGTCCATCTTGGTTTCGGGATTGCCGGAGCCTTGAAGTTTTCACAATGTTTCCTGCTGGGAATGCTGGAACAATTGAACTTTTGTACACACAGGTGAATGAGAATGGTCAGAAGTGTTCATATCTTGTGTTATTTTTTTGGGTATTTATCTTCCCTTTGAAAGTAATATTGATAATCAAAAGTGCTTCAGGCATATGCTCCAACTACTCTTGCTCCTGCACGGGATTTCTGGACTCTAAGATACACTACAACTTTAGACAATGGGAGTCTTGTGGTATGCATTTTGCTGGATTCATATCTTTTCCTATTGTTGTGTCTAACCAGTATATTTTACATTGTTGATCAGCACCCTTGATGTGGTATTTTGTACATGGGCTTGTTTGAACCATCTTTTGGTGGGTTCTCTGCTTAGTTAATTATGGTTACATCTTCATCAGCTACCACTTGACCCAACGGTTTAAGCTGGGTAGCACCCAACAATGGAATCGAAGATCTATCATGTCTCCTTACGTGCAAAGCACGTGGATCACAAAAACACAAATGCAACTGAACATAAGAGTAACACTGATACAACCACTAACTATAATTTCATTTGCATGTCATGGGGTTTGATTCACTTGGTTATATTTGCTTTGATTTCATGCTAATCTCATACTATTTATGCATTTAGCATGCCTTTTGGCCATCCTGTTATCGTGCGTATGATAATTCAGACTGTTTGGTTTTGCAGATTATACCATAATTGTTCATGTTTTCCAAACATCATGTGATTCATAGTAGTTCTAAATGGTGGAAATCTAATGAGAAGTGCTAATTTTATCTTTCTGTTGTCAACTTTACAAGGTCTGTGAGAGGTCTCTTTCTGGTTCTGGTGCTGGACCAAATCCAGCATCCTCTGCTCAGTTTGTGAGAGCTGAAATGCTCCCTAGTGGTTGTCTGATTCGTCCTTGTGATGGTGGAGGGTCAATTATCCATATTGTCGACCACCTTAATCTTGAGGTTAGCCTTGGCTAATGTTTGATCATTTGGTTAAATCAAACTTTTTGTTGGATGGCATTCAAGTTTTCTTTTTTTAGGCATGGAGTGTGCCAGAGGTGCTGCGGCCACTTTATGAATCATCAAAAGTAGTGGCTCAGAGAATGACTATTGCGGTGAGTAGATTTACTCTGTTCCTGAGAAAGAGGGCATGCTAGATGGATTAGCATTCTTTAAGCAATTTCCTGTGTTACAAGTGGCTATTTCCTTATATTGGTTGAAGTTGTCTTTTGAGTATGTGGCTGGTTTCTGCTATGGCCATTCCTGATTGAATTTTTTTTTTTAAGGCGCTTCGTTATGTCAGGCAAATAGCTCAGGAGACAAGTGGCGAGGTAGTATATGGGCTGGGCAGGCAGCCGGCTGTTCTCAGAACTTTTAGCCAAAGACTAAGCAGGTACTGTATGGTCAGCTTGGTTTTTGTTATGGTTGTAGTTGTACAACATCCATATTTGTACTTGTTCATGTATATCTACTGTGAAGTTTTAGAATTTAGTTCTTTATTGTAATATTTCTTATGTCCTTTTCTTTTTTGTCCCCCCTTTTCCCCTTGTAGAGGCTTCAATGATGCTGTCAATGGGTTTAATGATGATGGTTGGTCGTTGATGACCTGTGATGGTGCTGAAGATGTGATAATTGCAGTTAATTCAACTAAGAGTTTGAGCACTGCCACTAATCCTACTAATTCCCTTGCATTCCTTGGAGGTATTCTCTGCGCAAAGGCCTCGATGCTTCTCCAAGTAAGTTTTAAATCTTCATTACAAGTTCAATACAATCTTCTAATTCTTATTTTTGATTTTTTCTCTAGTGCATTCTTATTCTCTACTTCAGGAACATTTCAGCATGATAGAAATGTTATATTGCCTGAAAATTTTAATGTAGGTGGGGTTCCCTTGACTTAATTTTTTAACGCATTGGATCTACTCAATCCAATGATAGATGGATGTGGACTTAAATGCTAATATTTTCCTTTAAATCCACACCATTGGATTGGCTAGTTTCAATGGATGGAAAATTATGTCATCATTTTAAGTAAAAAATTGAAGTCAAGGTCAGTAGATATAGGCTTAGAAATTTACCTGAGCATTCTATAATTTTTTCACTTCCCTGCTAGTGGATGATTAAGATTGAAAATAATATGGTTGTGTATTAGTTAATGGAAAATGTACTCTGTTTTATTTCATACTGATGTGCTGAATGGAACACATGATTCTCCAATCACATTCGGATATTTGATGAACTGTTAATTGTGAATCTGGTTTCCATCAGGCTTGTTTGTTCAAGATAATGTTCTTTTCTATCTTGTCTTGGGGTGTAAAAATGACAGAATTGTGTGTATTTCCTTTCTCCTGCCAGAATGTTCCTCCTGCATTGCTTGTCCGCTTCCTGCGGGAGCATCGGTCTGAGTGGGCTGATTTCAATGTTGATGCCTATTCTGCCGCGTCATTGAAAGCTGGTTCCTATGCTTATCCTGGAATGAGGCCTACGAGGTTTACTGGGAGCCAAATAATTATGCCACTTGGCCACACAATTGAGCATGAAGAGGTTCGTCATTGAATAGTCTTCTGCCCTTCCTTCTTAAGGATTATAATAACAAGGAGAATTTGACAGTTGTGTGCTGTTCATATCAAATGTATGTTTTACAGTATAATTTTTCTTAGCTGTTCGACACTAATAATTTCTATTTCTGATTTTTTCAGTTGCTTGAAGTTATTCGACTGGAGGGGCATTCTCTTGCACAAGAAGATGCTTTCGTATCAAGGGACATTCATCTACTTCAGGTGAATCTGTCTCTTGTTATATAATTTTTTCTGTCAAATTTTCAGAGTGTGTGTGTGTAATTTGGAGTTAAAAGGGCCCTAATTTCATTTACTATTCTGTAATTGCTTTTTATTTTGGACAGATATGCAGCGGGGTTGATGAAAATGCCGTGGGAGCATGTTCTGAACTTGTCTTTGCTCCTATTGATGAGATGTTTCCAGATGATGGTCCATTGTTGCCCTCTGGTTTCCGCATTATCCCATTGGATTCAAAAACAGTTGGGTTTAACTTCACTGCACTTGACTTGAACCTTTCATATCTTTTCGCAGTATTGGTGCTTGTGTTAATAAATAATAAGCTTCACATATTCCTGAAGAATAAAAAATATCTGCTTTAGTTGAAACTTTTGGCTTCCTTTGTTTAACCAAGTGAAATTTATTTTGTTAAAATTGCTACTGTGCATTTACATCAGTTTGAGGAGTTGTGGCAGAAAGAGTTTTGCTCATTTGACTCAAACATTAGCTTAATATTTGAAATTGGTTAACATGTGGATACAAAATTTGTAGTTGTAGATTATCTTGCTTGATTTCATACTATTGTCATCTACCTCAACATGCTAATGTTGTGTTATACAGCCTGATACACCGGATACGTTGACCGCACATAGAACCCTAGATCTGACATCCAGTCTTGAAGTTGGCCCGGCAACAAACCCTGCTGGAGGAGATTCTTCATCGTGCCATCACACCCGATCAGTTTTGACTATTGCTTTCCAGTTCCCTTTTGAGAGCAATCTACAAGATAATGTAGCAACCATGGCACGCCAGTATGTCCGTAGTGTAATTTCATCTGTTCAGAGGGTGGCCATGGCCATATGTCCGTCAGGATTGAGCCCAACTTTGGGACCAAAGCTTTCGCCGGGCTCTCCAGAAGCGCTTACACTAGCTCACTGGATCTGCCAGAGCTATAGGCAAGTTCTGAATCAATCCCCCCACCCCAATTTCATGATAAATATTCAATGAATTAGATGCATGTAGTTGACTTCCATAGTCTGGACAAGGTCAATTTCAGTCGCAAAAGGGAGTTGAAAATGTAACATTGAGTTCATAATCTTGATTAGACACGGTCAAGCTATCTTCTGTCATGCCATAACAAGAAACTTTCAAGTGAAATATCATATAACAGTTCTTACTGATTCGTTTTCGAGTGGACTATTTTCTATCAAATCCAAACTGATAAGCTGTCAATTGAAATGTGTTTTTGTTGATTTAATGAACCAGCTTGATTAGCATTTTTGTGAGTTGCTAATATTTCCTTTTTCATCTTCTGCAGTTATCATTTGGGGGCAGAATTGTTGAGATCTGATTCTATTGGTGGTGACTCAGTGTTGAAAAATCTTTGGCAGCATTCAGATGCTATATTGTGTTGTTCATTAAAGGTACATTTACAGTTTCATCAAAGATAATGATATATCATGTATTAAAAATGTTTCTGAAAATTTTCCTCTAATATTCAAATACCATTCACACTGTCTGATACCAAGAGGTGTGTGTATATATTTTTTCTAATGCATCTTTGTTGATGCTGCAGTCGATGCCAGTTTTCATCTTTGCAAACCAAGCTGGCCTTGACATGCTGGAGACAACTCTAGTGGCTCTACAAGATATCACACTGGATAAGATCTTCGATGAATCCGGGCGCAAGGCATTGTGTGCTGATTTTGCCAAGTTGATGCAACAGGTAACTTACATATTACTACTAGTGTGTATTTCTTCTTAAACTTCTTTGTTTAAAGAGAGGAAAACTATGAAAAGATGTGAACGTTGATTGTGAATTTCAAGCAGCTGAAATTTCTGACTTTTTTATCAGGGATTTACCTACTTGCCGGCTGGCATCTGTATGTCGACAATGGGCCGACACGTCTCATATGAACAAGCCGTTGCATGGAAAGTTCTTGCTCCCGAAGATAACACTGTCCACTGTCTTGCTTTCTCTTTCATAAACTGGTCTTTTGTGTGAACATTTTAATTTATTTACCCAACGCCTTTTGCCCCAGTATAAATATGAAAATGCCAAAAATTTCTAGAAAAAAATTTTTGTGCTATTTAAATCCCAGCCTAAGGTTTGCATTATATTAATTTAATTGAATCGTTGTTTAGTTCGGCCATACTTTCTTTTTGTAGCTCTTTCTTTTTCTACTTCGGAACTTGGAACTGGGAACTGATGCTTAACTGGTCTTTGTAATCACTTCCACACAAGCTTAAGTGTCACGAGCTCACTATTATTTTGATTCTTTGCAAATCCCACTGTACGTACATATCAAGCAAATATGTCAAAGCATTTGATATTTAAGTAAGGCCATAGTAACTTGCTCACGGTCATGGACCTTTTTTCATGGCACGTGTGAATTTGAAATTAATGAGGAGGCCTTTGAAATTTGGCCTTGTTAACAGTTACATCAACGTTGCATTGTTTGTGTACCCTGGAATTGTTGCATTGCTGTTTCCCGTACGAAACAACAAACGGTTAATTAATTGTTAAAACGGTTAATTAATTAAGTTGTTAAAACATTAAACGGTTAATTAATTGTTTACCAGTACATTGTTTTTAAGAGTTTGAAAGTTTTGCGTCCAGGGTTCTGAATTTGGAAAATGATGTTCTCACACATTCGCGCACAAACGTTTGCACAAAACGGTGCGTGCACAACAACACACACGCTCTTCCCAGCTCCTTCCACTCGCTTATGCCTCCTTTCATTGCAACAAAAATCCAGCAGCTTCCTCATTCTCTAGACACTATTCTCCCTTGTTCTCGGCTCTGTACTCCCTTATTCTCGCTGGATTTGTTTTACCACACTCTCTCGGCTCAAATCACCCTCATTCTTGGTGGCTCCATTTACCTCACTGTCTCGGTTCCGATTTGCCTCAATATTTCGATCTCAGTTTCATCTATTTGCAATGAAAATTACGTTTATGGTTGAAATATCATTTTCTGTTATTTGCAACTTTGCATTAAATCGTGTATAGCTTTCGGTTCACAAGGAAAAGTTTGAACTAATTTCAATGGACAGAGAACCTCAACCAAACCATTTTCAGCTGCAAAATCATGTTGCAAATGCACTGCATAATCACTCACAAATCTCTAAGCCACATGAACAGACCAAGCAAATGAGTTTTCTCAGATTTCATTCAATTTGACAAAAATCACATAAACTAACAATACTCTTGCAATGGCTGCAAACAACTCACTTTTGTAATATCAACAACAACAACTTCAATGAATCATAAATAAATCAAACAAAATATTCTTCGAGAGAAATTTCAAGTTCAAATATTCATTAAATCATCTTTTCAAAAAAACCGAGTTGTTGCACAGTTGCAGTGAAAACCGAGCTATTGCAGTATATCTTGTTTGGTGTGTGTGTCTTGTGGAATTACGAGGAGCTTTTTAAAGGTTGCACAAAACGCACCGTTTTGTACAAATTTTTGTGCGCATATTTGTGAGCATATCGCTACTGTCTGAATTTTGATGAGATGCATTCATTGTTCGGTGTGCATTTGAGCAGCCGTCTTTAATTGTTGTAGCTGTGCATATTCCAATGAAAGTTTTGATTATTTTATTGATGACATGGATTCTGTTTTCTTTCATCATTCAAAATCAAAGCTTAGATGCTCTTTTTATTTTTCAGTTTTTATGTTCTTTTGGCTTTTCGTGAAGCATTAATTACGTGTTTGAGGGGAGAAAGTGATCTCCTTCTTTGGCCTCGTTAACAGTCACGAGCTTTCTTAGCTGGTAAGCATATTTAAAGGTGATGAGTAATAATGATTAAGATTTTTCTATGATCTAATTTAATTTGAGTGAAATTTATGTGAGTGATTGATAGTTAATAATTAAAAAATAAACGTAGTTGAATTTTAATTATAAACTAATATTAAAAGGCTGGACAAAAGATTTTGAAAAGTTAAAAAGTTCAGTAAAGATTAAGAGAGTATTATAATTCTAATTTTTTTAGCTATAACTCGTTAATTCATTCATAGATAACAATAAAACTAATAACAAATTGATCTTAATGGATTCAGCATTAACAGAAGCAATTGCAGCCTATAATATATATAATTCTTTTGGCAAATGAATCAATAAACATTCGAACCGTGCTAGCAGAAGCAATTAACAGCCTAATGCCTCTCTATTAGCAAGTTTCGAATGTGCATCCATTCTTTTCGGCTAAGAGAAGAAAATAATTTTTATCGTTGTACTCTTCTATAGTAAGACCGATATTAAATGAAAGTATTGGTTAACTGGAAACACAAAAAGAAAAAAAGAAAAAAGAAAGAAAGAGAAATGATATTTGGACACCACTTGAACAAAATGGAAACTAATACACGGCAACATCGCATCATTTTATGTAGAAAATTGTGTGTTTTTTAGAAATAGAGATATCCTTTCTGTCTCTATTTGTGATCGCCGTGGTTAGTGACCAAAAATCATTTTCTTTAATAAAGACAGATAACATTAACCATGCCTATATGACAATTGTATGATGATGCAACATCAGTTTGTAGGCTTATAAGAGTTTGTATAAACAATAATATAATAATACATATTGAGCTATGAAAATAATATCAGAGAATCAAAGAATAGCATTTGGAGAATGCCTTAACAGAGTTTCTCAAGATTCTTAGTTTTACTTCTTCAAGGGAGAATCTCATTTTATCTTGTGAAGTATTCAGTTGAGTTGACAAATCATCCAAGAAATCTTTTTCCTTAGCATATGATCTGAGAGAAGAAAATATAATTGAGATTCCATCAATTGCCTTGTATATATCTCAAAATTGTTTTCTCCCTGCAGGTGTAACTATCCATTCCATTTCCATGGGTGCTAAAATTTTTGTCTCCCATTTGACTCAGAAAATAGAAAATCTGGCCCCTGGCGATGCAACAAGCAGCACCCCAACTTTGAAAAACAAGTCCGAAAAGCTCTTAGCACTGTCGATGATATAAACACAAAACGTTTACAATGAGAAATCAAATGGAAGAGGAAAGATAAAATAGTGAGAAACCAATAAACTCTCACATACAAACTCAAGTTGCAGTAAAAATATCTTAATCTAACTATATCTAAAAATAAGCAATTAACTAATCACAATTCCCACAAATAATAACTCACACTAAACCTCAAAGAGCTAACCCATTACATGATAATATTTCATAGCAGCAAAATAAATAATAAATAAAATAATTAAACAAAGTAACGATTATATTACTCCAATTGTTGAATGAATCTCTAAAAGATGCAGATCAAGGCGATTTTGGCTTAGGCTTATCAGCTTCTGCCCTCCTCCTGCGGGCAGTTTACTCAGTAGGGGATTTTACAGACACTCTGCGTATCCTAAAAGAATTTCCGGTTATCAAAAGGAGAGAAAATGTGTCTAGAGAAATTTAGCTGCCCTTTAATGCGCTTCACGTCTTCTTCAAGTAACCAGATTGATTATTCCTAAAGGTAAACAGCCACTAGCAAAGATGAAAGATCAGCTATCTCATTGTAGTAGAAGATGTCGAGACATGACAAGTTTGATGAGTTCTCCGAGATGCTCATCTATCCTTTTACTTGTCCGAGGATATATGTCAAAATAATTTTAACTACTAGCAATGCAGATAATATACCACCGGAGGCTGCGGCTACTGGTTCAACTCTACATGTACGCTGACCCAATGAAGAGGACGGCTGGAAACTGTTGTTAAAAAAGATGCCAAGACTAGTAGTTGAATCTGATGATGTCTAAAATAATTCGACATTCAAGGAGCGAATCCTGAAAATATGTGGCTGTTTACCTTTAGGAATAGTCATGCTTGGAGGTTTGCTATCTACCAAAGAAACTAACTACCAAAAGTGGTCAAGAGTGATTGACCGTGTAGAAGATAACTACGGGAGCGGGATAGGGATAAGTCTTTTAGCTTTAAGGTATCAAGAGCAACCTTGACAGTTAAAGCCATTTTTCCTCTATGTGGGGCTTTTTCCTAGAGGGTTTGAGATCCCTATGAGGAGACTGATTCATCGGGTGGTGCGCAGAGGGATTTGTGGCACCCATTAACACTGATCTTGCTGAAATGTACTTTGAAGAATTAGTCATCAGAAACCTGATCCAAGTAGCAAAATGGAGGCTAGATGGAACCCCGAAAATGTGTCTTATGCCTATTGTTGTTGAAGTTTCAAAAAAGCTTCAATAATCCGGATATACTTAGATAAAAACATTAAATAAGAAATTATACTAGTTCGTTCTACCAGATTTAAACTTCTCTTCTTTATTCTTGGAAAATCTTCACAAATCAGATTGGAGCATGTATCTGTAAAGGCATCCTATTTTATTTTGGTGACATTTATTTCTTCTCCATTGCATGAGACTTCTGACTATGAAAGAGTGCTGTTATAAGAGTCTAATATGATCTTTTTATTTGTGCTTTATGGACATTCATACCAGACCATAATATTATATTTCCAAACACTAAAGTCAGAAGAAGATTCATATTTGTTAATAAAATCAGGTTACTTGCAAATCAAGTTAGCTTTGTTGGTATGAGTTAATAATTATTAGCCACGATCCTTAGATATTTGAAATTTTGAAGGAAGTGTATCTTAACAACATTCATTTAATCACTTTTGCATAATTAACGTCACCTCAAAATGACAATAAAAATAATTCAAGACTCAATATAATATTCTATCAATATGAGTTTTTATCTACACTATCACGTTAATTAAGAGACATGTGTAAAACTTAAGGTTATGATCAATTGCTCCATTATTCACATGAGTCAATGCTTTCTCTTATTCATAAAATGTGAAATTTAATATTACCATTATTTATTTCTGTTTCAGAAAGCTGGAACATCAACGGCTTCATGGAGATCGTGTTGGCTCATAACCTTTACAAGTCATCTCTAGTTTCTTCATATTGTGATCTTAACGTGACCTTCGTGCAAACCACCAAAAATAATAAAAAAATTGTTTTTCTCATTTTTAATATTAATTAGAGAATTAAGTTTTGCAAGTGTGCATTTAAGCAGACCTAAAACCTTCTTTAATGGAAGTTCCTGCGAATTGGATTCGGCATTATTGGGTACCATTTAAAGCTGAGATAATACCTAATTTTTAAATTTTCCTTCTCATCAAGCAATATATTATGAGTTGAAAAAGAGGGGGTGGGGGGGAGGGGGGAAGGTTGTTGTTTATCAATTATCACCCATTGTACTTGCTGTTGGCCTCTGATAAGCATATTTAAAGATGATTGAGTAATTTTACAATTTCTAAGTAATCTTACAGTAGGTTTTAAGCGATCTAGTATTTATGGATATAACTAATGACTCCCTTGGCTTTCGTTCACTCATGTTTCCTAATTAATTAAACGTGAGCCTAGTTATTTCTGCTTTTGTTATCTAAAGTGATTGGCTAAACCAAATTAGCGACATTACTGTGCATAAATAAGCGCATTTGATGCCTAATTAACCAAATAACAAATCGATTTTAGGTTAGAATTAAGTAATTAGCCCCGCTAAATGTAAAATCTCTCTAGAATAATAGCGACAACTGGCAATAATGGAATTTTTTTTAATTTAATTTCATTATCTTTTTTTTTTTTCCAAATTTCAGCCAAAAGGATCAGTGTACATTCCCAACTTGCTAGTAAAAGCAAGCATAGCCTAAGTAATTAAGATGCCGGAATGTTAAGTAAGAATGTTGAATTACTAACTTAATTATGTATTATTTCTTATAAAGTAATTATCAATCACAATATCATAAAACATTAAAAAGATCATCACAAAGTTCCATTTAGCATTGAATCCAATAATCATTTGTCAAGATTAGGTGTTGATATTCAAAGTTTGAATATCAAAATCAAACTTCTAGATATAATAAATGAATAGTAGCCAAGATTTTGGCTATAAATAGAGGGACTCATTCCCTCATTTAATCATTCAATTTTGAGAAGATTTTTCTTGTATTTAGAGAGAAGTTAGAGAGCTTGAAATTATAAGCTCTTGTTTTAGTGTTTTGAGAGTTTGGGTGTATTGGGATTTTGGGAAGTGAGCTAAAATACTACAATACTTATAACTCCTTTTCACTAGTAAAATATTTCCTTCTTTCTTCGCCCGTGGACGTAGGCTAAAAGCCGAACCACGTAATTTCTGGTGTCCTCTTTTTGTGCTTGTTATTTATTTTCTTTCCAATTTCATTTTAGCTGCGGTCTTGCTTCACCCACCAATTTCCTAACAGTGGTATCAGAGCTATTTGTTGTATTTTTTGGAGTCGCGTACTGTTCACGTATACGGCATTGTTCACAAGAAACGGTGGGAGCGATCCAAGAATTTTGCGGTGCAAAGCAAAGAATAGTGGTGTGAGTAAAGCAACTGTGTGGTTTTGTACATGTCTAGGAAAGTTCTGTCACAAAGGCGATAAGAGCCTAAGGAGTCTGGGTTTTAAGTGGGACCATTGTGACCCCTCCAGTCTTTCCTGGGAACGTTCCTGGTGTGCATTCTCACACATACTCACAACTATTCAAGGTGGTATACTAGCTTGTGTGCAGTATTTATCAACAAAATGGCGGCAAAGTATGAAATTGAGAAGTTTAACGGAAATAATTTTTCGTTGTGGAAAATGAAGATGAAAGTTGTATTGAGGAAAAATAATTGCTTAGCAGCAATTGGAGAAAGGCTCATGGAGATAACTGATGACAAGTGGAACGAGATAGATGGCAATGCCATTTCTGATCTACACTTAGCACTTGCAGACGGAGTATTATCCAGTGTGGCAGAGAAAAATACGGCGAAGGAAATATGGGATACTCTCATAAAATTATACGAGGCCAAGTCACTACACAACAAAATCTTCTTGAAGAGAAAACTCTATACTCTTCGAATGGCGGAATCTACAATGGTGACCGACCACATCAACACCTTGAAGACTCTGCCATTCGAAGAGTATAGAGTTTTCTCTTCAAGAAGATTTTGTTGTGTAGTGACTTGGCCTCGTATAATTTTGTGAGAGTATCCCATATTTCCTTCTGTCTTCGCCCGTGGACGTAGGCTAAAAGCCGAACCACGTAATTTTTGGTGTCCTCTTTTTGTGCTTGTTATTTATTTTCTTTCCAATTTCATTTTAGCTGCGGTCTTACTTCACCCACCAATTTCCTAACATCATTAACACTGAATCCAATAATCATTAACATGGATTTTGCTGAATTTTTAATTTTGTTTTAGAATTTAAAATGCGTTCATAAAAATGTTAAGATTACAAAAAATACTCGAAGCTACCTCGAATTAAAAGAAACAAACATGAATATTTCTTTTTTCAAAAAACAAAAGAAAATGTTGTTGTAAATAAAAGGAAAGGAATCTAGGAAAGTTCCTAAAGATGACTTGCAAAGCTAAGAATCTTGAGAAAACCCATCAAGGCCATTCTCCAAATGTGTAAATTATTCTTTGATTCTCTGATATTATTTTCGTAGCTTGATATCATGATACAAACAATCACATTACTCGTGCTAAGTAAAGTATTTTCCAATTCCTTGAACAAAAGGGGAAAAAGTAAAGTATTTTCAGTTGGGTTGATGATCATCCAATATCTTTTACCTAGTCCTCAGCATATGATCTGAGAGAAGGAAATCTGAGTTGCTTGATGTCTTTAACTGTAACTATCCATTTCCATGGATGCTAAAAAATTTGTTTCCCGTTTGAATCATCGGTTAGTAAATCTGTCAACAGCTAGTGATCCCTGGTTTCAAAAACAAGTCCAGGAAGCTCGGAAATATCTCCTACTGTTGGAAGAACCTCTAAAAGACGATGTAGGCTTAGCATCTGGCGCCCCCCTGAAACTGGAAGCAGTTTACTCAGCAGAGGATGTTACAGACACTCTGCTTGCCCTCAAAGAAATTTTGGAAATCAAAAGGAGAGACAATAATGTTTTCAAGAAATTGCTGTGGCGGCGGTCTTCTTCGAGTTGGCAGATTCAATTAACCATTGAGATGAAGAAACTGGCGAATCAGATCAAGGCCTTGTCCTCTGACAATCACCTCCACTTAATAAACAAAAAAGAAGTGGCAGAGACGACTACTTTGGAGATTGATGATGCTATTCCTCGCATTACCGACATGCGCCCCCTTTTCCGTATGTATGATGAGCCCTACGCCTGGCAAAGAATTTCCAGCTATTGTTTTGAGCAGGAAATTAACCTTGTTGGTCTTGAAGAACAAATAAACCAGCTGGTATCTCTACTAATCCTGGAACACAATCACAATAGTCAAGTCATTGCAATTGTTGGTGAAGCAGGCTCCGGAAAAACAACTCTAATGAGAAGTGTATACGATAGAGTTGATGTGAAGCGGCATTTTGCAAAATGTGCCTGGGTTCGTGTTCGTAGTAAGGCCAAAGTTAGAGATGTTTTGATTGACATTTTACAACAGATTAACGACGAAATGTTGGTGGAAGCATAGAGTCCGGAAGAAGAATTGGCTTCTAGTCTCGGCACACTGGTAAAAGAGACCAGCTATCTCATTGTTGTGGAAGATGTGGAATGCGCTGGATTATTCCTCATTCAAATCCAAGGATGGCAAAATAATTTTAACCACTAGCAATGAGACTCATATACCACTGGAGGCGAAGGCTGCTGGCTCAACTCTTCATGTACGCCGATTAAATGAAGAGGAGAGCTGGGAACTATTGCTAAGAACATTAACAAGAGCAGCTGAACTTGATGGTGTCCTCAACAATTCTGAGTTGGTCACGCTCAAGGAGAGAATCCTGAAAATATGTGGTGGTTTACCTATGCGAATAGTCTTACTTGGAGGTTTGTTATCTGCTACCGTAGCAAACTACCAAGAGTGGCCAAGCGTGATTGATCGTGCAGCTGTGGATAAAAGCGACGGCGGGGTAAGTGGTCTTTTAGCTTTAAGCTATCAAAAGCTACCTTCAGGGTTGAAGCCATTTTTCCTCTACATGGGGTTTTTCCCTAGAGCGTTTGAGATCCCCGTGAGGAGGTTGATTCATCTATGGTGTACTGAGCCATTTGTGTTACCCATTGACACTGATCTGGCTGAAACCTACTTTGAAGAATTAGTCATTAGAAATCTAATTCACGTAACAAAATGGAGGTTAGATGGAACCCCGAAAATGTGTCGTTTGCCGACTGTTCTATATGACGTCTTCTCTCCAGAGGCAGCAAAAGCAGGATTTTTTCACCATCAATTAGAGTCATCATCCGCGGAAGAACAACAACCGCAGTTTGCAGTTCGTCGCCTGGCAACGTATTTGGGCGTCGGTACCAATTTTATTCCCTCTGAATGGAGCTGGAGCTGGCACCTGCGCAGTTATGTAGCTTTCGACACCCGGATACAAGGCTCACCTGCTACTGAAATATATGTGTTTCTTGACAAGATGATTACCGCTAAAAGTAACAGAGGGGGGTTTGTGTTGCTTACGGTGCTTGATCTTGAGGGCGTATATAAACCAAAGTTGTCCGATGATGTAATCGGAAAATTGTTAAATTTGAGCTATCTAGGCTTGAGGTCAACTTTCATAGATTCTCTTCCAAAATCTGTGGGCATTTTGCCACGTTTAGAGACTTTGGATGTGAAACACACTAAACTTCGTTTTTTGCCTGATTCCATATGGAAAGCAAAGAAGCTGCAGCATCTCTATTTGAACTGGATTCATTCTCCCATAGACGGTCTAAGCCTCTCTTCACTAAACAATCTGCAAACTCTATGGGGTCTCTCCATCGAGTCATATAATCCTCCTCGACAATCTGACTCTAAAGAATTGCCTGGTCTCAGAAAGCTGGGTGTAAAATGTGATTCTCCGATTGCAATAAATTCGATAAGAAATTTGGTTTCCCGATCGCCCAATCTTCGATCCTTTAAGCTGGAATGTGCACGAACGGACGAAATTGAATTCATAGAAAGACTCAAGCTGCAGGAACTGTATTTGCGAGGACCTGTATTTGATCCCATCATTTTTTATGTTGCCAGCTATTTTCTTTCTAATTTAAAAATCCTAACTCTGTCAATGTCAGGACTAAAATTGGATCCAATGCCAGGGCTAGGGATATTAAGAACATCCTCAGGCTATACAGGGAAGCCTACTCAGGAAGAGAAATGACATGCTATTCTGGAAGATTTCCACAGCTGCGTGTCTTGAAACTGTGGAATTTATTTAGTTTGGAAGAGTGGACAGTGGAGAAAGGAGCAATGCCTCGCCTCAGAGAATTAGAAATCAGAAGCTGCAACAATCTAAAGCCGCCTCAACCTCAAGGATTGCAAAACCTGACCAATACTTTGAAAGAATTTGTATTAACAAATATGCCATCAACTTTTGGAGAAGCTGTTGAATCAATCCTGCAGGGTACAAATGTACACATTCAAAAGAATCAATGGCGTTCTTTTCTATAGCCAAGCTGGTGAGTCCTCATCTCCTTTGCATTTGTCCATTTAAAATTTCCTTTCATGACACTATTATTGTGCTCTTATAATTATCTTATTTTTCTGAAAATAATGTTCAAACCAGGAATAAGCACTTCTTATAGAAGTACGAGATTCGTACAAAGATGCGGCGTTCTAGAGCAAAGACTACCAATCGCCAGATTAAAATTGTCATGTAAATTCATTCTTCTACGGTTCTACTTCTACCTTTGGCAGAAGCATTTGTTTGCTTGTTTGTTGCCGCCTTTTCTTCTTCTTCTTCTTCTTCTTCTTCTTCATTTTCCTAATAGAATGTCTAGTACTCTGTACAAAAGAAGTGTGTATATAATATATGTGAATATGTATAGCGTTGTATAAATTGTATTTGTGAATATGTATGGTATAAACAATGGACACTCTGGGAGCTAAAATGTCAAGTGTTAAAGCTGCAGATGTCCAACTCTTTAAAAATAAATGTATAGAAATTAAGGGCGGAAACGTCAAAAGTCAAAACTGTAAGCTCAGAGAGGCCAAATTGGGGGCTTGCGGGGAATCTATTTTACATGTTTTGAATTGTGGATTATATAATTCACTGCTGAATTGGATTTTTAAGTGTTGAATAAATGGTCATATTTTATTCTTTAATTTTATTCCTTCTCTTACTTATAACCATCATTCAGTGATTAGCAAAAATTCAGATTGACACACAAATAATAAATAAACAATTGTAAGGCCTACTGATAGCGGGCCATGGACTTTTCACGCCCTCTTGCCTATTCGATGTTGCTAATCCCCTGCCCAGTTGGTGTGGGAGGGTTCAAACCCATAATCTTCATTTTGCAATTGTATTTTATAGGGGCTTACTTATTTAGTATTGATATATGTGACGGCTTATTAATGATTCATTATTTTAAAAAGCAGACGAACGAAGCATTTCATTTTCAAAAGGGATTTGGGTTCAATGCTTATTTGAGTTTTGTGGTGATTGCTGTTATTAATTATTAACTAAATTTCAACTATATATTTTATAAATGCACACTTTTACACAAAAACCTTAGAAAATAGCATAGCTTTTCTCATTTTTTTTTAAAAAAAATTTGCTACTTCAAGTAAATCAGTGAGTTAATCAACTAATTCTGTTGATAAAATCTCTTAAATTAATAAGAGGTATGGTAACAAAATTGGCTCTGATTGTGGGGAGGGTCTGTATTTACTATGCTTGAAATAAAATGAATTATCGAAAAGTTAAAAAAAAAAGAAGAAGTAAAGTATCATCATTTTCGTATATAAACTATTAAAAGTTAGTTTAGTTAACTTAGATGCTTGTTGTCAGGCATATTACTTTTTAAGCTATACTTAATCCGACAAGCAAGTTTGGAATGTGGTATGCATTACGTTTTTGGCTTGAAAAAGAAAAATTGGTTCTTCGCAACACTCCTCAAATTCAATTAGTAGAGTTAACATCACTGTTCTTGGAGGTGATTTTGTAAGCAAATTGGAGAGAGGCATGCTATGATTATGATTCTTCCAAGTATGTTTTTACTTCTTAATTTGCGATTCATTTTCTTCCCACAAAAAAAGTCATGATTACCCTGCGATGAAACTGCATTTGCATATGTTGTTAATGCATTTAGAGCTGAATCAAAAGGAAATAAAAGCATGGTCGATACGTTTCTTAGTCTAAGGATATATTTGGTTAGAATTATTATGTAGTGGCTTTTAATGGAGGACTGTAAAATAAAATCACTACCCAAACTATAAACACATATCGTTATATGATAGATTTTAGGGAAATTATCCACCGTCCACCCGTTTTTTCTAATTTTTTCACAAATACACAATTCTTTTTTCTTTTTTTTTTTACTGGAATCCACCTGAAGTTACATTTCTTTTCACTTTTTCACTTCCGTTTAGAATCCGTTAAGGAAATTAACGGAATATTGCTTAAATGATTTTTTTTACCCTCAAATGTAAAAGATAATTTATTCATCGACCACCTGTTTTTTTCGTATTTTTTCAGAAATACACAATTCTTAATTTTTTTTTCTAAGCTCCACTTGAAGTTGTATTGTTTTACACTTATCCACCACTGTATCGTTGTGAAATGACGATTTTATCCTTATGATGTTAGCAAAGTTATAACGGTCTCCAAACAGAAGTGGAAAAGTGAAAAGAAATGTAATTTCAGGTGGATTCCAGCAAAAAAAAAAAAGAATTGTGTATTTTTGAAAAACAGTGAAAAAACGGGTGGACGGTGGATAATTTCCCTAGATTTTATAATTATTTAAGCGTAATTGAATGCTTACAATGATCTAGACGTCTAGCGCTTAAGTCTTGGATCACTATGGAATCTTCACGTTATCAATGTAGTTCACATTTCTTAAGATTAATGCATGTTTGCCCAATATTTGGGATTCATTTTCTGTTTCTAATGAGTGACAATATATAAATTAAAAGTGATTCGCAGTTTGATGATAATAAGGAAAACAATGGAGGTAATTCCCCCACGATTTCGGAAACTGTGGAAGGATTGGGATCTGCGAGTGACGGTACTACTTAGCCTAATCTTCCAAATAATAATCATCGTTTTGGGTCGCCGCAGAAGGTTTGATTCCAAGATTTGGATTAGAATTGTTGCGTGGTCCGCATACTTAGCTGCAGATTCTGTGGCGACTTTTTCTCTTGGTATTCTTTCAGGCAACCTCACAGATTTGTTTGATGAGCATGCCAAATCTTTCGATGCAAACACAGAATTAGAAGCATTCTAGGCCCCGTTTCTGCTTTTGCACCTGGGTGGTCCGGATACTATTACTGCGTATGCCTTGGAAGACAATGAGCTCTGGTTGAGGCACTTGCTGGGACTAATTGTCCAGACATCAATTGCTTTTTATGTCTTTCTCATGGCTTTGACAGGTGGTTCCCGCCTTTCAATTCTATCCAGTCTCATGTTTGTTGTTGGCCTTATCAAGTATGGAGAACGAACATGGGTGCTCAGGTCAGCAAGCAAAGAAAAACTTCGACAATCAATGTTCACAAGTACTTCTAGCCCTCGGTCTAGTTCCAGTTACAGAGACATTGACTTGTTTCGTGACCAAAATGAAATTAAGAATGAGGAGGGGTATATTACAAGACCAACAGTAATGGTTTCAGAGGTTCAGCTTCCGGTAGATCTCTCAGTCTATGTTAACAGCAACGTGTCACGGGATGAGTGTTTTGCGCAGCTAACCCGTGCGGCACTTAGACAACTTTGCCGAATGTTGCTAAGTAAGCCTAGAGATTCTCGAACAAGAGAAGAGAGCAATTGAGCCAAAGAAACTTGTATTGCACAAAGAGAGATTACAATGCTTGTTGGATACAAATGCCTAATGCCATCCCATATTTATAGGGGAGGCTTTGCCTAACTTTGCCTAACTTTGCCAAACTTGGTCAAACTCTAGAATATTCTACAATTTACTAGCTATTTACATGTGCTGGAATTGTATAAAGTATTCTAGGATATTTACATGTTCACATGTGCTAGAGTTGCCTAGAACCTTCCGGAATTAGGCCAAGCTAGCACTCTTGGCTTTGTGTTGGCTCTCTAGCCCGAAATTGTGGGCATTTGGACTAGCAAATTGGGCGGTCCGCAACAAACGGCTCCATTTCTCACGAAGAAAAACTACTTACCGCCTATGGATTCCTGCGACTAACTAAAGGCCTTTTTTTGGATGCTGTACTCAGCTCTAGAGACAGAGATGGTAGCAAAACTGTCTTCAGATATCTTTCTTTCCAGAATGCATTTCAAGTTATAGAAATGGAGCTTGGATTGTTATATGATTTGCCTTACACCAAGGCACCGCTACTGTATACTCTCTGGGGGCTGGCCCCTCGGCTGCTTACTTTCTTTGTTACCTGTTGTGTGTTAGTGCTCTTCACTTTCTTTCAGCAAAGCCAAAAACAAAAGTATTATTCAAAAGTTGATCTTTCCATAACATTCTTGTTGCTAGTGGTTGCAATTATCCTAGAGATATATTCGGCAGTGTTTATGGTGATCCCTTCAGATCAATTTCTTATTTCGTTTATTAGGCGTAATAATAGCAACCTTTCCACTTCCACATCGCGTTTTGCCCTTTCTTGTTTACCAAAGGGTCGTAGGTGGTCGCATGAAATGGGTCAGCTCAGCTTGCTAAAGTTCGTTGCAGTTGAACCCCTGCGTTTCCACAAAATGCTGAAGCTCTTAGGCATTGATAAAAAGCTAGAAAAGCGATGGTGTGTAGCTCATGAAAAAGTCCCTGAAGATCTTAA
Source organism: Citrus trifoliata (assembly GCA_018350135.1). Lineage (NCBI taxonomy): Eukaryota > Viridiplantae > Streptophyta > Magnoliopsida > Sapindales > Rutaceae > Citrus > Citrus trifoliata. Next base: position 6,958,034 of record CM031391.1, on the reverse strand, counting down.
AGAAGTGATCTTCCGGTTCTTCAAGCAGAAAGGTACGGAAAGGAAGCCATGGGAAAGCAATAGCGAAGCTTCCTTTATCATGGTGCCTGGTGCCCAAGGAAATAATGTAGACGATGATGACGACAAGTCAATTAGTGAGGCCGCTCCAAAGCTTGAAGATGACCCTGGGAACAGCATTCTCTTCTGGCACATTGTTACAGAAGTTTTGTACCGCTTAGATGGAGAGACAGAAGAAACCAGGGAGCAGTTTAAGGCCATTGCTAAAAAATGCAACCAAATCATGCAAATTTCAAGATACGCGTTCTATCTCTTAGTGGTGCATCCTCCCATGTTCTCAATTGGAGTACTGGATTTGAGTAGCTTTGAAGATACGGTTCATCGTGTTAGGAATGAAATACGTCGGAATACTAATTCCACTTCTAATGTGTGTGGAGATCTGGTTAAAGAAGAGCGCTACACAAAATTTCGCAGCACGGATAGACTTTTATACGATGCGTCGTGTACAGTTACCCATCTAAGGAAAAAATACGGAGAACAGGTTGAAATTAATAATTAAAACCATTCTGCTTATTTATTTGTAGTACTTAAAATTAACGGCTAATAACTAATATCTTTATTATGATTGACAAGCACAGGCGCGGGCTCAGAGACAGGGTCTAGCTGAGAAATGGAATAAACTGGGTTGCACTTGGTTGAAAATTCTGGCATTTGCAGCAAGCAAGAGTAAAGGAAGCCAACATGGTCAGCAGCTGAGGCGTGGTGGTGAATTCCTCACTCATGTTTGGCTTCTCATGGCTCATTTTGGTATGACCGACCACTTCCAAATTTCAGAACTACAACTAACTAGGCTTTATTTTTATTAATTGGAAATACTACAAGCAGTCCATTGTCATATACTCTATCTATAATGGAGTGTCATCGATCGTAATCTTATAATTTGTTTGTTTTAATGTTTCAGTAATTACTTTCACAAAATAATTTCTATCTGTTGTCTCAATATTATAAACAAACACATGTTGTTCAAGTTTTCATGCCGGCTGAAAACAGAGCTCAATGTTCAAATTGCCCCAAGTATTTTTTAGGGCGATTGCGATGAGTTTTATCAACCCAATATTTGATTCAAGATTAAACTTTCTCGGTCCAAGATATGGATCCAAGGATCCTTAAAATATAATCTTAAGGTACTTAGACATCATTAAAATATTTTAAGATGGCACACTAAAACTAGAACAGTACTAATTGCGGTTACTTCATATAATTATAAGTACTAATATGAATTCTAAAGCCATAGTTGCAAATTCTCTAGTGAGCTTCGTCGATCATGGATTATTGGATGGCTTGGGATCATTAATGTCAGTACCGTTCTCTTTTTCATTCAATTCATTGAGAAATTTGGTTATGGTCTCCACGAGAAGCTGGTTCGAGTTTTCTTGATTATCAGCCACGCCAGTACTGCTACAACTGCCCTGCCCTTCAGAGTTCTACAAACAAATTAAATTTTATTTACTCAATAATAATCATAATCTAATATTAATTTATTATGGGAATATTGATAAGGAAAATTAAATAAAAATAAATACCCTTTTCTTTTTGGTCGAACTAGACCTGACAGCGTCCATTATTACAGCAATCTCGTCAAACCGCCTCATCTGTAAGCATTAAATTAATTATTTGATCAGCTTCGATTAGCGGATTAACTTTATTTTATCTAACTTAGAAACATTTTGTTGAAACAAAGAAAGGCAATTGTGTTTTTGTAGATATATAATAATAATCAAACCCATGACTAGCTAGCTAGCAATGATGTTGATTGATGTACCTGCTTTACCATCTTTTCATACTTCCTAAAGGAGCGATAAAATCTAGCCTCATCATCATCTTCCTTGGACATTATTTTCTCTCTTTGCAAGTTTTAAATGGTTAATACCTTTAATTTCACGCAGATAGTTAAGGCTTTATTTATAGTGTATTTGGTCTCATGAAATTAGCTAGCTAGGAGTGTAGTTAAGCTTCATTGAGATCGTGATCAGTTTATAACGATTATCTGCCTTCTTTTCATTAAAAGTATGGAGACAAAACAACGTTATTTTGGCGATTGTTCATTTCTTCTACGTTACTAAAGTATGCTAACGAGACTCTTGTGATCATGAGAGAATACTGTTATAAGAGTCAAATGCAATCTTTTTATCTATGCTTTATGTAGCTTCATACCATACCATGGTAGTATATTTGTAAAACTAAAATTAGAAGAACATTCATATTTGTTAATAATACTAGGTTACTTGCAAATCAAGTTAGCTTTGCTCTATAGGCTGATGCTATAATCATTTGCCACAGTCGATAGATATTTGAAATTTGAAGAAAATGTACTTATTGACGCTCATTTTAATATCTTTCGTATAATTATTATTCTTAACATAACCTCAAGATGACAAATAACAATAAATTAAGTGACACTACTGCCAAACAGAAAAGGGTACTTCCAAGCATTTTGAACACCTTAGGTATGGAAAAATTACTGATGAAAACCCCTGGTCAATTACCTGAGTGGCACGAACACGCAATTGAACAATGAATTAAAATATTGTGTCAATATTTCATATGTTTGTCTTCAATTACACTATAGGAAAGTCAATCAATTGTATATCCCAGTCAAAATGATATTCACCCATTCATAATCACCACACCAAGTATTCATTGTGCGGCCTGTATTCAAATCTATACACACAACAACAAAATCAAGTTTCAATTTTTGGGCATCTCGGAATAGAAAAGGCAAGAGAAAGATGGCACAGCATCAATATAAGCTTTTCCTTATAGTCCAATAATGCAGCGGGAGTTTTCTTCCTCTTTCTGAAATTTTACATGCTATAACCTTCATTTAATAGAAAAGAGGGTAAAGCAGTAAACCAGCTAATGAAGGCTAAGGCTGTAGCAGTTTCAAACTGTACGCAATGATTCTGGGAACAGCTTTGAAGATCATTGTCAATAAGAACTGTGATGCCAGCTGAAGCACACGCTGCAGCAAATATAATTGTAGATGTTATCTGCACGAAAAGACACATCATCACTTAACCATAAAGTTGAAACCAAAGTTTTCATGATCAACAAGCTTACAAATCAGAACAAATGTCTTCAGCTGGTGTAGAATGCGGGATAGTAAAAAAATATGTAACATAGGAGAGAGAAGACGGGTTATACAATTGCAAATTATTAACAGTTTTTCTACATAAAAATTTAAATGACAGTATACAATTGCATTGTCCTAGAATGATGTGAATGGAAGTACTAGGCCTTTTCAAATTTCAATATGCAATGAGACAATAAATAACATTAATTTTGTTCTCTCTCTTCATTGCCACATCAATATTCTTCAATTAAGAACATAACAAATAGAGACCCCAAAAAAAAAAAAATGTTTCCCTTATAAACACGGGAAAGAGATGATAGAATACTTGCCAATCTTAGTGTAATCAGGGCCTTAACTCAGGAGATTTTTTCACTTTTTTGGAATTAACTCTGAAGATTTGTGAAAATTGATAAGCGAAATTTAATGAGAATCATTTCCTGCCCAAAAAGTTTCAATCTTATATATAGCACGCTCATAATTTTCGAAGAATATCCTAGCATTTCCTTTCTAGGATAAAAGAAAAATACAATTCATCGTATTCCACACTAAACAAATTTCCTAGTTCATATTTGAATCAAAAGTGTGCTCACAATAAACATGGCAGCCTCAAACGGAAGCGAGTACTACGAGGTCGAAATAGAAGGATTTGCTCCACCTTCGAATGCCGAGGAAGACGAGGAGCAGCTAATGTGGGCGGCGATCGCAAGACTGCCGTCGCAAAAGCAAAGAAACTACGCGTTGTTGAGGAGAACAAGTTCCGGAGACGAAGCGAAGACCGAGACAATTGATGTGAGGAAACTCAGTCGAAGTCACCGTGAACTCGTCGTTAAGAAGGCCCTGGCCACTAACGATCAGGATAATTACAGACTTCTTTCCGCCATCAAAGAACGTCTCGATAGGTACTCATCTCTCTCTCCATACACATGGATGAAAAATTGTGATGAGTTTTAACCTACAACTAATAGAAACGATGTTCAAGTGAGTTATACAGTTCCAAGGTCTTATTTTTATCTTATTCTAATAGCCCTACATTACATTAAATATAATTTACTGTTTAATTATGCTATTTTTTTGTCATTTGATCTTTTTCGACAGTACAAAAAAAATAGATCAAGAGAAATTACTGACTTTATACTTTGTTCTGCCTGGGAAATTTTCCAGGGTCAATTCCTGAGGCAAAGTGCGTTACTGTTTCATTAAGTTGTCGAGCAGTGATAGTCAACGGACGTCAAACCTCACAAATGTGAAAATATTTATAAAAAAATATATATGTTTTTAACTGATAGGAGGAGCTCATTCGGGCCCTTCAATGAGACCATTATTTTTCTAAATTGAGTCAGGGAGAATTTTGATAGTAAATTTTTTCTCGAACGGACGTCTGTTGTATTATTACCATTTATTTATTTATTTTTCGTGAAAAAAATATTATGTATTTGTCTAACTATTGTTTTTATAATCTGATGCGTGTTTGCGTATTGGTTGAATGTTAAAGGGTTGGTCTAGAAGTGCCGAAAGTAGAGGTGAGGTTGCAGAACTTAACAGTTGCGACTGATGTGAAAGTAGGGTCTAGAGCTTTACCAACTCTGATTAATGCAACTCGAGATGTATTTGAGGTTTGTGTATCTTTTTCCGTATTGAATTATTATTTCATTTGTGTGTATTCTAAGTATTTACAATTTTTGTGTTCAAAAGAAAATAACAATTTTTCTAACAAAATTTATAAAATACTTCTATAATAATTATTTTATTGTGATTTATTGTGGTTCGAGTGCAGAGAGTACTTGCTGGTTTAAGATTATTCAAGCCTAAGAGGTATTCTTTGACCATCTTGAACGATGTAAGTGCTGTTGTGAAGCCGGGAAGGTACGCAATAGCCCGTGGAATAATAATACATCATACGTGCATATTTCTGACGTACTTCTGCTGTAAATTTAAGTGCTCACGCCACAGTTCACAATAGTGACATTTGTGATGTTAAGATTAATCATTAATCACTTCACAATGAACTAATTCAGTAAGACAGTCTGCTCACCTAGTTCATGTTTGTAATTGTTGTGTTTCTACTTATTTTTAATTGGTAAATGCTCATAGCTTTTTCTTTGTTGCTAATTAATGTTACAAGTTACCCACCTGCTTATACTTGATAAATGACAATTCCATTTCACAGCAACTATAGATTACATGTCGTGGTGCAGTATGCTTGGTGGATTTTGATGCTTTCTGCTACTTCGTTGGAGAACTTTATTAGTGTCACGTGTTGTTTTATAAGTAGTCAAGTGAAATCAGCATTCCATGCATATGATGGATACTAACTTTTTGTCATTTGTAGGATGACTTTGCTCTTAGGACCTCCTGGTTCTGGAAAATCCACCTTGCTTTTAGCTCTGGCTGGCAAACTTGACGGCAACTTGAACGTCAGTACTTGCTGCTTATCACATCAACAATATATAATTTCAGAGCTGTTATCCTTATAGTCCAATTTTTTTTTTCTTTTTCGTCTGCTTAGAAGAGTAATTATAGTCAAATTCTTTGTGAAATGTGTAATTTCATGGAACCTCTTACTAATAAGATTTAAATTCCTATAAGCTCTTATTAATAGGATCTTCCTTGTCATTTGCGCTAAAATGTTGCTTTAGTCCTGCTCAACGGCAGTACTTGTGTTGTATGATGAATTACAAACCCATCTTTGTTTGCAGAAAAGTGGTAGTATCACATACAACGGCTGGGAGCTTGATGAATTTCAGGTTCAAAGGACTTCGGCATACATAAGCCAAACAGATAATCACATTGCTGAGCTCACTGTTCGCGAAACCTTGGATTTTGCTGCTAGATGTCAAGGGTCAAATGATAGTTTTGCAGGTTTGTTCATTCATAACTATTAGATGGTCATTAATTACGTAGAATCTTAGTCCTGATCATACGTGTTTCATTTTTCTTTCCATGTCTGTAGCATATATCAAGGACCTGACTCGCTTAGAAAAGGAAAGGCACATACGTCCAAATCCAGAGATTGATGCTTTCATGAAGGTCGTCATTTTGAAACACTGCCTTCTTCTTTTATTTTGTGCATTTACGCTTACTTACATCTGTCTTGATTTAATTTAACCACTTTACTCAACAGGCATCATCCGTGGGCGGCAAAAAACACAGTGTTTCAACAGATTATGTCTTAAATGTGCTCGGTCTTGATCTGTGTTCGGACACTGTAGTTGGTAGTGAGATGCTCAGAGGTGTCTCAGGTGGTCAAAAGAAAAGAGTTACAACAGGTCCCTCCCTGCTTACATTTGTACGGATGAGAAAATTTTCTTGAGGAATCTTATCATCATTGTTGGTAAACATAATAATAATTGTGCAGCTTATAATATGCAGGAGAAATGATTGTTGGGCCAAGAAAAACCCTGTTCATGGATGAAATATCAACGGGCCTTGATAGCTCAACTACATATCAAATTGTGAAATGTGTGCGCAACTTTGTTCATCAAATGGATGCCACTGCACTGATGGCTCTTCTTCAGCCTCCACCTGAGACATTTGAGCTGTTCGATGATTTGGTGCTATTATCAGACGGCTATCTGGTGTACCAAGGCCCTCGAGCAGAGGTGTTGGAGTTTTTCGAGTCATGAGGATTTCGGCTGCCTCCTCGTAAAGGGGTTGCAGATTTTCTCCAAGAGGTGATTTGTTAAAATATAATTACCGGTTATGATGTTTTCTTTGGGCTTCCTAATTTTTTTTTTAATTTTGTGTTTTTCTTTAATAGGTGACTTCCAAAAAAGATCAAGCTAAATACTGGGCTGATACTTCAAAACCATATGTATTCCTTCCTGTTTCAGAAATTGCAAATGCTTTTAAAAGTTCCAGATTTGGAAAGTCTCTAGAGTCCTCACTCGCCGTCCCATTTGATAAATCTAAAAGTCATCCTTCAGCTTTAGCCACAACAAAATATGCTGTTTCAAAATGGGAGCTTTTTCGAACATGTTTTGCACGAGAAATTTTGCTGATCAGCAGGCATAGATTTTTTTATATGTTTAGGACATGCCAGGTATGCTTTAGCTGTCTACATCTTTGCTTGTTAATATAGCTTTTCGCTCAGGGTGTGTTTTGCGTGTGTTGAAGGTTGCATTTGTTGGATTTCTCACGTGCACAATGTTCTTAAAAACTAGACAACATCCCACAGATGAGAAAAAAGGCGCCCTGTATCTCAATTGTCATTTTTTCGGAATGGTGCATATGATGTTTAATTGCTTCTCGGAGTTACCTATTTTGATATCTCGACTCCCAGTGTTTTACAAGCAACGTGATAATTACTTTCATCCTGCATGGGCATGGTCCATTGCGAGTTGGATTCTTCGTGTGCCTTTGTCCATCATCGAAGCTGTTGTTTGGTCTTGTATTGTATATTACACTCTTGGTTTTGCCCCTGGTGCTGGGAGGTATGTATTTCCTTGTACACATGATGTTTATGCTTTCCACAATTCGTTTGTAATCATAGGTCCCTTTTCATTTTTCAGATTTTTCCGTTACATGCTGTTGCTGTTCTCCATACACCAAATGGCATTGGGACTCTACCGCATGATGGCCTCAATTGCGCGAGATATGGTCATTGCCAATACGTTTGGATCAGCTTCTATGTTGGCCATATTACTGTTGGGCGGATTCATCATTCCAAAGGGTAGGCTTTGTTGTTTTGTATATTTTGACATTAATTCAGGTCTATTACTCATGTGTGTGTTTCTCATTTCAGAATCAATTAAGTCCTGGTGGATCTGGATGTACTGGGTGTCACCGTTATCTTATGGGCAGAGTGCAATTTCTGTCAATGAATTTACTGCCACAAGATGGATGAAGAAATCTGCAATTGGAAATAACACAGTAGGTTACAATGTTCTTCATTCACACAGTTTACCTACTGATGATTATTGGTACTGGCTTGGAGTTGGTGTTATGTTACTTTATGCTTGGTTTTTCAACAACATCATGACTTTGGCCCTGGCCTACCTAAATCGTAAGTCACAAGAGGGAGTTTTGCTTTTTATCTTTTATCAGTTGATTATGTTCTGATTATTTTTGTTCATTACAGCTCTTAGAAAATCACAGGTGGTGATACAAAGTGATGATCAAGAAGAAAACTCGGCCAAAAAGGGTGGTCAGTCAAATTCATTTGTTTTCCTTGAGAGTTATTGATTTGTAGCTATACTTTTGTCTAGCCAATACTGAAGAAAATTGGTTTTCAACTGTTTAATATCATCTTATTATTCAGTGGCCAGTCAGGAGTTTGAACTAAAAACAACTTCCGCTCAGGAGGATGGCAAAAAGAAGGGCATGATCATGCCATTTCATCCATTGACCATGACTTTTCATAATGTCAGTTACTACGTTGATACTCCCCAGGTGTGTCTGCCTTCTATTTTCGATACTTTTGCCTCATGTAATACGTAAAATCGATGTTAATTTCTCTTTTTGGGTGGGCCATGGATGGTTATCAGGCAATGAGGTCAAAAGGTATACACGAAAAGAAATTGCAACTCCTTTCGAATGTGAGCGGAATATTCTCACCAGGTGTTCTTACCGCTTTAGTGGGGTCAAGTGGAGCAGGCAAGACCACGTTAATGGATGTTCTCGCCGGTAGGAAAACTGGTGGTTACATAGAAGGGGATATAAAGATATCAGGTTATCCAAAGGAGCAAAGCACATTTGCCAGAATTTCGGGATACGTTGAACAAGAGGATATTCATTCTCCTCAGGTGACAATCGAAGAGTCTCTTTGGTTCTCTGCCAATCTTCGTCTACCAAAGGAAATAAGCAAAGATCAAAGACATGTGAGTTGCTTGGCACTTGCCAGTTGCGACATCATTGCACTTTCGGTTGAATAGTTATCACTGTAGTGATATTCATTTTGCTATAACCCATTGCAGGAGTTTGTTGAAGAGGTGATGAGTTTAGTAGAGCTTGACAGTTTACGGCATGCTTTGGTTGGTTCTCCGGGTAGTTTTGGTTTATCAACGGAGCAAAGAAAACGCTTAACAATAGCAGTGGAGCTTGTTGCGAATCCTTCCATTATTTTCATGGATGAACCCACATCTGGACTGGATGCACGAGCAGCAGCCATTGTGATGCGAGCTGTTCGTAATACTGTTGATACTGGACGAACGGTGGTTTGCACCATACATCAACCAAGTATTGAGATCTTTGAAGCATTTGATGAGGTTGGTCTGCCGTGATTTTGTGTGTAATCCCTTCTATTTTCTGGCAAATAATCTTTGGGTCGTAATCCACAGCTACTTCTTATGAAACGAGGAGGGCGGGTCATATATGGAGGGAAGCTAGGTGTCCACTCGCAGATTATGATAGACTATTTCCAGGTGACATTCATTTGCCAGTGGCCACGCTTCGGGTATTTATCTGCTGGTTTTAATATATTAATGATCAGGATGGTGACTTGTTTATGTCTAGGGACTTGATGGAATCCCTCTAATTCCTAGTGGTTACAATCCGGCTACTTGGGTGCTTGAGGTTACCACAACTGCTGTTGAAGAAAGGCTCGGGGTAGACTTTGCAAACGTATACAAAAATTCCGAGCAATATAGGTGATTGAATTGATGTCATATTATTGTTGCTGCCGTTTCAACACGAGCTTCCGTCAATTATTTGACTTTTATGATGGATTTATTACATATGATTTATTTTGCATGCATATAATTTCTGCAGGGAAGTAGAGTCTTCAATTAAAAATTTAAGTGTTCCACCTGATGGCTCCGAACCATTGAAGTTTGCCTCAACATACTCACAAAATTGGCTATCTCAATTTTTTATTTGTCTTTGGAAGCAAAATCTTGTATATTGGAGAAGCCCACAATATAATGCCGTCAGGTTAGCTTTTACGACAGTTGCTGCATTGATACTTGGCTCTGTGTTTTGGGAAGTTGGTTCGCAGAGGTAAAATTGTTTCCTCATTTCTTGAATTGGCTGTTACATTTTAAATTATTTTTTGTAGTAATCTTTTATCTTGAGATAGTAAGCCCATCAATATAATAAGCTCTTCAGGGACTCATCTCAAAGTTTATTTATGGTCATGGGAGCTCTGTATGCTTCATGCCTCTTTCTTGGGGTCAACAATGCTGCCTCTGTTCAGCCCATAGTTTCAATTGAGAGGACGGTGTTCTATAGAGAGAAAGCAGCCGGGATGTATTCACCAATTCCTTTTGCAGCAGCCCAGGTAACAATAATGCTACTAAAGTATATTCGAGAAGTTATAGTCTCGTCTAGACTCTAAAGGATAAATAAATTATGAAAATCTCAATTGCTCTTTCCGCAGGGTCTTGTGGAGATTCCGTATGTCTTAGTGCAAACACTACTATTTGGCGTCATCACGTATTTCATGGTTAATTTTGAAAGAACAATGAGTAAGATTCCCCCTTCTGCTCTTATGTACAGAATACAAATGGTGTTTTCCGCAATTGGTTTTCTTTCCTAATGCAAATGCTTTTATGTAATGAACATTTTTTTCATATTGCAGGAAAATTTTTGCTGTATCTTGTCTTCACGTTCCTCACCTTCTCCTACTTTACCTTCTTTGGCATGATGGTTATTGGTTTCACTCCTAACCAGCACTTGGCAGCTATCATTTCTTCCGCATTTTACTCTTTATCGAATCTCCTTTCAGGTTTTCTTGTTCCACAACCGGTATGTATTATAATCTTGAGCAAATAAATCAACTAGGAATTTAAACTGTGAATCAACTTCTTATGCTTGTGGTATATTAGAGTATTCCGGGATGGTGGATCTGGTTCTATTACATCAGCCCTGTTGCATGGACTCTCCGGGGCATCATAAGCTCTCAGCTTGGTGATGTGGAAACCATGATTGTGGAACCTACGTTTCGAGGCACAGTGAAGGAGTATCTGAAAGAAAGTCTTGGCTACGGCCCTGGGATGGTAGGAGCTTCAGCTGCAATGCTTGTTGCCTTTTCCGTTTTCTTCTTTGGCATCTTTGCTTTCTCAGTAAAATTCCTCAACTTTCAGAGAAGATGAATGCTGGACCCACAGAGAGTCCATTAGTGCCAGATAGTCCTGCAAATGATCTTTAGATATAAATTTAGCTTCACATAATTAAACATTTAGACTGTTGGTATTTCTGATAATAATACAGAATGTGAGGAAATGTTAGTTGCAGAACTTTTCTTGATGATTAATCCAGTCTAGTGCAAGCAGATATATTGAAAATATGTTCAATGAAATTTAGCCAATGTCAATGTACAACTTTAGTGTGTTAGGATGATAAGCTTGTTCTTGTTCACTGGTGTGATCATGTTATTATTTCCAATGTTTAATTGAAGTCTGGAGACGTTTCCATATTTCCATTACGGTTATGCCATTGTCACAAGTGCTCCCTCTTGTTTTACAAACACAACTTTTCAATATATAATCTTTGCCCACAGAACAGAAGGTTTGCATTTACAAACGAAAGTTAAATTTCTTAGTGCAAATGTAAATATGTTTTTTACCATAGTTCCTAATTTTTGGAAAATGAGTTGAAAAATGATTTACTCATTTATTAAATGACTAAGAATTTTATTTATTAAAATCATGATATCATTTATTCATTTAATAAATTATAAACATAAAACAAGTATAGTTTTTTTTAACTAACACTTAAATTAAAAAACCTAACGATGATAAAATATATTAAAAGATTCAATTTCAAATTATTTATAAACCATAAAATTTTAAGTTTACTTGTCATTAAAAAATTTTATTTTTATATACTTTGACCTGCATGATATTAAATGTCCATGGGCTATGTGCTAGCACACAAGTAGAGTTTTTTTATTGTGCGCTTTTTCACGTGCTGTGCTTTTACCCATCTAGAATCGTGTTGTGCTTTTTAAGACCCACATATCTAAAATTCTTAGTCCAGCCCAGCCTGCGTGCATGTCATACAATGCCGCATGCCCACCAAAACGTGCTCATGTCGTACTGTTCTCGTGACCGTGCTGCTCGGTACATTGGCCATCTCTAAACATAACATATATAATAGTCTACCTGATTTTGACATATATAACTAGTAATCCACCTTGTTCTTATGAAATAAGTGGGCCAGGTCATATATTATGAAGGGAAGCTAGGTGTCCACTTGTACATTTCCTGGTGACATCATTTTCTAGAGTCCACTCTTTGGGTATTTGCTGGTTTTAATATATTAATGATCCGGATATTGACTGGTTTAATTCTAAGGACTAGTTGGAATCCCTCTAATTCCTAGTAGTTACAATCCAACTACTTGGATGCTTGAGGTTATCACAGCCAACTGTTGAAGAAAGGCTCAGGATAGACTTTGCAAAATGTATACAAAAATTTCGAGCAATACAAGTCATTGAATTGATTTCATATTATTGTTACTGTTGTTTCAGCGTGTGCTTTCGTCAATTATTTGACTTTTATGTTATTTTTATTATATATGATTTATTTAGCATGCATATAATTTCTGTAGGAAAGTTGAGTCTTCAATTAAGAGTTCAAAAGTGTTCCATCTGTTGGCTCAGAACCAATGAAGTTTGCCTTAACATACTCGCAAAATTGGTTGTCCCAATTTTTTATTTGCCTTTAGAAGCATAATTTTGTATATTGGAGGAGTCCATAATATAATGTCGTGAGGTTAGCTTTTACGACAGTGGCTGCATTGATACTTGGCTCTATGTTTTGGGATGTTGGTTCGCAAAGATAAAATTCTTTCCTCATTTCTTGAATTAGTTGTTACATTTTAAAATATTTTTTATGGTAACTTTTTTTGTTAAAACGGTAAGCCAATCACTATAATAAACTCTTCAGGGACTCATCTCAAGGTTTATTTATGGTGATGGGAGCATTGTATGCTTCATGCCTATTTCTTGGGGTCAACAATGCTGCCTCTGTTCAGCCCATAGTTTCTATTGAGAGGACGGTTTTCTACAGAGAAAGCAGTCGGGATGTATTCATCAATTCCTTTTGCAGCAGCCCAGGTAACAGTAATGCTACTAAAGTATAAATAAATTATGAAAATCTCAATTGCTTCTTCCACAGGGTCTTATGGAGATTCTGTATGTCTTTGTGCAAAAACTTCTATTTGGTGTCATCACGTATTTCATGGTTAATTTTGAAAGAACAGCCAGTAAGAATCCCGTTTTTGCTCTTACATACAGAATACAAAAGGTGTTTTTTTGCAATTGATTTTCTTTCCTAATGCATATGCTTTTATGTAACGAATATTTGTTTCATATTGCAGGAAAATTTTTGCTTTATCTTGTTGTCATGTTCCTCACCTTCTCCTATTTGACCTTCTTTGGGATGATGGTCGTTGGTCTCACTCCTAACCAATACTTGGCAGCTATCATTTCTTCCGCATTTTACTCTTTATTGAATCTCCTTTCAAGTTTTTTTATTCCACAACCAATAAGTATTTTATATGTGGAGATTATCTCTGCATCATCTTTATTTTGTCATATCTACATCTATCCACCTTAAACTTTTTACTTGTTCTTTGCATCACGTTTATTTTTAAACTTATTTCAATCAACCACTTTGACACTAACAAATGACCATTTTATCTTAAAATGAATTAAAAGATCATTTTATTCTACAAAATTATTTTTCTCATTTCTTGAATTAACTGTTACTTTTTAAAATATTTTTTGCAGTAATTTTTATGTTGAGATAGTAAATTATTCAATATAATAAACTCTTTAGGTACTCATCTCAAGATTTATTTATAGTGAGCATTGTACGCTTCATGTCTATTTCAATTTCAAGTTATTTATAAAATCATAAAATTTTAGGTTTGGTTGTCATTAAAAGAAATTACTTTAATGTACTTTGGCCTGCATGCTATTGATGGCCCAGGAGTTCGGTGCTAATATACCAATAAAGCGTGCTTATTATATGCTTTTTCACATGTTGTGCTTTTAAGGCCTACTTACCTAGAATTTTCAATCCAACCCAACCTATGTGCATGCTAAGCAGTGCCGCGGTCTCCTACCAAAATGTGCTTATGGTATGCCATACCCATGCCCATGGGCCGCATGCTACTCAGCCATTGGCCATCTGTAATCATAACTCATATGCCAGTCTACCTAATTTTGACATATACAAGGTAAGGTCTTTTTAAATAATGAGTATTATTAGAGCTAATGTTATAATTCAGAAGCACATATAATACTTGCAAAATAAGGAAATTTAAAGTTTAAAATTCAACCTGGATTCCTTTCCTCATATATATCTTCACAGTCATTTCAAATTCATCCAAGTTTCCTTCCTCAATTCATCTCTCTCATGGCACCAAAGGTAATATGAAGAAGTGATAGGAAATAATATATTCAAAATATTATTTTAGTTCAAATTTTTTGTACAAAATTTCTAATTTACGTTTATCTCAGGCAAAATACATTGATAAATTTCCATGCTTTTTTCTTAGATCCGTATGTCTGATTGCATGGAATACGATTCTTACAATAATGGGATTACTATAAAGTATTGTTCCAGGTAAATTAGTTTAACTAGATTTTTTTTTTCCAATGTGATTGAATTGTACAGAATGTTATAATAGGCTCTTTTGTTATTACCCACCATTTATTTTTAATTTCTTTTTCATTATATAGATAATTATATTTTAGATATTAATATCATGTCGTTGTCTAGTTAGAGGTTGCTTGTTAAATGTTTGAATTCTGAAATTTTACTAATTTTAGACCTTTTTTAAAATTTGTTTGTTTATTTTTTGTAACATATGTCTAATTTTCAAACATTTACATCTGAATAGAAAAAGTAAGTTTTTGTCATTTTATCTAAATGCAAAAAAGGTTTGAATGATAAATAACTATTATATTTTAGAATATCTCGATAAAATAACTTATTTCCTAAACTATAAAATAGAATCCTCCTTTTTTTTATTTTGATTTACAAGGACGTAAATGTCAAATAACCAAGTTTAAGATTTTTTTATTATACTTATATTCATATATTAAAAAAGAAAAATAAATATGTGATTCAAATTTTGTATTTAGACCTATTCAGACTTCATAAAAATTTAGATTCATTTAGATTTCAGGGTAAAAAAACAAACGCTAACTTAGTCTTATTTTTCAATCTTTTCAATATGCTACTTTGAGGATTAGGAATAAAAATCAGAAAAAAAGAACAAACGATAATTGTCAAAAGCCAAATGGTGCGCCTAAAAATAATTTTGAAGCCTTTTTTTTTAAAATTGTGTTTTATGACTCTAGTCATATTGCTCTTTACTTTGCATGATATAAATTGAGTCGCCATTTTGCTTCAATAAATTGTAAAGTTTTTTTTAAAAGGAAAATTATCTCAATAATATTTGTCTTTGACAAGACCCTATGATTTTCCCATGTTACAACATCTGTACCAATTCGGTTAATTTGAAATGGATCGTTTTAAACATTCCATTGGAGAGCTTGGTCTTAACTATTGGATTTGAGGCAGATTGCATGAAAACTCACCATATTACTTATCTCATACTCATATCTAAAATTTATAACATAGATTTAATCCATAAATATATAAAATTGGTCTTAGTGCCTCTACTATAAACATATAACAATATATCTGCCTCATCTAAATATTTAGTTGAAATTTACACACTTCAATATCTCACTATACATACATTCATTTCATATATGTATATATAAACATAAACATGTTCAAAATGCAACTTATATAGCAATGCATATTGGGTTCGAACCTCAATTGATTAGAAACTAAACTATATGAAATTCTTTGTAACCTAGAAAAAAATGAGATAAATAGGAAAATAATGAGTTTACAGCTCAGTAAATGGATATAGTGCTTATATATAAAAATATAAACTAATGCTAATACATAACATATGATATAAATATGCATTGAACATAATTCATAAGCAAACATGAAATTATAAATATGTACATGATAAAATTACACCAAATAGTACCCAAGGGAAGTAACTATCATACTAAGATCATCGCGTAAGTAGAATAGGAGAAGAACCTTTCAACTCCTAGAAGAATTAACTACATCCCATAGGTAGAGCAATCTAACTCTCAATGCGCATGTGCAAAACACCTAATAGGAAGAATACACATACGGTGACTAGCAATCACATCATCATGATTCAATCAATCATATAATGTACATAAATATATTCATAATATTGTACTAAATTATACTATCAAATATAATAACATTATAATAAATTATACTATCAAATAGATTTATGAAGCTATAGATGGATCAATTGTTGTAGCTTGATTAAAAATATAGTTTTCATATACTCTCATATTTTTCGAGAAGGAAATTATGTAGCAGATTGCTTGGCTAATTTAGGTTTATCTTGTTCCATGTATACTTGATGGGATTATCCACTAATGGCTATTAGGAAAAAGTTATTTGACGATGCTTGGAGCTATCCTAAGTATCGTTTCATAACTTAATCTCTTGTACTTGAAGATTTTATAACTCTTCTCTTTTTTATTAATAAATTTTCAGATTTATATTAAAAAAAAGATTTATGAAGCTTCAATAGTTATTTTATAGTTTTCATGATACATATTAGTTCTTAAAGCAGCTCTAATAATTTATCTTGAGCCCTATGTTTTAAGAGAAATCCAAAAACCTAAGAATTCAGAGAAGTCCCAACAAACCCGCGATTGAATAAAGGAAGCCAACATTGTCGACAGCTAAGGCGTGATGGTGAATTCCTTACTCATGTTAGGCTTCTCATGGCTCATTTTGGATCCTTAAATTATAAGCATAAGATGCTTAGACTTCATTAATTATATTGTAACATGTTACAGTAAATTAATACAGCAATTATTGTAGCTACTTCATATAATTTATACTTATTAATGTTAATGGTGAAGCCATAGTTGTATATTCTCTTGTGAGCTTCGTCAATCATTGATTATTAGATGGCTTAGGATCATTAATGCCAGTACCCTTGTCTTCTTCATTCAGCTCATTGAGAAATTTGGTTATGGTCTCCACGAGAAGCTGGTTCAAGTTTTCTTGATTATCAGCAACAACAGTACTGCTACAACCGCTCAGCCCTTCAGAGTTCTACAAACCAATTTAAAAATTATTTATTCATTAATAAGTATGATCTAATTAATTTATGGAAGCATTGATGAGGAAAAGAAAAAAATTACCTTTTCTTTTTGGACGACCTAGATCTAACAGCGTCCATTATTACGGCAAGCTCGTCAAACTGCCTCATCTGTAAACATTTAATCAATTTCTTGATCAGCTTCAATATATATAGTGGATTAATTTATTTGACCTAGCTTAAAAATGAAACAAAGAAAAGCAATTGTGTTTTTGTAGATATATAGTAATCAAACCCATCTTCTCAAATAATAATAATAATAATCATCATCATCATCATCAAACCCATGACTAGCTAGCTAGCAATGACGTTGATCGTTGTACCTGCCGTACCATCTTTTCATACTTCCTGAAGGAGCGATAAAATCTAGCTTCATCATCATTTTCCTTGGACATTATTTTCTCTCTTTGCAAGTTTTAAATAGTTAATACCTTCAAGTCCACACAGATAGTAGAGGCTTTATTTACAGTGTATTTGGTCTCATGAAAATAGCAAGATAGGAATGTCGTTAAGCTTCATTGAGATTGTGATTAGTTTATAACGTTTATCTACCTTATTTTCATAAAAAAATATTCGAAAAAGACAACATTATTCTGGTTGTTGTTCATTTCATCCACGTTACTAATCCATACTAACGGGACTCTTGTGATCATAAAAGAGTGTTGTTATTCCAGTTAAATGCTTTCTTTCTTTCTATACTTTATGTACATTCACAAAAGACCATAGTAGTCGATTTCTAAAAACTAAAGTTAATAATATTAGAAGAAGATTCATATTTGTTAACAATATTAGGTTACTTGCAAATCAAGTTAGCTCTGTCGGTATGAGTTTATAATCATTTGTCACGACCCTTAGATACTTAAAATTTGAAGAAAATGTATTTATCAACGTTCATTTAATTATTATCCTTAACATCACTCCCAAATGACAAAAAATAACAAATTAAGTGACATATAAAAGTTAAGGTTATGATCAATAGATCCATCATTCACGATAATCAATGCTTTTTCTAATGTATAAGATGTAAAATCTAATGTTATCATCATATATATTTATATATTTTAACTAGGATATTGAGTTATCTATTGCTTCATGGAGATCGTGTTCAATCCACACAACTTTCTTAACTAAAATAAATCGTTACATTATAACCCCTAATTTCTTTCGTATTATGTTTTTAATGCGACCTTCCGTGCTAACGAGCAGAAATTGTCAAGATCGTTCTTCTCATTTTTTAAATATTTATCAAGAAATTAAATTTTGTCTGCAATGAAGGCCATGATCCTGAAGCTTACACAAGTTTAATGTTTACTGGTGAAATTGCTTGATGAGATATCAGAATCAACGGCTACTGCCGAACAGAAGAGGGTACTTCCGTGCATATTAAACACCTTAGGTACGGAAAAATTACTAATGAAAACCCCTGGTCAATTACCCGAGTTGCACAAACAAAGAATCCAACATGAATTAAAATGTCGTGTTCCTATTCCATATGGTCGTTTTCAATTTCACTAATAAACTCAATCAATTTGTATATCCCAGTCAAAATGACATTCACCCATTCATAATCACCACACCAAGTATTCATTCTGCAGCCTCTTTTCAAATCTATACACACAACAACAAAACCAATTTTCAGTTTGGGAATCTCGGAACAAAAAAGGCAAGAGAAAGATGGCACAGCATCAATATAAGCTTTTGCTTATAGTCTGATAAGGGAGCCAGAGTTTTCTTCCTCTTATCTGAATTTTTACATGCTACAACCTTCTCATCGAGATGCCAATGACCAAAAATTTAATAGAAAAGATGGTAAAGCGGTAAACCAGCTAATGAAGGCCATGGCTGTTGCAGTTTCAAACTGTATGCAATGATTCTGGGAACAGCTTTGAAGATCATTGTCAATAAGAACTGT
Organism: Citrus trifoliata; assembly: GCA_018350135.1. Classification (NCBI taxonomy): domain Eukaryota; kingdom Viridiplantae; phylum Streptophyta; class Magnoliopsida; order Sapindales; family Rutaceae; genus Citrus; species Citrus trifoliata. Next base: position 6,938,862 of record CM031391.1, on the reverse strand, counting down.
GATGCCGGCTGAAGCACATGCTGCAGCAAATGTAAGAGTAGATGTTATCTGCAAGAAAAGACACATCATCAGTTAGCCATAAAGTTGAAACCAGAGTTTTCATGATCAACAAGCTCACAAATCAGAACAAATGTCTTCAGCTGGTGTAAAATGTGGGATCGTATATAAATATGTAACGTAGGAGAGAGAAGACGGGCTAGATGGATAAGCAGTTCAAAATGTCTCCATTTCTTGGGTACCAAATTTAAATTGGCAAGGTCCCATACAGCACAGGAACTGCTAACTGCTATGTGCCAACAACTTAGTTCAGCTACAACTGCTATGTGTCAAAATCTTACCCCATCACCAACAGTGAACAAGTTGACAATTCTACTATTCTGCAACGATCGCATCACTGAAAGGGCATAAATATCTACAATTGCCAGTGAAAGGCTCCACAAACTCTGCAAGCCAGCAGCCGCAACAAGGAAGCTGCCGAAGCAAATATCAGGAAAGTTTTATCCCATGACATGAATCAAAGATTTTAAGGATTAGCATGATATACATACCCAAAAATTTGAAAATTTATCAGTTAGTTATCACATATTTATTCAAAGTCAGAAAAATGCAATAAAAGAAAAAGGTCAGAAATATGATTACTTCCAAAAGCTGTTGAAGTTGGAAAAGTTTTCCAACTGATGATACACAAGACGAGAAAGCATACAAAGAACAAAGTGTAACTATTTATTTTTTTCCAGCCTGAGTAGTTGCTGGTAATTTCACAAAACAGTTCAAACACTTTAAATGGGCCTCAGTATGTGGGTTCAGTGCGAATTCAGGTGTCTGATTCATCAAATCCTGAGAGATCTTGGAGAACAAAAAATGTTAATCCTTCAAATTATCCATTCCCACACCCTAATTAAAACTTATAATACATATAATACACAGCACATGCACATCCACAAGAACTTCAGTTTTATGGAAATATCCTGCAACATTAAACAAGTGCTCTGTCTTCCTCTTACAGACTCAAAAGATATGGAGCCCAATATCTTTAAAATTTTCATTTTATTTATCAAAAGCACCTCAGAGTGCAGTAGGAGGGCTTCTTTATGGGCATGCTTTATTATCTGTGACAAACACTATGTTAAAGCCCAAACTTAAAAATTTGGCCATGTGCCTGTAATCACAAGACAAAAAGAAAGCTCCAATCTAATACCATAATTGAGCCACAAAGACCTGCAAAGCACAGCCAGCTACACACTAATTTCCCTATAATGCAGAAATAAGGCGGTTGAAAACATTGCACAAGACACAAACGCGTTGCCTATTGGTTACCAAAGACGTCCATTGTGGTGGTCAATGATAAGAAAACTCACACTATCATGTTATAGTCACTAATGGCCCACAATGATCAATCTCGCTACCATATTATATGCTGCATGTAGGAATTGAGTATAATGCATTCAAGAATGCATAGTGTAGAATTGGTATAAAGGCATGTTCATGTGTCATTCCAGCTCCAACCAGACACTTTAAGCAAAGACATATGGATCAATCCGTAACAAGCATTAGCTTTCTCTGACAAAAGTCTTCAACTACCTCTGTTACAACAACCCCACCCACACCACCCTAACCCCCACTTCCCCAACAAAAAAAAACCTTCTCTTTCTCTCAATTGCCCTAGTATGTTGATCACTTCCTGGGCTTCCCAATAGAGACGGTCCCAACTTTCAGTGCCAATTCCTAAAGAAAATGAAAAGCCTATAATTCTTTCAACACTTCCTATCCAACCATAATTGTGTTTATTTCTGTAGAGGCACCCAATGGATGCATGTGAACTACACAACTTAACCTAAATTCTACATATTCAAAGCCAATTACATGGCATGAAAAATACTGAAAACCTATACTCTAGTGTCTTAAAGAAAGAGATGCTGACCTTCTGTCCAGAACAAAAGTGGATCCAATAAATCCTTTACACATCACACCACATTTCGTATCTACAATAAACTTTAAATTTAACAAAATTCATATTATGTTACTGAGAGTATTTAATCATACATACAACTGAATTCATCCTTGCAAACATGCTCTTGTATTTGAGTGCAGCAAAACTGATATAAACATGATCACAGCAGGATATTCCACATCTCAGATTTACATGAAAATTCGTTACTGTTATAGATTATTTGCCCCAGAAAAACTACCAAACTACCAGGAAAGAAGAATGTAGAGCATGTTACAGCCAAATAGTAGCAGTGAATTAAATCATTCACCACTTGCCAACATTTTCAATTCATCAACTTGCAGCTGCCAGTAGCAAAAACCAGTTCAATGTTCAAATCCTGTAGTCTCAGCATTGCCAACTGTGTTTTCCAAGTGCCATAACCAAATCAAATCTTGATTAGGTATTTACAGAATAGTAATTTATATTTGATCTGTACGTCCAATCTTTTAAATGAATATAGATAATCCCATTCTAAAACTAGCTTCCAGTCACTCACCCCCTCAAAATGGTATATGCATATCAAATTTCATTGACACAACAATACAAATAAAGTAGGAGAAATTTATAGAACTGGAAAGTCATGTTACCAGAAAGCAGTGACCGAAGGAAAGTCGCTAGTGGTGGCCATCACACAAAGTGCTGCAACAGCAAAGATAAATTGAGATACACGCAAAGCCAGCCCACCAGGCGTCGCCGGCATACCCTGTATGTCCTTCATCCTCACTCTCGGGGCATTCCCACCTTCGGTAGTTGGAGGATCTTCAACCGGGTGAACCGACGCGTGGCTCACATTCATCTCTTGACGATCACAAGCTTCAATTCATAGCTCTCTATCCCTCAATTTCTCTCCGTAAGCTACTATCACTTATGTACCGAATTAAAAGCACCAGCGTGTTACCACTGTATCAGATTAAAAAATAATAATAATAAATCAGCCAATCAAATTCTCTTCACTACAAACTCCAATTCATAGCTCTCTCTCTCTCTCTCTCTCTCTCTCTCTCAATTATGATTTATCAAAATTTGCATCAAGACGTCAAATTTCTGCCGAATCATCAACAATTGATTCTCTTTTTTTATAATAAATAAATGAAACTAAATATAATCGCTGTTTGGTGGCGGAGAATTTTGTGATCAGAATCAAACATAAATGAAGATCTAACAAATTAGTGAATAAAACTCATAATCAAAATTTACGATAAATATTCTGACCTTAATTATGAAGAACCTGGCAAAATAGTTTAACAGCGAAGCGTAATTGCCGTTGGAAACTGTGATTGAGCTTATGTTTGTTTATGAGCAAAGCAAAGGCGAAAGGTCTTTACAAACCTCACCAGTGTTTGCTGAACGGTCGACTCGCGACACTATTGGTTGTCAAGCCGCGGAAAAGTTTGCAGAGGGTCATCTTAGTAACTTCATTCTCTCTGGAACGTACGTTAGTTTAGTTGAATTATTCACGAACTACGACACAACGTACACGAACACGATTGTCCAATAACGACATAATTTGTCAGTTAGTATTAACTATTAGGTTTTGCTTAATATTGAGGAACGGTAGTTTTTAAGATATGTAAAATAAAATTAACGGCTGTTAAAAAAAATTAGATATTTAATAAATTTAATGGCTGTGGAGTGAAACTTATACATATAATTTTAATTTTTTTTAAATTTGTGTTAATATATATTAATATATAGGATCAGCCTGCGTTACCACAATGGGTGCCACTTCCTTTTGTCTTTTATGGTAAATTTTCATGTAACCCCTTTCACTCTTTTTTATTTAAACTTTACTTTATAAATATTAAGTTAATTTCAACTGCATCCATGTGAACATTACCGAAATACCCATGCCCACCAACGGTGTCTGAATTTCAACTGACGGCAACGGGAAACTCGAGTTAGACACTTCTGGTCGAGCTGAATCCAATGGTGGTGGTGGTGACCTCTCACGCGTGGTGATGGCACCGGATTGAGCTCCCAAAGCCGTGAATCTTTCAACGACCAATCAACGGCAAATCGGCTCCCCTGGTGGATGTGATTGGTCGGAAAATACAGAGGGAATCGTGGGGAGCAAAACCCAAGTGATAGCGTCACCAGAAATCGGAGAAATTGCGACGAATTGAAGCGGCGGTTCCGTGGCTTTTCACGGCTTCAATCGGCAGCTTTCCGAACGCTTTTCAGCGAGAAGATTGACATGGAAATGACCGGCATCGCACGATCTTCCGATCGATACCAACCTTGGCCAGTGAAGTGGCCAGAAATGGAAATAGTATCTGGGTCGGGTTTGTGGGTTTGGCAAGGGCATTTTGGTTCACAAATGGGTTATTGTAAATATAAGTGCAATATAGAATAAGAATTTGTAAATAATAAATAGTATAAGGTGCTAACTAAAATGTTCATATAGATGTAGTAGATATTAACTTAATATTTATGAATCAAAGTTTCAATAAAAACGACTAAAGGGGGTTATATGAAAATTTACAACATTGCAACCACAAAAGACAATGGATGTGTGACGTTACCACTGTGGTATCGTACCCTGATCCTAATATCTAATATATTTAAATTTCAAAATTATGGATGACAAAATGTGGGCTTGAGTCGGGTTTGGGTTTTTTATTTTTTTTTTAATTTTTTAAATTATTGTAAACGTTAAATTAGTTAATAATAATTAAGTTAAATTATTTAATAATAATTAATTTATTATAATTAATGATGAATTAAAAAATAAATATTTAAAATACAATAATAAATAAAGAAAATGAAGTAAATAAAATTTAGAGATTTCATTTTCTCTAATTTAAGCACTCTCTTAATTAATTAGCACGTAAAAAAGAGTTCAATATTATAATTTTAAGTTTTTTAATTCATTATTAAAATATAAATTAGGGATTTAAGCTTTCTTTTTAATTTTTTTAATTATTATTTAAATTTTAATTTATAAATTTATATTTTTTTTAAATAAAGGGTTTAAGCATGACGCAAACTTTTTTTCCTAAACTTTTCTCTAAACACTCAATGTGAAAAGTTCAGGACAAAACCCATAGAAGGCCAGACTTTTTTATCATCTTTATTCAAAATTTATATTTCATTAATTACAACTATTGCCGCTAGCAACTTCACTGAATATATATATATAATAACACATCCAACACTATTAGATTCTATTTCTCGCAATCTATCCAATAGTAGTATCATATTCATCGGCGTCAAAGGAGTAGTAGGCAAGCCACAGTCATTGGCAAAACTTGTGGTTCTATTGTAATGCCGAGTTATGGTGTACCGCATATCGATTCAAAGAGAGCGTCGCATCAAATGCTATATTCAATTGGCAGTGTACCGTAAAGCGCTGTCGTTTAATGATGACGTAGTGAAGCAACCACAAGTTCGGCCGGCGATTGTGGCGATTTAATGTCAACGATACCGCCGCTGGATAGATCGTAAGAAATGGTGTCCAATGATGTCAGATGTGTTGTCAACTAGCAAGTTTTCATTTTTTTTGGGGGGGTCACCGGCCATTGATTTATTGTTTTATAAATATTAAAATTATATTTATATTTATTAAATATGAAAATACAATTTATAATTATACAATTTGTGTTTCTATTAAAGTAACAAAGCTAATGGCCATTTCACTCTCTGTAGTGGATTGAAAATATGCCACACATCAGTCTCACCCCTCGCCCCACAATCTGACCGAAATATCCTTTGTTGTTCAATCAAATTGAAAATCAAAGGGTATTTTGGTTATATTGATTATTGAAAATGCAGTTATGGACCTATTTGATACTAAATGAGAAACTATATCCTAATAGGAGAATACATGAAAGATTAGAGATCCAGATGTCATTACCTACATTATATTCATATTATTCTTTGGACGGCGATATTTCTACCATACGTTTTTCAAGCCTACCACACTTCTATAAAATAATTATAAAATATTCACATTATTTTTAAAAATTTTAAATAAGGAAGACTTTTAGAGAATTAATTGATTAAATCATTGTAATTTAAATTTATTTATTATATTTTTGACTACTAAGATTACTTTGACCTCAACTTACATTGATTATTTTACCCTTATTAAGTAAAACTGCTAGAAATTTACATTAATTTCAAAATTTTCTTAATTTATACAAAATTAATTATTTTTAAATGATGTGTCAATACTATTTTTGTTAGTATGATTACTAATATATAATTAAATTAACATAATTATTTATGGTACAATACTCATTTACATGTAAGGTGTTAAAAATTATTTGATTTCATTTAAACTATTAGATTATCAGTCACAAAATTAAATACATAAACTATTGAATATAATAACACATATTTATTATGAACAATTGAACCATTTTATGTCATAAAGGCAAAATAATTAAGTAAAATTTAGCAACATTGATGGTCAAAGAAACCTAAGTAACAAAAACATTATAAGAAAGGTTTAATTGACTAATTGTATAAATTTTCTTATTGAGTTTTATTTTTAAAAAATGAACTTTTTATAAATATTTCAAAAAGTACTGTAGATTTAATTGGAAATATATCCGCCCTATTTTTTGTACCATACAAAATTCAGCTTTCAATTTGTCGTTTCTTGTTTCTCGCGATTTGGCTTGTTTGATGCTCCGGCTCCATGACCCCTACGTACGAATATACCATTTTAAAAGTGATGTTTGATTGCAGCTTTTTTATTCTTTTTTTTTTTAACTTTTTTTTGGTTCGCGAGTTGCTGAGCCATTAAAAAGAAGAAAAGATTCCATCGCCTTCAAGCAAAATTTCATCAAGCGTCTCAGTCAAATCAATTAATGAACAGTACTACACTTGCGAGTTGGGATGAAAATCTTGAGATAACGAGGTTTGGCTTGAATTAGGCTTTGACAGCACAACTTGATAGGCTATTTTGGATTGTATTTTACACTCAAATGTAGTTGAATTATGTATTCTCATAATCTCATTCGAGAAGAAATAAAATAATATTAACCCCATATTTGGTGATAAAAGTAAGATTAGAATAAATAATTTTGGACCAACCAATTAGTAAAGCAAATAGTTAAAAAGAACAAGAAAAAAAAAATCCTAAGAGGACCCTTAGAATAAGAATGGTTAGATCTAAAATATCTATCGTAATGTAAGACATGGCCATATGGGATAAAAATGTTGAGGCTAAATTTTTTTTTTTTTCTCAATGCTTAAATTTGCCGATGAAGTTCCTATCCTGTTATATCCAAACAGGCCTCCATAGTAATAATCCTTCAAGTGCTCTTATGTTTATATTTATTTGCATTTTAATGAAATTATTAATTAATATCCTAAAAATTCCCTTTCAATTCGAGGAACAGCTATAGTTACATGATGTCATATAATCAAAACGTACAAGTTTCTACTGGTTCTTTTGGCAGAATGTGTTTGTTGCCTTCTCCAAATTTGAAAGGGCTACCTATATGCTTAGATTTGGATTTGGGTTGTATTTGTCCTCTACCATCCAGCCAATTTTGGTGTGATAAATATTTAAGCCTTATCCGATCAACCTAACTCGCTAATAAGATATTACAAGCCTTCTTGCCAGTTGCAATCGTGTTTTCTTTTGTTCCCTGCATAATAATTAGTGCCAAAACCCATGGCTCTTTCTTCCTACATTTGCTGTCATTTCACGGTCCATATGGTGATTAAGTTTGTTTGCTATCTCGGAGCTTCTCGAGGAATAAAAAAGTCTTAGAACAGTAAATTGCTTCTGATTTTTGGGGAGTAAAAACTGTAAAGGTTCATAATAAAAACGTTATTTTTACTATTTAGCGTGTGTTGCCATATTCTCAGAAAATATTTTCTAGAATATTCACAGCGCAGTTGTCCTAAACGTACTATAAGAAAAGAGCTGTGTATTTATTTTCAGCCAATACAACACCATTGCCATTTTAATTACAATTTTTCTTTGCTTATTTTTAGATAATATTAGTGATTTAGGCTATGCACAAAACTATTATATTCTTCTTATGGATCCACATAATAATAATTATTTAAATGGCACATGTCAAAATCTCCAAATTTCATCAATCTTCAGATCTCATATTTCGAATATGTAATAAAATTAATTTTTAAATGTTAAAGACAATAAATTAGTATTTAAGTTCCTGATTTGCTACATTAATATCTCGAATACACTACACAAAATAGACTATATTAAAGCGTGTCTTTTGATTGTTTTTTAGTTTAGATTTTACTATAATGCCTTAAAAAATTTCTTATTAGATAATGACTCGTATATGATATAACATCCTATATATGCAACAATGTAGCTAAAAAAATCAAATGTGCGGGGACAAAAATTTTGACTGACATAAAATACAAACAAGGGAGAAAATTATAAAATATCAAAATTACTCAACTGCTCTCTTACATATTAAGGAAAAAGGTTTTTTTTTTTCTTTTGGAAGATATTAGAGCGAAACATTTAACTTATTAATATTGGAAAATTCAAAAGATTCTTCTAATTTATCAGCTGTAGATCAATGAAATAAATAGATATAGAAAGAAGTCCGGTCAAATATAAATTTATTCTTTGAACCATATTTTAATATTTTATTTATTTATTTATATTTTATGTCGGTCAAAATTTATATCCCGCTCGTTTGATTTTCTAGCTACTCCATTGCATATAAACCATGTTATATTGCAAAGATTAGGTTTATACGTATAGTGCTTTTTTTTTTTTTTTGGTTGAGGTCCCTTTTCAACTACTGTTATAGCAACGGTCTGTGTGGGGCATCAATTAAAGATGCGGATCAAACCAAAACATTTAGCTTTATTTTTCTTCAACTCGATGAGGTTTTGTTCCTTGGTAGAAAAGGACTTGATCCCACCTTACTACCAACTATCATTATCTTTTTGCCTTAAATTTTTCCACTTACTTCCCAACTTCATGTACTAGAAGGTCCGAAATTGCCTCATAATGGGCCGCTTCAAAATTATAAATAATTAAAGGGAATTCAAATTAGTTGAATAACAAAATACAAGTAAAAAAAAAAAAATCGAATTACAAAACTATTGTCTTATTAGTGGATGATGCAACTACTATTTTATATATCTTGAGTCAACTTCGATATAGTTAATTGTCGAATTAAAATGTTGGATGAAAAGGAAAAAAAGTGAAGATAATGAAGAAGATGGAGGATAATTTTTGGATAAAATGATGTTACAGCCAATAAAGATGCTTTGTGTTCTCTATGTAATTCACTTTCTATTAATCTTTTATTACACTTAATTATTGCTAGCTTTACCTTTCTATAGATTTTTTAATAACTTTTTTTTCTTCTTCCCCACTAATGTTTTATTAAACGCTGCCGTCCAATGCACCGGCCGGCCAGCACCTAACTAGTGAGTCTGAGAAAAGCGGATGGTGCGCACCCCTTTTCTCCCTTTGAATTTCCGAAGTGATTTGAGAAGGACACACGTGATAGCATATGAACAAACGGGTAATTTTCACCGACCTCCCCTCAATTATCTCTAACCCGCACATAAGATGGATTTTATATCAAATGAACACTATCTCCCCTAAATCAAAACTTTCACTTGTTAATTGTAAAGATTATTGAAGAAAAATATACTAGTACCCTTTAGTTAACAATTATGAAAGAACACATCCAATTAAGGTCATATTTGGTATTGAGGTGATATAATTTTTAAGTCAAAATTATTGTAAAAAATATTAATACGAATTAAAAGATGATAATGTGCAATAAATATGACTTTTAAGTAATAATTTTGATAAAAATCATAAAGATATTATAAGTTTTTTATCATACAAGTGTGAAATTAAATTAATTTAGCTTTCAAGCCACAATAACTAGTATTTACTAAGTTTAAAAGGTATAGTTACTCAACCCCATCATTAAACGAAACCTAAGACATCAAAACATATTACCTAAAAAGAATGTATAGGTACATAATGTTTGTATCAGTCAAAAAAGAAAGGAACTATAAAGGATATGTTAGTGAAAAAATAAAGAAGTTGTAAAGTATTATTAAATTTATGGATTAAGTATAATTGAAACTAAAAATAAAGAGATTGAACACAATCACGTTTGTTTAGTATTACCTCCAAGTTATAGCCATTAGTGCTCATTTTACAACGGGCAAAGTTTAAACACATGTGCAGTATAAATAGAGCCAAAAGGGAAGTTTTGTTTATTGATAGAATATTGAAGAATATAACATACCTCCATTTTGTCAAAATTTTCTAGAATTTACTTCAAGTTTTAAGTGATAATTTGGTTCAAACTACAATTAACTTTGACATAAAATGGTGTAAATTGAAGCATTGAATCATTATTTATGAGTATGTTTTTAAGCTTCAACCTCAATTAAAGTATACATTTTTCAGGAATTTTTTTTTCATATTTAAGCCATAATGGCCAAGTCTCAATAGAAAACTGAGTCATACTTATGCAAATAAGCATAAATTTTGAAATTTAGGCATAATATTTTAGCTTATGTCTAAATAATCAAGTAATAATAAGCACTTGATTAATAGATCAAGAATCATTTTCTCTCTTTTCTGTATTAAATAATGAAACATAGTTTTTGAAATATATAGACAATATATATCAATCAAGAGGGGAATTACATCCCATGAGCTAGTGAGACATGACAATCAAGATTATTTAGAAATGAGGCATTAATAGGTAAAAAACTTTCAATATTGACGATCAAATTTTTTTTTAACACATATAATCCTTTCATTACTCTTAATCCAACACAATTTCACGTGATTTGTGTTTGTTGAAAGAAGATTATTGATTAGAATTGCTTAACTAATAAACTTGCCCTTGATGATAGCAGTCAAATGGTCCAGGAGAGGTTAGTATTAGTTTGGACATGAAACCATCTATTTAATGGGTTGTAGATAGTTGAGGGTGGTCAATGAAAATTATCCTAAACAAACTTCGGTAATAAACCGATTATTTTTTAAAGCAAATTATCATTGTACCATTTTTATTTTGTCTTATGTTCATCCAACTACTACAAAATTCTAACATATATTTTGCACCACCTTTCTTTTCATATTCGTATCAACTAGCTATTTTTGCATTAACACTATTAAATAATTTTACCCTCAAATAAATTAAAAGACTATTTTATCTTATAAAAAATTTTAAAATTAAAAATTATAATCATAAAAATATCACCAAATTTAATTAAAAATAAATCCCAAATAGAGGTGCTCAACTGATTTTTACTAAATTTAGATTTTATAAAATTGTAATAATTATTTTTATTAAAAATTATAATTTTAAAATTTTTTAATAAAAATAAATGAATTTATTTATTAAAAAAATATAATTTTGTAAAATTTTATTAAAATAAATGAATTTATTTCTTAAAAGAATAAATCCTAAAGTTTTAATAATTTAAGGGATTTTTATTATATCCCAAAATTTTGTAATTATTTTTGTAATTATAATTTTATATTAAAATAATTTTTATTAAAAATAAAAATTTTAATTTTGGGATTTATTTTTATTAAATTTAGGGATTTTTTTATCATTATAATTTTTTATTTTTTAAAATTTTTATAAAATAAAAATAGTCTTTTTAATTTATTTGAGGGTAAAATTATCATTTTATTAAAATTATTTAGTAGTGTTAATATAAAAGTGACTAATTGATATAAAGATAAAAAGAAATGTGATGCAAAGTACATGTTAGAATTTTGTAGTGGTTAGATGAATATAAGATAAAATAAAGGTAGTACAATGATATTTTTTTTTTAATTTCGAATCGCACGTGTGGATGCGGAGTGCGCTTGCACATTAAAATGAATGCTACGGTCACAGGACCTTCATCAAATTTGAAACGTCATTGGCTTGATCAGTGTACACGCGTCAGATGAGCTGATTCATAGCTTCAATCGAATCGCAAAAACATTTGACTAATTTAAGAACCTGTCAACAACAATGGTACGTCACAGTCTCTTTCACACACAGTGAACGTAATTTGAAAAAAAAAAGCTGATCAAGTTTATTTTACATTTTTTCTTCCAGTTGGGCCCATTTTCAATGACGCTGTAGCCGCATTATGGCCATAGACATTAGACAAACAAAGCATCATCATCATTGATTCATTTTCAAACTTTGTGACTTTTTTTTTTAAAAAAAACATTTGGAAAGTCACGTGAATTTGGCATGATCATATTCCCGACCCCCCGGCTTAAATGGCTTGGACTTTGGGCGCATTGCAAGATTTGCAATATAGCACGTTATGATATCCTTCTTAAAAAAATAACAAGCCTTTTAAGAAAATTTAAAAATTAGAAATACTTCTCTTATTGGGAATAAAAATATCTTCATTGACTTTGGTTTTTTTTCTTTTTGAGAAATAAGAGATATTTTTTACATAAAAGAATGTAAGTAAGTCAAGTAGTTCTTAAATCAATAATATATTAGATATTTGGTTCCATAATTTGTTTTTAGGTTTTATTAAATTAAGAAAAATTATCATTCATATACCCTATAGATTCTCTGTTATAAAAAATATTACATCACTTTGAAGGTATATTAATCGTCTACCCTAAGTTGACAAAATATACATATCGTCCACCAAACCGTTACTTACGGTTTAAATATGATAATATTAGAGGGGTAATTTGGTCTTTTCATATGATACAAGTGATAATTTTCAAGGGTAAAATCGTCAATTCACTATTAGTCCGTTAATTTTCAAACGGCAGCTAACGGTTTTGGTGGTTGGTAGATAGTTTTTATCAATTTAGAGTGAACGATTGATACACCCTCAAAGTATTGTAATATTTTTTATAACAGAGTATCTATAGGGTATACGAATGATAATATCCCTTAAATTAAACACGCAAGCACATTATACAAGACTCAAATTTAGTACCTAACCTTGGTAAACTTGTGTACTAACAAGTGGAGATAGGTTTTGATCTCTACCTCGTTTATAATTTATTTTAAAATATTCATAAGAAAAATCAACTTTTATAATATATATGAGAGAGCTCAAATCTTTAATATAAAAATAAGATGCTAATCACTCAAAAAAAAAAAAGAGTAGTTTACTTTACTCTTAAAACTAATGTTAACAAAATGAGAATATGACCATTTTTTAAATTTATATTCAATGTTTAAAAATTAAAAGAATATCTATTTCACTATTTGAATACACAAGTAAAATTTCCTTTGAAACTCAAAAAACAGTTTACCATGGAAAAAAATTATATTTAGGCCCTCATAAAGAACTCAATTGAAATCCCTAAAAAAAGTGAGCTTGTTAAAATGTCCATAGTGGACATAGAAAATTTAAGTTATTCTCTTACAAAAATGATCTAAGCAAATTCCAATATTAAAAAATAAAATATAATCATCCTTTAGTATTTTCACAACCATGAAAATGAAAAGAGTAAGATAAAGTCGCAAGCTCGTTGAACTAACTAATGTAGTTTAATGATATTGATTGGACAATAAACTGTAAAACTCATATGATTTATTTTTATCATTTTATATTTTCATCTAATCAATATGACTAAATACATCAATTTGTACAAATTAATAATTTGTGATTCTAACATTACTATAAAAAGTACAAATGTGATCGCGACTTTATTTATACCTATTGATTGAAAACTATTTTTTTTTTTGAAGATATTTAAAACTAAAATTTGGGGTAAATTTTACCCTAAATTTTTTTTTTCCCCTGTCAAAATTGTGGTACAATTTAGAACACATCTCCATCAACCCTGTGACACATACATACATATACACAAATTTCAACCCCATGACATAGCATGTTCACAAACATAATAAAAATGGTTATTGTTGTGAAATCCGGAGTGCCACATTTGTACTTTTCCGCCTCCCCATCAGGCAGCACGCATCAATAAACCAAAATAATTCTTACCCTCTTCTCTTTATTTCTCTTTCGCTCCCAGCTCGTACAAAAATTTTTCTTGCTTTTGGACTCTCTCTCTCTCGATCTTCACGGTTCGATCTGGCAGTCCCTCAAATTAGGGTTTCACAACTCCGCCGTAATCCACCAAATTCCACCCTGGAATCTAGCTTCTGTCTCTCTTTATTTTCAAAAGAAAAAAAAATTACCTAGATTTGCGCCCAGTTTTACCGCTCGCAGATCTGCGCCTCTGCTTCCACTTCTGTTTTAATCTCTTGCATACTCATTCTATTTTATCATCATGTTTTGGAAGCTCACAGCTCTCTCCGCCTCCTCTCCCGTAAGTCAAATTCACGCATAATTTTTCTTTTCGTTTCATTTCTCGCCCTCTTTTCGTTAGTTAGGCGTATAACAGCTCTAATTAGCTGTTGTTTCTATACTTTTGATGTAAATTAGACGTAAGTGTGGTTTAATTAGTTTTATCTGTTTAATTACACACGTGTTATAGCACGTGGAGAGTTTTTTGTTTCGTAAATGTCAGTTAATTTAGTTATATTCGTTTATTTGGCAATTGGTTGTTGTTTTAGCATGGTGATAATGTTCACTAGGATTTGCTTTGGACTAAGCAATGGGAATTGATTAAAGTTTGTAGTTGACTGAAATCGTGTGGCTTTGATTTGCTTTGTTTATGCTGGCATTTTGTACTTGCCTGTTACCTGAGGAAATAGTGGAAAAAATTATTGAAAAATTTGGCTCAAATGCTTTCAATTGTTGAAATTTGTTTGAAATTATCGGTCAGTGACACTGTTTTATAAGTTTATTATCCGTACTGTTAGTGGAATTCACAAATTGAGAAGCTTATAACCACTGGTGGATGAGATTTTCTGGTTTCCTTATTTTTTGAGCTATTTGATTTAGTTGTGGTTCATTTCTCCTAACCTTTTTATTATTTATGTTTCATTTTGCTTAGGTGGAATCGGTATTAGACAAGGAAAATTTTACTTTGGAAGAGCTATTGGATGAGGAAGAGATAATCCAAGAATGCAAAGCTTTAAACAGTCGTCTTATCAATTTGTAATTTCTTTTCTATGTTCACGGTGACCTTGACTCTTTTGGTCTTACAAAAATGTTTTATGTTCTTCATACGGGATTCCTTTTTTTCTATAATACAGTTTACTTGAAATTGTTTTGTTAACATGAACTGTCGAAATTTTGGTCACGACAACATGGAAGTAGATTTCTTGAGGATTAATTATTATGTATCGCTATATGCAGTTTACGGGATAGAGAACAAGTGGAGAAGTTGTTGCAGTATATAGTTGAGGAAGCTCCAGCGGATGCTGAAAGCAAACAAGCATTCAAGTTTGTTATTCTGTCTTGAGGACAACTGAGATCCTTCATTTTATTTTTTGAACTTTTCTCAGGAAAATCTTTTTTGGTGATGTTTAGGTTTCCCTTTGTTGCCTGTGAGATATTCACATGTGAGATTGACGTCATTCTTAAGACTTTGGTAGAGGAAGAGGAGGTGATTTTATTTCTTTGTTTTGGATCATTAAATGCCTGGGGTTGCAGAAATTGATGTGGAGCTTGTCATGGCCGGGATTTAATTTGCATTTTCTTGTATTGCAGCTAATGAACTTGCTTTTCTCCTTCTTGGAACCAAACCGTCCTCATACTGCCTTGCTGGCTGGGTATTTCAGCAAGGTATGTAGTGCTTAAAAAATGGATTATGCATTTTTCATGGCTGATTTTATGTCTTACTTTGCTTAGGTTTTTTCTTGTTTGTTGATAATGCTATTTGGTGTGGCATTTTAGGTTGTTGTATGCCTTATGTTGCGGAAGACGGTACCACTTATGAACTATGTTCAAGTAAGTAATCATATCTGGATTATGCTGGTCCATAGTCTATATTCTTTGTTAAATGTTGCTGATACATTGTTATTTCTCCCTCTTGTGTTCTTTATTGACTTATGGCTGTTTGATCTTTCACAGATCCATCCGGATGTTTTCCGTCGACTGGTTGATTTAATAGGGATCACTTCCATCATGGAGGTAGGCAGTTGATAATATATTTTTGTTTTAAATTTTGAGCTCAATGGTGGTTTCTTTATAAAAATGTTTCTTTCTTGTAATATGTGCGGTTAAGATTTGATCTCTGATGAGCTCTTTTTGTAGGTCTTGGTTCGGCTCGTAGGTGCTGATGATCATGCGTATCCCAATTTTATGGATGTGATGCAATGGCTGGCTGACAGCAATTTGCTTGAAATGATTGTCGATAAATTGAGTCCATTGGTGCGTGAGACTAATTTTTCTCTATTATCCTGTCAGAAATGTAGTGTGTCATTTATACATGTAATGTAGATGCCAATCTTTATGTCTCATCAGTTGCATTCTCCTTATTGCCACAGTCTGCTAAATTCTATGCATATGAGTGCCTGACTATTCATTATCTTAATGCTGAAGTAAATAAGAGCAGATTGCTGGGAGATGCTTCTACTTGCTTGTTCTGTCTGCACATACCCACTTTCTAAAGAATCTCAGATAATGCTGTACTCTTATATTTCTTGGGTTTTTGATGCCTCAATCTGGAGGAGTGAATTCTGTTGGTTTGTCATGGCAAAGAAATAAATTGGCGAGATACCTTGATGCCATTTGTAAGGAATGTTAGTACACATGTAAGGTGGTTGAAATTTCCATAAGTTTTGAAACCACCATTAACTTGGCTTTCCTTGATGTGTTTAACAGAATTTGAGTGAAGGAATAATTAGCTCCATTTGTGGAGCTCTCAAATAGTTACTTTTATTTGAAATTGGTTTTCTTTCTTGGCCATAGCCATGTCTGTGCGTGTATATGTCAAATTCTTCTTTTGTTACCTTGTGCTTCAAAATTTGTTGGAATGTACTTTCTTGTTCCTCTTTTTTCTTTTACAAATTAGAGCTAAAAGCTTCCCTGAACAGAAATCTAGAGAATGATTTTGCAAGAATAGACTCGCTATGGAGATTAAAAGCAAATAAGTGAATGAATCATATAATTTCTAATGATTAGCCGGAAATAAGTTTTCAGTGAACATAAAATTGTATTATATCACAAATTTTTGGATAATTGTGGTGGACTAACAATTTTTTATACGGATCAGTGCCCTCCGGAAGTTCACACTAATGCAGCAGAAACATTATGTGCTATAACTCGAAATGCCCCATCCGCCTTGGCTACTAAACTCGCTAGTCCAAGGTATGTGTTATATTAGTTTCCCCCGTGTTCTGTGTTCTTCCATTCAAATGAATCACTCTTTATCTTTTCTTAATCCATGTTCGTAGTCTCGTAAGTGGCCTTGCTATTTTCTTTTCTTATGCAGTTTCATTGCAAGGATATTTGGTCATGCATTGGAAGATTCACGGTCGAAATCTAGCCTTGTCCACTCACTTTCTGTGTGTATCTCTTTGCTGGATCCAAAAAGATCAGCGATTGCTTCTCCTTTGATGTACTCTTTTCGGAGCCAACATATGTATGAGTCTCCAAACCCTGTAAATCCAGAGACAATTGGTGCAATGCTGCCTAAACTCTGTGAGTGAATCATATGCTTGGGAATCTATTGATGTGAAAATTATTGTTATGTTCTCATTTAGTCTTGGTTGATGGCATTGCTGAATGTTTATTTTGTTTATGAATTGTGTTCATGTAATTGAAATATTTTCCAGCATTTTACCAACATCATGCTTGTTGAAGGGAAATTCTGCATTCTAGTTCTGGCTCTCTTTCAGTTCTTCTGTAGCTTTCCTCAATAAGTTTTTGAATGTCTGCCGTCTTGAGGAGCTACATTGTATCAGTGGGCCCTGTCCACGAGGGACATATCTGTGCTTTTCTGAAGCTTGTAGTTTGCATTATACATTTCTAGCAAATACATTGTCATTGGTGTTGCCTCTTAAGGACCAGCTTCTATTTTCTTGTCCCTTTGGTTGATTTAATTGTGTAACAAAATCCAACTGGATTTTCAGGGGGACCTGTTTGTATTATGTGTGTAAATTTCCTCTGATAATCTGATATCCATGAAATTAAGGATTGTTCATCGTGTTTTGCAGGCGACTTACTTATGCTTCTAAATGTTTCATCTGATGAGAAGGTTTTGGAAACTACATATGGAGAATTGAGACCGCCTCTGGGGAAACATCGCCTAAAGGTTGGCTTTGTACTTTAATCATACATGTTGAACCTAATTTGAGGAAGAGACCAATAGAACTGAATTTTTTTATTTTTAAGGACTCCGTCAATTTGCAAAAGAGAGTAACAAGAGTGCTCGTGCGTTTGTCTGCTGTTGACAGAAAGCGCATGTCATGAAGTTGAAGATGTAGTTTGACCTGAAATCATTTTAGGTGGGCTTATTTTGCACCCTGAAAAATACTTTGAACACTCATTCTTACGTTACAATGTTGCCCATAGTGTAATCTACATATAAGGTCAACTTATATTAAGTTTGTAAACACCTATCACTACACCAATTTCTGTAAAAACCCATAATAAAGAGAATTGCTAAAATCACGTAAAAGAATTGAAGAGAAGATAAAAGTAATAAAAAATTATTCCAACATATTTGGTTTTTAAGAAACGCTCATGAAATATCCCTTTCTCTTTTTTCTTTTGGAAAGTCGTCCCTTTCTCTTTGGCCTTGTTCCCTTTTCCTATTTTTTTTCTTGTTTACTTCAGCAAGATGAAAATTCATTCATGAACCTCTTGAACCTTCAAGAAAGAAGACAGTTATATACTATGGTGATGTCTGATCTAAGCTTTGAGGTAAAATCATAAAAAAGTAAAAATGAAATTCTGTAACTATCCTCCCCCCCCACCAAAAAAAATTGCTGTTGGTGAAAAGATAACAAAAGAAAAAGCAACTATGAAATACAGTCTCTCTCTCTCTCTCTCTCTCTCTCTCTCTCTCTCTATATATATATATATATGGAGGAAGAGACAACTAACCAGAGAAAAAAAGGTCAATGATGTTAAGAATTTAATGAGTGCACTGGGTAAATATTAATAGTTCAAATTTAAATGTTGAGTGGGTTGAGTGAATGAGTGTTCTAAGTAGTTCTTAGAGTGCAAATAGCCCCACCCTAGGTCAACATTCTCCAATTTTATTATTTTTTTAACTTCTAAATACCTTTATTATTAATTTCAGATCGTGGAGTTCATTGCTGTGCTATTGAGAACAAGCAATGAAGCTGCAGAGCAGGAGTTGGTCAGCTCAGGAACCATTAAAAGAATTCTTGACCTTTTCTTTGAGTAAGCCTTTATTTTAATTTGTGATTTTGAACGTGAATAACCTTAATAATTCCAGTTATATGTAGAGGACTCTTGATCACATACTTGGAGAGAATTTTTTTTTTTTTGGGGTTCTGCTAGTCAGAGTAGAACATACCTGACTGTTTTATTGGTTATAATTTAGGTACCCTTACAATAATGCATTGCATCACCATGTGGAGAGTATCATATTTTCTTGTTTGGAAAGCAAGAGTGATACCATGGTGGATCATCTTCTTCGAGAATGTGATTTGATGGGAAAGGTTCTCCAAACTGATAAAAGTCCCTTACTCTCTGGCGAGTCTGATAAGGTAGATTGTTGTCACAAGTTAGTCAAATATTTATGCATAGTCAATTATTTCTTGCATAATTGTCAAACTGTAGTAACATGATAAGTGATGTGAATTACATAATATCTCTACGCTCTAGACTAAATTTTTGAGAAGAACCAAGAAGTACAATAATATACGAGAAGCTTGTAGTTACATGTGATATCTATATCTGATTTCTTTAATTGTTCCAGGGGAAATACTCATGCAGCATATGTTTTCTGAAGTGGCATATGATGGCATTGATAATTTTTTATGTGCACTCTTCTTTTGACCATAAGAAAAAACTGTAATAACTTGGTGTGTCCCGTGGTTTTGCAGCCAACTTTACCTGCTTCTGGAAAGCGAGCACCTCGAGCCGGAAACCTTGGACACATTACACGGATTTCTAATAAACTTGTTCAATTAGGCAGCACCAATAGCCGTATTCACACATGCCTTCAGGTTGGCATATACAGTTCGATAACAAGATCCTACAGCTTTATGGCAATTGATTAAATTTCATCTTCTGTCTGATTAATTTAGCCTTCTTACAGAAGTAAATTATTTGGACAATTTTCCCTTTACAACATTGTTAAAAAATAAAAAGTAACTATAGTTAACTTTTATGTGCATGATGAACTGCCTTAGTGTGTACATTATTGTCCCATTATTATTGCTTCTTTATTCTGTATTGAGGTGATTCCTGAAGTGCTATTCAATATCTCTTTGTCAGTATCCTTTAAAAGAATATACAATGTTATGGACACCACTATTTTTCTAAACACAGACTGGTTAAGTTGTTTCTAATATATCCTATTATTTTCTGATACATTTAAGTGATATATGTTTACTAAGTCCACTTAAATTGATTTGTTATTTGTAGGAAAACACTGAGTGGAGTGAGTGGCAAGTTCATGTCTTGCAAGAGCGTAATGCAGTAGAAAATGTTTACCGATGGGCTTGCGGGTATGTTCCTGCTTCATTACTGCTATGATCTTGCTTCATTTCTGCTGTGCATTCACGTAAGTAGGTAATGTGGATTAGATCGTCATTATGTGGAGAAAATGTTTTGTGCACTCCAGATGCATAGAGGTATTTGTGCTCAAGTTCATGGGCTGTCTTTCTGTATCATATAATCATATTGCAATGTAGTACCTAATTTTCATCTCCGTTTCAAGGTGGTTGTTTTCTTATGTTCTGTTGGTGATCTTAGTTCTGTTAACACAGTAGAATAGCTGTTACAACTGTTTTAAGTTATTTAAAGGTATTTAATTTGTTATTACCATTACTCTGATTTAATCCTGCTACTGCGACAGTTCATTATAGATAAGGGACAAAAAGTCAATGAAACCTAACACAGGTTTTCCTTATATTTCTTTCTATAATTATTGGATTAAATAGTTTCCCAATTCTTATAATATGCAGCCGTCCAACAGCATTGCAAGATAGGACAAAGGATAGTGATGATGATGACCTTCATGACAGAGATTATGATGTTGCAGCTCTTGCAAATAACTTAAGTCAGGCTTTTAGATACAAAATATATGGGAATGATGATGCTGAAGAGGTATACCAGGGATCCATATACCACTCTGCTCTCTCACGCTTATTTTAACTTTAGTTGCTGACTTGTGCTCGTATAATTCTTGTTGCAGGATCATGGAGCTCTTGATCGGGATGATGAGGTACTAATTTTAGTTTTTACCTTCATAGCAATTAATGGTAAGGTTGTTGGTGGGTGTTCAGAGTTAGATTAAGATGAGTAAGATCTTAGGTAGATGTAAAATTACAGATAAACTGGAAACTCTTTTTAATTGTCTTCTGAGATATTATTTGATATTAAATTGCTTCATAATATGCAGGATGTCTACTTTGATGATGAATCTGCTGAAGTTGTAATATCATCCCTGAGGCTTGGTGATGATCAAGGGAGGTAAGTTTCTAAACACTATTATGCTTTCCTGTTGAAATTTTGGACATGAACAGTGTCACAATTTGAGTTATTGGAATGGACATAAAAAAATAGATTGGTATCTTCATTTTTATGCGTTGTTATGACTTATTTGATTCTTCAATAAATAAATGCACTGTAGATTGATATCTTTGTTAACTATTGGTCTCCATGATGGAACCTGAAAAAAGACACTGTGGAGAGGCAGTTAACTGCTTGTTGTGTGTAATCTGGACCCTTGTATCATTTAAAAGCGTAAAACTCCTTACTTTCAGGCATCATGATTATTTTCATTAGGTCATCTGTTCTGTTTTCATTGTTTGGATGCAGCTTGATGGGCAAGTACGTTCTTCTTTCTATGAGAATCTGGAAAATCAGGGAACACCAAAATGTTTAATTCCAAATAACATGCAAGTATGCAACAAATAGGAATACATGACTTTCAGCCCCAAAAACATAGCCCAGTCAATGGGGTATATGTTGGTTTTTTTTTTGGTTCTTGGAGTCACAAGCCATATCTAATTAGCTAAAAGGAATGGACTCGTAAGAATATAATTAATCTTTCTGAAAATTTGGAGATTTGAACCAAAGCTCATAGCAGAAGTTGTCATTTTCATGATGGAAGGTCAAAATTAGGTGCATTTAAATCTGTCAGTTCTAGTCTGGAAAAAAAATCAAATTGACGATGGGGATATTTATTTCCTTTGTTTAATTAGTCATGTTACAAGGGTGATGATAAAATTTTAATGTTATTCCTGTTGCAGCAGTCTATTTACAAATTCCAACTGGTTTGCCTTCCAAGATGATAGAATTGGTAATGCACCTGTGAGTACATCACCCTCTGAGATGATGGATGAGGTAAACTTGAATGGAACTGCAAATGGTGGTAACAGCAGTAGTGATGATGAAGTGGTGGTTGGAGAGGATGATGAGTTAACTGAAAGCAAAGATTCTGTCAATGGTACATCAACTTCAGACGCAAACTATTTGAACACATTGCCTGGGAGTGCTTCCTTAAACACTGGAGACTTCAACTCACAATGTGAGAATGCACATGCTTCTCAGGATTTGGGTTTTTTCAGGTTTGACACTCCGGACAACATAGACTTGTTCGCTGGTAGGCCTTTACCGGATTGGGAGGGATGGGGAGGATCATCGGATATGCAAGTCAGTGGATCAAGTCTGAATCCGTTTATTGATCATGATATTTCGGATGTTAATCCTGCCAGTCATAATGAGGCAGTGACTTCCGATGGTAGTTCACCATCAAGTGTAGAATCCACACTTCCAAATGGTTCCTCAACATCCATGGATTCTAGTGATGGAACAGTGAGCACTGATGGGAGTCAGAGATGTGCTTCAGTGCCGTCATTGTTTGAAGAGGATGTTGAGTTTGTAGGTGTGGAATTAGAAGGTACAGAGAGAGCTATGGAACAGGCTCTGAAGGAGGGAATAGTTGGGGAAGCAGGGCCTTTAAAGAGGAATATTATCACAAAAGTGCCCGAGAAGGAGAATCCCGATGAAAGTGGGGCTGCCATAAAGGAGTTCAATGATGCAAACTACTGGAGGGTTGATCAAGAGGTTGCCGTTCTTGAATGAAGGTTGTTGGATCCTATTTAGGTTCGCTGCTGGCGAAAGTTGGATCATAGAAGTGGACCAAACATTTGGCTGGCAAGGGCTTATGCAACAAATGCATGTACAGTATATTTTTGTTTCCAGGTGGGAGACTGAATGGTAGGTTGTGTTATGGTTAATTGCTGTGCATTAGCTGTTATTGTTACTCTATTGTTGTTTATTATTTAAGGTTTTATTTCTTGTTACTAATTTGTGGGATTTCCCATATCCATCGTATTTAAATTTTTCTGGCTGGAAAATCATTTTTGTTTTTCGCATCAATTTCATCTTTTGATGTAGGATATTCTGTTTTCGAATTTTGACTTGAATTGCAGTAAGGATTTTGAATCTACAATTGCTCTCAAGTCTCAACGTTGTTGCCTTGCATCTTGATATCTTTGCTGTTGTTTAATACGTTGTGTAGCATTTCTGCTTTCATTAATGGCCGGAGTCGTTTGCTATTGAAAATAACAGATCTGTTGAATCGAGAATGATGTGGAGAAGTGAATGCATTTGATAATTTATCATTAGATGTTTGATCAGGAACGATCGCTAAACCAAAAAAAAAAAAAAAAAAAGGTCAATTTGCTCTGTAAATCCGACTGATGTTATTTTGTATAGTCTAGCATTGCTTTCTTGGAGATTGCTTCCTCTCTGGAGTTGCCTTCGTCTTTTCCTCCAATACAGTTCTCGTCTTTAACATATATTACTTTGCGATGTCTGCAACTTGTTTCCCCAGAACTCGTTAAATTTGCAAATTTACGAGTCTCAAGGAGTATCAGATATTTCCCATTGTTGCGAAGAAGAATATTTATAGACTTAAAATAGTAAACAGAAAATTAAGGAGTAATGAAACTAAAACTGCGTGAGGATTGTTTCAACCACCATTGCTACCTTTCACGACTATAATATTCTCGGTGGGGTGAAAACATATCAAATGTATATTTAATGATTCTCAAGTTACATTATTATATGAGAAATTGCCTACATCTCTTGAAGACTCGATCACCAATCAAGATTCAAACTCGTCCTAAGAAGTCTATTTAAGAACAAGTCATTTTTCACTGAGAAAGTGGTCTAAATTAAATTTGGAAATCCTAAAATCTCTGTGATGTTATTTCTTTCCATGTTCATTAAACTGAGAACAAATTTGAGAATCATAACCTTTTTTCATTATCATTAAACTGGATTTGTGTTTAGGACTCAAGAAATCCTGAAGAAAAAAAAAATAATACTTTTTTTTTTGGGGGGGGGGGTTGTGGGTAAAAAAATTAAATATAAAAATGGCGTACACATTGAAAAATTATATTTTATCATCTTTGGGTTATACGATAGAGGGAATGAGGATGTATATTACCAGTATGGGAATAGCACCGGAATTTTCGAATTCGGTCCAAAGTAACATACAATGCAGCAATTTATCTGGGTGCTACCAATCAATTAACGAACATTCTGAGAGATGTAGGAGAGGAGTAAGAGCTCATTTTCTAAATGCCCTTGTTTAAACTTCTCATATTCAAGAGCAAGGTTTTTCTTTCACCTGGCAGAGAGAGCTTCACGACTTCACAAGGCTAGCCGTTGGCTGGTAAATTTTGAACTTACACACGCCATATATATATATATATATATAAACACAGTCATCAAATGCTAAAATAACTTTGACACATTATATTGATGGTGATTTGCAGATTTGGTCGTCCTTGCTATTGCATAGAGGGATCTTGGATGCTATTGAGCACAGTGACTACGATAACTTGACGAAACGAGCTTCTGTTTGAAGGACTAAAAAGTATCTCGTATTGCTTCCGACATACACTAAAAGCTCAATGAACAGCAGCAAGCTCTATATTTTTAACAACAGAAGGCATGTAAATGTAACAATTTCCTGCTTCTGGTACAAATTGTGTTTGAACAACCAATGGGGATATAAAATGTAGACCAATTTTCTCAAATGCTCATTCGTATAAAAACTACTTGTGACTCCAAGTTTCTCCTAGTAAAAAACACACACACACACTCATTTATACAACTTAAATGGATTCTATCTTCAGAAATGAAGGTGCTCTCAATCCTTCAGATCGGATTTATTCTTTGTCTTTCGACTCCAAAAGTTCTGAGCATTGATATTTTAACTTGCATAAATTATTCTGACACTCAAATTAATATTTGGTTCAAATTTTAAAATATACTTGATGAAATATTGAACATGCCCACGAGAAGACTATATAACGGATTCGATAGAAAAATTTAAAATAAAAGCTATTCAGTCAGTGGTCTTCAGGATGATTTTTTAAAAAAATATAAAAAATAGAAACAAGAAAGATGAGGAGTTGGCTAAAATTATAAATAGATTAAATTCTTATAAATAAGTTGTATCACGTGACGAATCTACTACTTCCACGTGTAATACGTGCATTGGTTCGGTCCTTAAATTTGAAAGTTTGTCCCTCTGGCTCTGGCAGAGAACGTAACCGAACACACCCTCGAAGCTTCCAGAATACCCCAGTATTCTCTCTCGTGAAAATTGCATGGTTGACGAGAGCAAAAAAGAATATAATAACTCCACATTAAGCTCTCTTTGACAATTCGGTGTGTGCCTGCGACGGTTAGAGGAATCGTGGAAGGATGATAGAGGTGGTGTTGAACGACAGACTAGGGAAGAAGGTTCGAGTGAAATGCAACGAAGACGACACGATCGGCGACCTGAAGAAGCTGGTGGCGGCTCAGACCGGAACTCGTCCCGATAAAATCCGGATTCAGAAGTGGTACACCATTTATAAAGACCATATTACCCTCAAGGACTACGAGATCCACGACGGCATGGGCCTCGAGCTCTACTACAACTAACTCTATTATATTCAATTCAATTCAAGTGTACGTTTCATGCATTTCTCTTCGTTGAATTGAACTAATTGTAACCATTGCCTTCTAGTAGTAACTAAATATTATGGACTGCTCTAGAGATTACGTCCTGATTACTTATCCATAGTTTTAATTATTTATTTAAATTGCATGTCGGTCTGTGATAATCTTTCCTGACGAATTTTGAAAGCTACTTGCATTATGTTTAGTCAAAACTTTCGTTTTGTTTGTTTATTTGTCTATAATTACCGTAAACAAATTTATCCAATGTTGATTGGTTCTCGATAAATTATTAATATATGGATGTCGTTGTTTTTGAGCGTCGGAAAAAAACACGTCTATTTAAAAGTGATTCTTTAGTGCTGTAGCTTTTAAAAATATAGCTGTTCAATTTTAATCCCAAGCGCACCATTAGTTGAGGAAAATTCCTTCAATTCTAAACGCACCATTAGTGAGGGAAATCCAAATTTGATAGCCTTGTCTTCACTAGCAATTTGAGTTCTTAATTAGGAGTGCACCTTGTTTTATCGTCATTGGTAATACTCATTATATTTTTTTTATTTTTCACACTTTTTGTGTTGTTACTTTATCAGGAAAAGATTTGTGAGCAGTAATGAGAAATTGTGGCATCTTTTACATATAAATGCTGCGTTATATTTGTTGGACTCCTTGATTAGACGCGTTTTGATGAAACAAAAGTAAGAAAAGTAATAAAGAATGTGTTAGATTATGTTAACTATTTTGAAGTCAGACTTTGATGATGGCAAAAGCACTAACAAAAGATCTGCCGACTTCAATTTGAAGTGCTTTTGCGATCTTCCTGGACCGAAAGTGCTTCCTTTGCTATTCAACTGAAAATAGATAAGTGAGTAGTTGCAGCACTATCCACACGTTGCAATGGGGCTTGCTTGATGTTGATTGTCTTCTTGATTGCATGTGCTGCTAATTGGTTTTGTCTGTGTCATATTCTTATATGTCGTGCAGTTGATGTTTACAGGTGTGATAATTCATGTCAAGCTGCCTCAGGAACCGAGGTGTGTGTTTCAACTAATGGAGGGATAAATTCTGGAAAAAAAAAAATGGATTTCTTCTACTCTTATTAAAATTGAACTGCATTGGGACAGGTTGGTTTCGTACTTTTGTTTTAGCTTGTGTTTATACACCCTTAGGAGAGTTTTTTTTTTTTTTTTTTTATTCATTTCTTTTTGAGTGACCTGTGTTGTTGTTCCACTGGAATATTGAATTCCTGTTATGCAACTGCATTCGCATATCTTTTCCTCGCTCAGGTTGCACAAAAATTAGGTATGTAACCTGTAGTAGTAATTAGTGGTTACCCTGTCCACAACAATACAACAGCATTAGCATAGCATATGTGACGGCCTGCAAATATAATTTGGCAAATTCATAATGATGTTTTGGCTATGCCCACTTAGAATTAATATGTATTACTGCATGTTCCATTAGCTTTAGTGTGAGCAGCAAGCAAGCTATTTACCCTTTATTTTCATCCTTATCTTTTCCTATC
This sequence comes from Citrus trifoliata, assembly GCA_018350135.1. Taxonomy (NCBI): domain Eukaryota; kingdom Viridiplantae; phylum Streptophyta; class Magnoliopsida; order Sapindales; family Rutaceae; genus Citrus; species Citrus trifoliata. Next base: position 6,911,410 of record CM031391.1, on the reverse strand, counting down.
TTGTTTTCTATGAACACTCCACAGCTTCCACTTTTAGTCGTGCAGTTGGCAGCACTCTCTCACTAAATTATTACTGCCCTTTCTTAAAAGTTTGTTATTATGGCCTTTCCCCATCGCTAACAATACAAGTGTTTAAAATATTAATTTGTCTTTGCCAATTATGGTTCCATTAACTGTTGAAGGTTCAATAAACTTAACAACCTAGATATATATATTTATATACAATAAAGAAGATTAAATAAGAGAATATACATGTTCCTGTTATCTATTGGAGCTTTTTTTCAGTTCTTGAAAGTCTTCACAAGTTCGATTTGAGCTTGTATTTGTTGAAGCACCATGATAACTTTTTTCAATATTTGTATTGTGAATTTGTATGAATATGAGATCTCGATTTCTCTTGCTCAAGTGAGAATTTAGCCAAAAGATCTTTTCTTATCAATAATGTTTCGGATCGCATTCATTAATATTCTCGAGCTTAATCTGAGTTATCATGAAGTCTTTATATTGTCGTGTTGTCATCTCTTAAATTCGGATGCAATGTAATTTGAAATGTTTTCATCATATGTTTTTTACTATATTTTATTTTTTAGATACGTGGCATGGTGTATGTAGATGTATTTCTGGGCACTTACAGCTGGTATTCACTAATTTATGAATCATCAAAATTCAAAATCACTTGACTCATTCTCTGAAAAAATTGCCGAGGGATGTATATCTTCAAATTTAGTGAGATAGAGAGAGGAGTAAAAAGCAGATGCCGTGGGCTATAGTTTGAAAGACTTGTGTAATTGACCAAATGATTAACTAGGCCCACAGATAGCTGAAGGGCCGTATGGGAGAAAAGATGGCCTACCTAACCGCTAACAACTAGCTTATAATTCATGATGAGCTTATGGACCTTCGTTCGCTTGAGAATAACTTTTCTATATATATATATATATGTATGTATATCTCCAATGGCATTCTTTGTCCTATTTCAAACTGTATGTTCATCACTTGTCTACCGACATAAAATCAGAAGCCTGCCCAATTAACAGTTGTTTCATTATGTGCGTGGGGTATTCTTCTTATTACTTTTTTTTTTTTTAATCTAGTTGCTTAATTTCAAAAGCACAATAATTAAAAAATTTTGGTAAATATTTATTTTATATGGGACAATAATATTACCAATTAAAGCAATGTTATACATATATATATATAAAGTTGACATACAAATTGATTAATTTTTCTATAATTCACTTGGCAATGTAAAATAATCACTTAGTATTTTTCAATCGTGGATCACATATTACTCGAATTGGGATTCAAAATTTTGTACCTCAACTTTATATATATTGGCCACTTGGGTTTGTAGCTCAGTGGTAAATTATTGCCCTCAAAGTTAAGCATGATTATGAGGGTAATTGTTCAAGTCCCTACGGACTCAACCTCTCTCAATTAAATATAATTGTGTGGAGATTTCTTAAAAACGTCTTTCACCCTTGTGAAATACGAGTGGAATATAGACATCTCTCCTTCGTGAGGGGTATTTGGATGGATATGTATTTTATAGAATATAAATGAAATAATATAAGTCTATATATATATATATATATCTGATTGTAAATATTAATATAATGACATGCTGATATAGCAGTTGTATATATCTCTGTGTAATACAATAATCTGATGCTTAATCAGTTCAAAAAAAAAACTTTATATATATTGTTATCGACTATTCCCGTTTTATTTGTAATAGACAACTAATAATTTTGCTGCACAATAATTATGGGTTAAAAATTATTCTAATTAATTTCGCTTTTTCTAATGTAGGCTGGTCGTTAACAAAGCGCTTAACCACTAATTTGGAAAACGTTTTGCCAATAAAACAAAATTTATTAAACACGTTGAGATGATAATAAATAAATAAATAAATAATGATTTTTTTGGGGGTAAATTTATGTCTTTCCCGTTGCATTTACCATGTTGACTGTTATATTACCTTGAGTCAAAGAATTCAAATTATCACGAGAAGTTAATAAATTCCTATTTGCTCTCTCTGTACGATTAAATTAAATCTCGAAACCGGGGGTGGAGGCCGAAGAATGACAAAACGCAAAGTTAAAACCACTAACTAAACAAAGTAAACCGGGGCAACTTGTACGCAAGCGTATCTGACAAAGGGATACTCGTGGGGTCCACCGCACGAATGCACGAATTCGAGCCACGTCACCAAATCTCTGTCCTCTGTGCTCGTAACTATTTCTCTGTCTTTCTCCCAAATGCGTCCTATCTTAAAGACAAAATGTTAGATAATAATAATAATAATAATAATAATAATAATATAACATTTTAAAAGTGGTTTTTCTTCAAATAATAATAATAATTATTATTATTATTATTGTTATTATTATTATTATTATTATTATTATGGATGTTAATGGATATTGCAAATAAATTTTTGCCGAGCTTGTGCAGATTCTGATTCAAATTGCTTCCCTCGTGTGGCTCTTGGATCTTGTGAAAGTCTGCCTCAGCCTCTCGGGGTACTGTGTATGTATATTCTATATTTTATTGTTTTATAGCTCATACTATAATACTTAAAACATCATTGACACCTCTTTTATTTTTATTTTATTTTCTTTTTCGTATTCAACGTCCCATGCTTTTATTTTATATATTTTAATTTTCTATCATAGTTCAAAGGTATCATTAATGATCACATTGGTTTCTGTTAAGTATAGTTGAAGCTGCTGAGCTGGATTTGGTTATTGCTCACACTAACTAAGCAGTAACGAATTATTCAACTGGCTTGATGTTATTGGAAGTCAGATTAGTTTGTTAATATAGCAAACGTTGAGCTCTGTTTTTAACAGTTAGTTTTGAGTGTAACTATAAATACTAGCTTACACGTTTTTAGTGCTAAGTTCAGTTTTAATCAATAAGAATCTATTTTGATTAACTTTCTTTGTTAATTTTCTTTCTCTTTCTTACTTGCCAAACATCTTATTAATGATCACATTGGTTTCGATAATATTATTTGACCACATTTTTTTTACACGCAAAATATTGCTTTTTCAGCAGTTTACAAGTTTCACCGAAGCTAAGTATATTGCAAAATCTTTACAATTTCCTATTTTTCTAATTTTTATGTATACAAAAATAAAATTAATTGAAATGAAATTGGGTCTCGTATCCAAACTATAAGATAAAATGTTCATTCCAATGTGAGAAGGGCTGGGTCTCCTATTCAAACAATAAAGATAAAATATTTTATCCCAATGTGAGGAAAAACCAATCCCACATTTTAAGGGTTGGAGCTGAAAACATTGACAAATCAAAAAAAAAAAAAATTGAAATTATAAATGTATGCTTTGCCTTGGAAAAAGTACTTGCAAATTGCATTTCCATTTGCCTTTGCCACACTTTGTGTTGGTATTGGTGAGATTCATTCATTATTTCAATCAATATTAAAAGATAAGTACAAAAAGGAACTATTTTCGATTATTAGAAAAAATAATTTTTGACAATATTAAGAACACTCTCAAATGAACTTGAATAAATATCGCAACGAATAGCTTTAATCAACATCGAAAATCTGATAGAGAAACGAAAACTTGCATCATAACGAAGTATTTTTTGCCGTTTCTAGTAAAAAAAAAAAAAAATTACTTCAAATGCCCAAGTGGGCAACAGCCGAGAATAGAGGGTGGGTCATGTGGGAAGTGGGATCAAGTGGAGTCAAATCGAAGCCCAACAAGGCCCGACAATCAACACGGCGACGGAAAAGGGACCGCACGTGAGGGTCCTTGATTTGATCACTCGGGTCCCACTCCCACGCGTGTGTCCATTTTAATTCAATTGTTGTAATAATCAATCAATTCTTTGGACTAATAAGTCTACTGCATTGCTTGCTTTGGACTTCGATTAACAAAACAGTAAATGGGCATTTGGGATTGTAAAGAGGGTCTTGTGTCTGTAAAAATGACCAAACTCTGAAAACATGAACAGTCAACACTCTTCATGTTTTCCGGATTTTCAGATCCCAACAAAGCATTTGTTGACAAGTTTTTTTTGAGATCCCCAAGTGATAAGAGACTCCCTCAGCTAAAGTACACAACCCTCTTCAAAGTGCTTTTTTTTTTTTTTTTCCCTTTTATTACACTCAAAATTTTTCATTGTTAATGTTTAAGTTCGCATATAATGTAGAATTAGCGACAAAAAAATTTTTAAGTGTGTTAAGAGGATAATGCTCTGAGTTTTCGTTTCTAACTTTCAACCTGTGACGTAATGTATAGAGTACACAAAAACTTGAAAGCCAGCAACAGAAAACTTGGGGATATGATAGGAATCTTGATACAACAGTGCAGATCTAAAATGTAAATCTTATCCTATAGGTCCTACAGGGTTCGAAATAAAGTACACCATCGACCACTAGCTTAATAATGTAGGAGAAGCTGAAGCTTTGATCGCTCAAGTAAACAAACGGTGCAGTTCCAACCCATGACAGCAACTGTGAATTATATCATGCATGAAGCAATGGCATTGAGGGACATCCCTTGTGCTGCTATAGAAATATTGCTTTCAATTATATACATAATGATTAAGCGTGTGGAACTATTTGTCCGTAAGTTGTATTGGAATCTGCTTCATGTGCGAGCTTATCCTTGCTTATGCTGGAATCTAATCATTTTCACGCTGCTTGTCTCATGAGACCTGTATGCAACAAAAGATGACAATAATGTGGCAAGTTACTGAGATCCAATAAGATTTAAAACAAAATAATAATAATAATAATGCAGTTGTAAAATGGATTTTCTAATTCTTGGGGACACTCAGAAAAATACATGTTTTAAGTGCGAACATATATTAATAGAAGGGTATACCAGATCATCCATACCCTCGTCTAAATTTACCTCAGAGAACCAACCTGAAAACCCATCAGAACTTCGAAAAGAAAATCTCAGGATCATAGTATGTAATAATCTGGAACTTAGAATACACAGAACTAAATGAGTATTGTTGCGGTAATCCAATCACGACAAAAATAAAACATTCAATATCTGGGTAATATTATATATCAATATCCAGTCAAACATGTGAAAGCAAACTACAAGGAAACATAATCCAATGTCATCATTAACAAGAATGGTTTCAATTCACAGAAAAAGTGGATAGCTAACATCTTCTTAACATTATTTCATGTTTTTCAACATCTACTCTCAACTGCTGAGATAACTATGCAAATATGCTTAAAGGACCAGTCTTATTGGAAGCATCCAGTCCATTCTCAGGAGTCCGCATCCCTGTGATCCATGTCCTGCAGATCAAGATTTTTAAATTTAATCAGTCAATATAACTCATTAAGCCAGTAAATTTCCATTAAAAACTTCTGAACTAAACATAAATTTTCTTTTGGGGAGAGGGGGTTAAAAAAAAAAAAGTCAGGTATCCTAAAAGTAAATAGGCTTTCACACAACTTTCATATGAAAAATTAAAAGCATGATCAACAAGAAAGATTTATACATATTTTCCAAAATCATCTTTCCCTATCTTGAGTAGTTTTTGATGTAAAGGAGTGGGCTTGAGTTTGAGTAAGTGGAGAAATAAATTTTAATATTAACACTATACTTACTAAGTTTGGATACAACATGATGTGGCACCTATTAATAACTGTCATGTTTTAGGCACTTGATGACTTTAGTAATCCATTGTCAATTAACTTAAATAGCACCTACGAATGGGTGCCACACCTGTTGTGATACAAATTTTGTATACCAAGTTTTCATTTGTGGTATTACTCAAACATAAGAAAAAAGGGTAGCATTCTTTTCCTCTTACCTTCCAACACTGTCACTGCCAGAACCCATCAAAATAGTCAGTCTTTTTGCTGATTTCATAAAATCACTGCAATGCCAATAAGATAAAACAAAAATCAGAGAAATAACATCAAGTTAACCCTGCCTATACTCTCAACTTGATATAGACATTGGTGATTTCATGAAGGTGACATGTAAAGACCAATAGGTGATACCTGAATGGTTCATCTCCTGTTCGTTTAATAGCACCAGAGGCATCTTGATAAAGCACATGGCTTAACATGCCTGATCTTTCTATTCCAAACATGATGGCCAGCCTTCGATACAGCTCTTCATAAGAACTCAGCACTGAGAGGTCCAGAGTCCGCCCAACATCCTCTGACTCCAAGAAAACCTTGCAATGACCAGTATCAAGGCCAGATTCAGTCGCTTGGAAACTTCGATTCCAGAAAAATTCAGAACTGGAGGACTTTTCTATTGAAATTCTCTGCTCATGAGTAGATCCTGAACCATCAGAAGATGCTTTAACTTTATCCGAATGCCCATCTGATGAACTTTTCCCAAGCACTTGTGAAACTACATCATCAGAACAGCTGTGTGAGATCTGCTGCTCTGTGAGTATTGGTTGACCAAAGAGTAAAAACTGGTGCTTTTTTATGTTCTCAGATTTCTCCAAATTCTGATTAGAATTCCCCATTGTCAGTAAGCAAGATAAATTCTCACTACTGTTTGTGTGGCTTGTCAGGATGCCATCAGAATCTCTGGAATTTGGAGTGAACCGCTGCAAACTGGATAGAAACAGCCCTGACTGCAGTTTGTTGTTAACATGGAAATCTGATGAAGATATTCCAAATTGAGCATGCCTGGCTCCCTGTATGCCTGCAGAAGTATTGTCAGATAGACAACACAAGGGGCTGCTCGGCCCAAGGGGGTTACCTGAAAATGACGGCATAGTGAATTGGCCGTCAAAAGGGAAGTCTAATTGTTGCGGGAGCCGCAACTTCTTTCTTGCTGGTGAAAAGGGCGATAGATGGATGACGGGCATGTTTGATACCAGTTCAACCAACCATGGGCTGACACGTTTCACATTTTGAAGCAAATCTGGCTCATCCCAAGTCACCTAAAAAGAAATTTGGAAAAGGGTGTAAGAAAAGATTCAACAAGGACTAGGAGAGATTAGGCTTTCCATGATATTAGTATATGCTGTTGGAAACAATTAATGATGGATGGTTAGGCACATGCTGCTTAAGCCGAACAATCACATTGCTTAAGGTTTTAAAAGACAAGGGATAAATACAACAATTATCAAGCTATGGACTCTGGAATGTTGTAACTGAAACATCAAATGAAATTCACTTGCATACAGTTAGTGGAAAATTGGAAAATTAAAATGCCTTTTAAGTAAGTATCTTTAGTAATTATTAACCGTCTGCTAAGTTAAATGCTTTTTAAGTAACTACTAACCATCTGCTAATCCGAACCTAAAAAATAATTGGACCCAAAAAAAACTTTGAATTCTGAGAGAAAAAAGGGTGCTTGGGTACCAAAACTTAGAACTTATAAAAGCAATTTTAGAAAAGAAAAGCATAATAATTCATAAAAAAATGTCTCAATCATCTTGATTTGTGAATATACATGGGAAGCCATGCTGTAAATAAGTTTCTTCCATTATGCATAGCAAACATAAAATGTGATTTTCATACTAATAAAACTTTTCTTTTATAGAAAAGCTATTAAGTATATAATGGACCACATAATTTGTACAGCATGAATAAATGCTGTGTAATATTTGCCTTTATGTAGATTTTGTCAATAACGACAGAGCAAATGACCGATTAATGACCGATTTCTGTCGTGCACAATAAAGTGCATTGAATGTATATTAAGTGCCCTAAATAAAGCCATTTATTGGCAACAGAGATACCCAAGCTAAACCCTATGTAGAATGTGATTCTTGTCAGTCAAGATGAAGAACAAATAGTCCTTCAGCTGGACTGATCAGATGCACCAGAAAGAAGTTTAACAGTTTAGGATATTCAGCATTTTCTAGTGAATAAATTCTAATATAGAAATAATATTGCTTTGCAGTTCTGTCGTGAGCCACACTAGCTGTTTTAAAAGGAACCAATCAGTTGGATATATTAAGAGTGGAGAAAAAGAGGAACATCCAAAATCAAAGAAGACAACCAGTATACTAGGGCATTCACGGACTTAATAAGGAATGTTAAACTGGTTATCAACGAAGCAGGCTGCTTGGCTGAATTGCACTTCATTCTACAAGCTCATTACTTTACCCACATCCAGGGGTGCAAAGCAAAAAACCAACAAAAGTAATCAACCCAAGCATTTCATTTTTTGATGAGAACTGCTCAAATTCAATTCACCATACAAGCAGATTCACAAGCTTAACGATGAGAAAAAAATATTCCCCCGCCCCCAAAAAAAAAAAAAGAAAAGAAAAAAGAAACGATGGTATCAAACAAGAGATATTAATTTCAATCCAACATGTTACAGAAAGGAATAACAATCAAATTAGAGAATTATGAATTATACCTGGAGCAGCCGCCATGGTGAATTAGGCCAACGTATGGGGTCAGCAACCTGAACAGATGATATAGTCCCCATGAACCAGCTTATCCTTGAAGAATCCTCTGTTTCGAAAGCCATCTTGAACCTCATTCCACAGAGCCAGTGAACCCTCATTGCAGCCTTCACTGCAGAAGCCTTAACACAAAACTCTGGCGTGCTTGCACGAGGATAATAAACAACCTCAAATGGTTTTCCGCTAGCAGCTAGTGCTACTGCCTCCAAAACCATCTCAGGCTTCACTCTTCCTCCATTACCCCTCATATTTCCACTGGAATTGAAACTATTCATACTCCCATTTCTCACCATCTTGTTCTCTTCTTCTCTCAGAAAACATGAAAACCCTCCAAAAGGATTACCAGTAACACAACTGCCATTATTTGAGTTCCACCCAGAAGATGGAGAATCATTTCCACCCCCAATTCCTTTCTTGGCTCTCCTTATCCCTACACAAAGATCCCCATCTTGAGCTCTCAAGAACACAATAGAATCACCAGCAACAAGTTTCTTTTGATTAACAAAGGTGCTCCACCCAGTGGTCAATAAATGCCTTCTTGGTGTCCCTCTATAAATATGTCTAAACTTCCAAATCTCTCCATGAACATCTTTAGCCACTACAGTCTGCACAGGGGGGTCAGCAGTGTAATCCAGCCTAGGAAATATAGTCTCAGCACAATACCTTGGCACAGAAAACCCACCACCATTGTTAGCATCAGATTGTGTCAAAGTTTTAGCAAAAGATGCTGGCTTTTCCGACTCACTATCTGATCCAACAGAATTTAAACTCAAATTATTATCCTCAAAATCGATCTCATTAGCTGGTATAGGAACCAGTTTTATCTTTGCATACACTTCATCAGTTTCAGAATCAGCTAAAAACTTGAGTGAAGAGACCCGGCAAAAAATGAGAGGTGGGATTCGTGACGAAGAAGGGAAATTGACAGAGCCAAGAGAATGCTCGGCATGGCCTTGAGGGAAGTAAAACACCGTTGAGTTTAATGGAGGAATTTGGACCATGGATCCTGCACATGCGTGCCATAGTTGTGGATCAATGCTCTTCTCAACCTCCTTCATTTGGTGGTTTCTTCTGTTTTCTGATCAAATGGGTTCTTTTAGTCCTGAGAGATGACCGCTCCAAGCTTCAAAGATTTGATTTTGCTTCTACGGAATGCTGCAAAATGAGCAAACCAAAATTATAAGAATCAAATTTAAGCGAAAGGGTCATTGAAAAGCACCAAGAATAGTTTTTTGAAAAATCCCTTACCTTGTGCTAATGGCTTTCAAATTCAACACTTCAATCTCTCCGAAAACCTCTTTGTTATTTCAAAGTTTGCAACTTTAACACCAATAAGAGAAAACCCTTTTACCATTTGCCATAACATCTGATAACAACATAACAGCTCTTCAAATATTCAAAACACAGCTTCAATATAAGCAGAAGAAAACAAGAAAGAGAGCCTGAAATGCAAATTAAAACTTGCAGATTTTGTTTGAAACAGGGCTCTCTCTGTTAGCTGTTATTAATTTCCCATGCAAGGACAAGTGAAGCGAGAGGCTTTGTATCGCCGATCAGATAGATGATAGCGAATGGTATGGTATCTGGTACGGAGCTGTCCACTGCATCATCTCTGTTACAGAGACTTTTATATCACTCTGATTCACTGCCACTATTTTTCATGTTTTTTTTTTTAATATTTTGTTTTTGTTTTGTGTTCAGATCTCAATCAACAACAAAACAAATAAAGAAATCTTAAACCAAACCAAAAAGGATGTGATTAGTTTATTAGACAAAAAAACAAGGGAATTTATGGCTGGCCAAATTAAAATATCGCGATTTTCACGCACAAAACAGAGCCTGCTCGATAAAATGCCGCAGTTAAAAAAGAAATTCACTGTTTGCAGGTTTTGTGTACTGCTCTGAAATCGAAGCAGTAATAATAATAGTAACTAGACAAAAGATTTAACCACGGTTAGTAACTGTGACTGAATTTGTGTGTAGTCAGATTAACCATGGTTAAAGGTAGGTAACCCATTTCATTTGGACTGGAGGACTGAGCAGACCAATTCACCAGGGTCCAGGAGGAGTCAGTCGGGGCCTCTCACATCTGGTCTTGTTGGTTCGTGTATTTAAAGGCGCGTGATGTCTTGTGTTTGTTTCGTTCGTCGAAGTGATGATGAAAGTGAAAGAGCGAAGTGAATGCTAGTGATAGCGGTAACAAGTAATTGCTGGTTCTGCGCTAATCTGTATGTAATTATATGTATAGTCTGCAATGTACAATCCAATCAAGCTTTCTGCGACTCTGGCTGTGACTTGTGAGAATATAAAAATGTGTCACCATTTTGTGAAAATTCCCTATTATATATTTTTTTATCGAAGTAGTGGTGTATATAAAAATGGAAATTTGTCAGAAAATTATTTCAATATATAATGATGTTGCAATTAATCTGTAGTACTTACTAAAGGCAAAACTGCAGAAGCTATAAGCATGTAACAGGTAAATTTTATCAGCCACCCATCTTAAATAATAAATTAAAACAATATTTAAGTTTGAATTCTTTGAATTTTAGTCTTAGATGTATCACATTATCTACACATTAATTCAATATGTATACGCGGAAAAAAAAAAGTTAATTATATAGGATGATGTGACACTAATTTAATAAAAGTTATTTTTAATTCAAACCAACATATTTTCATAAATCTCATAGTAATTATTTGGGTTTAGATATGATAGAACCGCTCTAAGGTACAATACGTTTTCATAATCACAAGATTAAAGTTATAATATAATTTTTATCATTTATCACTTTACTTGTGAGGCTGTAATTTGTACTCTACCTTAGAGCAATTTTAAGATAATCATTACCTAATTATTTTCTTATTTTTATCCCCTGATATGTAAAACATAATATAGCAACAACGTAGTAGTATTACGAGTCCAATTTTAGTGCCTCACCTCACAAATTTGAGCATCATAAAATCGTTAGAAAAATTAACAATTTTTTTATATTATTTGATGATGCCCAAGCTATAGATACAGTACACAAAACTATCACATAGACATGACCCAATTATATCAAGTTGTATAAAAACTTATATCACATTATTAGATTATTTATAACTATCTCAAAAATTCAAACCTCAAGTGTTACTCTACTCCTAGTGTAAAATTACAGTAGTTACTCTACTCCTAATGAACTATTTAAAAATAAAGTAAGATTTTTTTTTATAATAAACAATTATTTATTAATCAAATCTATGTATGGCAAAATAGTAATTCACTTGAGGCCCTAAAGTAAAGGGGTCGGTAGGGACTAATGTTCACGCGCGAGAGGAGAGGTTGGGGAAATTTTATGGGGAATGAGGAATCGGCGAGCAATTTGGATGGGCCGACGAGGAAAAGGAGGAGAGTCCTCAGCGATGACTGGAAGTGGCTGATTTTATATGGAGTTAAATTCCGTCCCGTCCTTGAGTTCGTCTGTCGTTTTATTTATGTTTCCTTTCAACTCCAACCAAAAACGACACCATTCGCCACCTTCACCAGGCATGCAAAGACACGCGACTAAGGCTTTGCCAAATTTTTTTTTTCTTTTAATTATAAATTACAGAATACACAATCAGTAAACTATAAATTTTAGTTCGAGTCTTAAAAAGCATATTTTAAAAAATAAGTAGATGAACAATTTTTTTTTTTTCAACTAAGCATATATTATATAATATGCTTAATTACATGTTGATTAACAATATGAAAATGTTGAACGAGTTAAGGATAAGATATTTGAAGAGCATATAATATAAAAAAGGTCGTACTAAATTATATTTCAAGTAAGTGTAACTTAACAAAAATCCATATAAAAATTATTTTATTTAACTTTCCTTGTGAGTGTTTTAATCCAAAGACAATGCATTAGTTCTATTACTAGATTTGTGTGAAGTAATGGGGAGGGTGGCAAATGACAAGATTTGCCTCAAAATTGAAAGGAGCAATTAGTCTTCAAAGGTGTAGCAAAAAGAGTGAAAGACAACAATAAAGAGTAAAAATAAAAATAATATATTTGCCTATATTTGCCCATTTTTGATATTTTATAGTTCTTGATTTTGTTGCATTTGAAACATTGAAATTTGAAAGTAATAATGTAGCCAACTCTATAATGATCTCACCACCATTAAATGTTGGATTCTTTCCAATATGAGAAATCCTCGAAACGGAATGTAAGCTTGAAGGTAAAAATTTTAATTTTTTTTAAGGTACAATTTCTTGTTACTTGAAGACAACTATGTTATACCTAAAAGAATTGAATTGAATTGAAAGCTAAGTGTCTTCTTTTTGGTATTACTATAAACATAAATACTTATATGTGACTGCACACTATATTCTCTGAGCACTCATCTAATGATATTTTAAAATTCACTATTTTTTTAAAATTAACCAATCATTTAGAGATAGAAAAATTTATTGAAACCACATGGCATACACTTATTAGATGGTCTCATAAAAGTTTTTCTTTTTTAATTATTGAAGTCCTTTTTTCATCTAAAAATTTTGAAATTTGAAAAAGAAGTTTCATAAATCATCTAATATCTTACAATTTTTTTAAAAAAGTGTTTATTATATTGGCTTTAATCTAAAAAAGAATATTCATCTTACTTACTTTTTTTTTTTATAATATGATATTTGAAATTTTTTATATGTGAATCTCAACACGCTAGTTTGAAACGAGGGTCTCGTAGTATTATTATTTTTCATTAAAAAAAAGAATAAATACTAAAATATTAATTAAGGCCTCAAGGGACATTTTTTTTTAATGTTTTACTAATTTTAAAGTACATTCTCAAACAAACATATACAGCAATATGAAAGATCTACCCATCAAGACAAAAAGAGACCCTCAATTCAAACCAAAAAGGATTTTAAGGTGCATACGAAAAGGGGATTGAAAGCCTTTGGTGAAGACGCAACATCGGTCCGACATACACCATCAAAACCAAATTGCACAACTCGTCACCCTACAAAGAAGATAAAGAAGCCCGGCAGCAAACAAAGAGGTGAGATTGAGAGCGAAGAGTTCGGTAAACAGTCAACATTGATACGGACACATTACATCAAAAAAAGAATCCCGACTTTACAACTAAAATTTATGTGACCATCATAATAATTGGTTCAAGCTCTTAGGGGCCAGTCTTATCTTTTATTTGCCTAGACTACCTATCTTAGTCTTAACTTCCCACTTGCTGCTGCCTTAACTTTTGGTTACGCCAAACATTTTTCCCATTCCAAAAGTTTTAATGTTTCGTGTGTTTGTTACTACAAGTGGCCCTTAAAAATTGACCCTTAACTTCCACGTGCAATGCTTCCTATAATGTTCATAATGGACCATGATGAACAATTTTCTACTATCCAAAGCTAGTTCCCAAAATAGTTGTTTCATTAATTAATGAATTTTACTCAATTGAAGGGTGTTTAGTTAGTTCCAAAAATGCTAATATCCTCATCTGTGTGTATTAGTTGTTGTGGAATACTTTTGTTGAAAAGTTAATATAATGGTTTTTTATATTAACATCCAAAGTTAAAATGATAATTTAACTTTTTTACAATATTATTTTTTTAGACATACGTAAGCTTCCACAAAAGTATGTCTAAAAATAAATTAAAAACATAATTGTAAAAAAGTAATATTAGAAAAATTATTAGTCTAAAAAAATAACTTTTTTACAATATTAGACATTTTTACAATTGGGCTTTTTTTATTTATGTTAAAAAAAGAAGCATAATTGTAAAAAATGTAATATTATAAAAATAAATTAAAAAGAACAAAGAGTACCAACAAAATGTGTTAATAATGTAACGATAGAGACGTTTTAAGTCATTTTTAAAAATACAAGAATTAAAAAGATAATTACTTTAAAGTATGAGAATTAAACGAGTTTTTATCTGTGTGACTTAAGGTAAGAGATTTTATCCAAAATATTTAAAAATTGATCTAATTTGTTTTTTTATTCGAAATTTTGAGTTGGGCGTCAATTGAGTCGATTTGGTTACTACAATTTTCGCGGCCTAATCCTCTCAGTTTCATAACCAAAGCCTCGTCAATCTCTTTTCTGTCACTCCAAAACATCGCCGATTTGATCCAAACCGTAGTTAACGAAACGACGACCGACACGACACCGCTTAAAACGAAAACAGTCCTCTCACCGGCCTTTGCTATCATGCGCCCTGGGCGCTTTATTACTAAAACTTTTTTTTCTTTTTTGATTTTGGTTTTTTGACAGCTACAAAACAATTAAATTAATCAACAACCCCATAACGACTGAGGTCGTACGAGTTTGACTTGTTGGTGACCTGGCAGACCGATGTCTTACACGTGTCGATACGTAAGTGGAGTGGTCGATGACTTTGAAAGCCCCCCGATATGATTAAAGATGGGGACCGGGTTGACGGTGATGATGGGGGACCTACACAGGGAGGGGCTGAGGACAGTCCAGGAATCTGTGTCGTTATGTCATCAGGGTACAGCGATGCACTGAACATGAGATGTTAGGTTCCATTGATCCGAGGACACGTGTACGCGTGAGATTGCAGGGGCAACGCATGAATCAATGAGAGGAAGGGCGGTTAGGTGCTTTTAATTTTACTGCTAAATAGAACGCCCACAGATAAAAGCATGCCAAATAAACCTGACACTCATCAAACGCATTGCTTTTGCATTCGCATTTGCTTCAAAACTTGTCATGTAAAAACTAACTAAAGAATGTTGGATTAACCCCTACTTGTCCATTGTGTAATTAGCCGATGGTGCCTTTTTTTTTTTTGCCCCTTTTACTGACATGATATCCGCATACTGTATTTATGTTGTAGGCAAGTGATTAAATTAGTTCAATTTATGGTACCACAAGAATGTTTGGTTTGGGCCTAGATATTGAGAACTGTTTGCACACTATATATCAGTACGGCACGTGCTTTTGAATTCTGAATCAATAAACTATGGATTTGACGTTTGGGTATCTGAACAAGCCCTTATGAGGAAGCATCGATTATTTATACAAATTTTATTCTGATGTTCTTTTTTCCGTAAGATTGCTTTCAAATTTTTAGATCAGTTTTAATTATATATATATATATAGATAGAAGATAGAATCGTGAACCAAGTTGAGAGGAAGTGTGTGCCATGTGTTTATTACAAGTATGTTATTGGTCTGGAAGATCTACCAGTTAAGTTAGGTTGTGTTGCAATGATTGCTGAGGAAATATCAATAACAAGCGATTTTTTTTTTTCATCATGGACAGCAGAGGCTGTTGTCACTCACCACCAGTTAGTCAATTGACCATTTCTATAATTCATATCTGAAGTGATTTGGTAGGCAGAGGCAACAGTGTTTTGTACTGCCCATGAGGCCAGAAGTTATTGGATCAGATCTCCTTCTTTTGGGTTCGAACTTCCCTTTGGGCCAGAAGTTTTTGTTGTGTAGCGGGCTGTTCAACACATTGTGGCTGTTACAGGTTTTGGAAGCACCATGAAGTTTTGATGGCATAGAATCTTATTTTCATTTAATTTTACTGTCGTTAAAATTCTGCACCAGTCACCGGACCAGTGCTTCAGTATTTTGGAGCAACAAAATTTTGCTTTGCAGCAGTAACAATCTCCTGACAGACTTCCCCGGTACCGCAACAAACTTTTCTTCAGCCTGTAACTTTCCCTGGAGCCAGTTTCAAGTAAGAGAAGCATCGGCATGAGTTTCAGCCAACACAAAAACTTCTGCATGGTCCGGCAACAGTCCTGCCTGACTTCAAAAGTTGCGGCAGCAGCTGCATTCTCCTGAACAACTCTTGTTTTACATTCCCTGCAGCGAGTTCTTAGTGAAGTGCTTGTGATAAGAAAAACTTGCATGTAAGAATAAACAATAAACAATAAACGAATAGTGTATACTTTAGAAGAGACATTATATTGTCGTTCCACACTCCTAATTTAAGGCAGTCCAGTGAAAATAATTGGACAAGCACGTAAGCAGCTACCGGAGGGCATAAGCAACACTAACACTAACTTGAACAACTAATTCCATTCTCTCTACCTAATGCCTTTTCATAATGACAAACATATGCTCACCAAGGCTCTCCTAGTCCTAACTTCCTAAGTCTTATTCTATTAATGTACAAAACCAATCAACTAAAACAAAACATTAAGAAGAGAAAAGAGAAACAAGTGAGCTCCCAACTAGGAAGAGCCTGTTGTCCTATAAATAATCAAACAAGAAGCTACCCAAATGAATTTCCTAATGTGCCTGGTGATACATTGTTCGTCAAAATCGTTGTAGTCTGCCGCCTTGCACTGTTCATCACCATAACCCTCTTGCGGTAGTTCTGAGTCAAAAGGTAGGACTTGCAGCAGTTTGATGGTTTACAACCTACCCTTGTTTCTCATCTCCATAATCCTCTTGTGAGAGTTGGAGTGCACTGACGGAACAAAAGTAGGACTTGCAGCAGGTCGGTACTCCGGAACAAGGCGACCAGACCTGTAGCGGACTCCACACGCATTACAAAGGGTCTTTGGTCCCATAGGCCCTTCCCTCCATTGTGGGGTTTCTGTCACCTCACAATGCATGCATTTCCTAGGTGTATCTGTTTGCTGAGAGGATAATTTCTTATTCTCCCTGGAACCTGAGAGCACTGTCAGGTTCTTTTTCCTCTTTTGCTTCTTCCTAACAGGCTTCTCAGTGAGATTCATCTCCGACCCAGATTCAGAAGCAGTTTCAGGATGATAATCCTCAGAAGTGGAGGAAGTGGAGGATATGAAAGGGTAAATGAAAAGTGGGTTCAAAGTTGCAGGTCGTCGACGCTTACTTCGAGCGCGCTTCACTGCAAATACAAGTTTAGGATTAATGGGTACGTGTTTTTCAGCTGAGCAGGAGCCACCACTTTCGAGGACAGATACTGGACTGGAGGTCTGTGATAGCAGTAAATATTTGCCATCATTAGATTTGTTGCAGACATAACTGCTTTGACTGGAGGATGTATCAGTAGAGCTCGGCTTCTGTTTAACTTGAGGTCTGTGACACTGAACAAAGATTGAAGTAACAATTAACAGAAGATCAGATAAGAAAGTAAGAAAAATTGTAACACTTGACTTAAACTCAAATGTATTAACATTTTCTCTCTCTCGAAATTAAAAGGAAAAAAAAAGTCTTTAAACTTTTCCTAATACAATGTAAGATCATAAAAATCCCCTACTGCTATATATATCAGTATATAGATTGTACAGTAATTTTACATTCACTCTCACAGACAAATGACTCCTTGTGTAGTACCATACACTGCTCTCTATCTTATTTCTTGTCCTGGACAGAATCCATTAAACTCCTACCTAGATACCAATACATGGATTATACACTATTCATTTCTTCTGTTTACAAATCTTGTCCGCTTCAATCCTCTCAAGACCTCACATTGATATCAAAAACTCATTTTACGGCAACATGACCAGACCAATCATCATCTATTTGATGCGCTAAAGTGATCAATGCGAATTAATGCTCAGTCCAGAATAATCTTCATTCGTCTCTAGCAAGCATAATTTCTAAAGAATTGCTTGAACAGTTACAGGAGCAAGTGATTTGAAGAACTCAAAACCACCATAATTATTCTTACAATTTAAGTTACAAAAAGTATACAAAAATCATACGCCAAGTCGTCGATCAACCTCAAGCTTTCAATGAAAATATAGATCATGCCACTCATGGCAATTGCTTTTCAAGGAGTTATGAAGAATATGCCTCAGTTTAAGGCTTAAATGCATTTTACAAACATGTGAGAAAAACTTAACCAAATATGTGTCTATGCATATCATTAAAACTAATCTCTGAAAAAAAATGTAACACACAAATACTCAATAGTTTGTGCACATACACACAACCACTGATATACATATGTAGAGATGAAAAAATCATTGAAACCAAGCACTAAGAAGGGTAATAGTAAACTCTTACTGCCTCAGGTTAAGGCTTAAATGCTTTCTTTTTTTTTTCTTTTGGGATAAGAAACGGAAAAATGTATTAATAGAGATGATGTAAAAACAGATAGTGGGCCAGCTGTCCCACTCATAAAACAAAGACTAGCACTGTTTGTGTTATACAAAAGTATACCAATCGCCCCTATACAAGGTTAGAATCAGATATAACTCTCTATCTCAAAACCCCATCCCAGTTTGGATGTATGAAGAAAAATGATGAATCTTGAAACCCCTTAGAAAATAAAGCCCAAAGTGAAGCAAGAAAACTTTAACCAAATATCACTAAAACTACTCTCCCAATATCATGCAAC
Organism: Citrus trifoliata; assembly: GCA_018350135.1. Taxonomy (NCBI): domain Eukaryota; kingdom Viridiplantae; phylum Streptophyta; class Magnoliopsida; order Sapindales; family Rutaceae; genus Citrus; species Citrus trifoliata. The sequence goes on along the minus strand of CM031391.1, from coordinate 6,892,713 downwards.
ACACAATTACTAAATAGTACATGCACATACACACAATCACTAATATACATATACAGAGACAAAGAAAATCATTGAAACAAAGCCCTAAGAAGGGTAAATGGTAAACTCTTGCCTAACAATCAACTCAATCAATTATAAAATACTTCAAAGGTATTAAAGAGGAGTTTGGATGGCCAAATATTTGAAAACAACTATACTTGGTGCAATGAGGTTTGTATTTTTCTTCTCCTTTCAACAAAACTGTTGATAATGGTAATACCTCTAACAGCAGCTGAAAAGCATTGAAGCATGAGTTTCCTATACTAACTTAAGAAAATATAAAATTCTCCAAACAAACAAAACTTCAAAATCTACAATTAGGCCAAAGATACAAGTCATGCACACTGATTGTAATATCTCCTAATAGTTAAAGTTTGCTAGCAAGCACAGCTATCTCTCAATCCCTCAGCATAGCCATGAAACTCACAGGATATAAATTCCCGGGTTGGAAACCAAGACAACTTTACTCCCAAAATATACAATCAGAGGAAAAATTTCCGGAGTAAATGAACTTTTTGCACAATATAGTAACTGCAAACAGAAAACATTGCAAAGTTCAGATTATCTTCAAGAAGCAGACAACATTGAGGCAGAAAATAAGAATACTCACAGAGATATGGTTACTTGTTGGCACCACGGGAAAATCCGTCCAACCAAATGGTGGTGGCTCAAGGCCTTCAAAGTTAGTGTTCCAATCATCTACTCCTAAATTACATGCTTCCAAGTCCTCCAATGTATCCACAACGTCATCAAAGAACTCATCCAAATGGGAGAAAATCCAGTTATCATCATTCATGTTAATTCTTCAATCTATGAACACGTTTCCCAAAAAAAAAAAAAGAACGCTATGTTAACTCTTTAAATGGCAGAGGACCATATAATATAATGTAACTTAGTTACCTTAAAATAAGCTCAAGACTACAAATTAAAGTAAAACTCTGTGTGCATATATTTATATACACACAAAAGAAAACATGAATAGTATGCTTTTTTCTTTTTTCTTTTTTAAGATGCATAAAATGCATTTACTAGTAGTAAAAGTTGCCTTAATTATCCATCCGATAAAACTAGTAAATAGTAAAAAAATGAAAAGGAAATATTAATCAATTGGATTATTAGGCATTTACCTTATCCAGCTACAATTACAATATATGTGCACACTATTATCAGCAACAAAATCATATTATCAGCATATAATTGTCGTGGTCCAAAACTTTCAGAATCCAAATATAGTCCAAAATCGAATTCTTAAAATCTAGAATTTATAATTATTTTTTATTAATTAATCTTTCCTAAGAGGAATAAAGCTTCGTATCTATATAAGGTTAAATTGTAAAACGAGCACGTCATTGTCAGGGAAACTTTTAATACGATATTAAGAATCGTTTTCAAGTTGTTAACAACTAGTGCAACCATAATAAACCTATAAATAATAAATAATATTTAACTAACATAAATATTCCCGTTTGGTAACAAAGAAAATAAATGAAAAAAATCCAAAATCAGAATAAATTAAGTTGAAACAGAGTTCGAATGGGTGTTAAATTTTTTCAAAAGCCCAGAACAGTAAAATTTCAGCCAATGTAAGGCGGAAAGCTCTTAAAGCTCAGTATTGGACTGGGTTTTCCTTTTCCAACAAAACCCAGAACCACATTAAACAGATACCAAAAATTTTCCTCACATTTCCTTCATTTTCTCTCATTTTCCTCCAGTTTCTCAGCAACCAAACAGAAAAGCAGACCAAAACACAGCCAAGTGTAAGGAGGAAAGCACTCAAAGCTCAGCATTGAACTGAGTTTTCCTTCTCTACCAAAACCCAGAACCACATTAAACAGATACTGAAATTTTCCTTCATTTTCCCTCATTTTCTCAGCAACCAAACAAGACCAAAAATGCGGACAATGCACCCCAAGCAACACAAAATGTAAGGCTTAAAAAAAAAAAATTGAAAGTACAAACAAACAAACCTTTCATCAACATATGAAGAGTAAGGAGAAGAAATGAGAAAAAATAATTGATCTTAGAAATGTGGTGTTTAAATTTTCACCGACATTTAGAAAAGGCTGTGCCTGTGGGTGAAGATGAGATTCCTTTTTGAATCTGTGTGTTGTGGTTTTGGGGATTTTGTTTTGTGTATTTGTGTGCGTATGTATCCCTGCATTGTGAGTGTGTGGATTTGTTTTTAAATGGGGTGACCACACGAGGTTACCGTGGGGCCTTTCATTAATCAGCGTACATCTGTCTCATCTCAACTTTGATTGACTGAGATTTTGGGAACATTTTTTGGGATTTTGGGGTACCAAATTTTTCATAAAAAGGATTTTTGGTAATAACATGTAAGTGGGATACTATTGATGAGTTAAATTTGAAGACAAAACTACAACTAAGACCGTATCATACACTATACTATATAAAAACAAACAATACTTTTTTTTTTATTAAATCACAGATTAATTTAACTTTTGGTCACATGATAAATTACTCTTCTTATAGATTTAATTATATTTTTACTTAAATGTCTAATTTATTTCATATATGCTTATAAAAAGAAGTAAATTGGAAGTCAATTGAACAATTATTATAGACATTCTCTCTTGTAATGCTTTGTAATTAATACAAGATCTGCCATAATGTGTAACAATCATAATTAACGTGGAATTTGTTTTATATATGATATTTTTTTTAAAAAAAAAAGAAAAAGAAAAGAGGGGGGGATCATATATGAAGGGGCAGATGATATTTTAGGATGTTTAATCAAAGATGGGATTAAAGGCAAAGTGGGAACAGAAATGAAAATCATGGGATGGGTAATATGATCAATGTTGTGGGCATGAAAAGAAATTGAGACTGTGAGGGGGCACCGCACCGACGATTTGATGACGGGACCAAAAGATCAAAATTGGCTGTCGTTGCTGTTACTCTACAATTGGGTCCCAATTATTTAGTTGCAACCTACATGTGCCACATGCTTTGGTCGTCAGACTGTCTGGTAGACTATTTGATGAATCCTTTCAATTTCAACCGAATCAATTGATCAAAAATAATTGGGATTTTTTTCCTTCTTTTTTATAGTTAAAAAGGTTAAATTATTGGAGTTTTGAGTCATATCTCCATTAATTAATAGAAATTGATTTCCCTTTTGATACTTGACAAAATTGATTTAAGAAGTTTATACGACGAATTGCAATCATAAAGTTCTAAAATATTTCTGTTAATAGAAATAGTAAATTTTGTGATGTTATATTTAAAAAGATTGATGATACAGCCACGGATATTTGTACTAATTTATCTTATACAAACTGACGTGATATTAATTTATTGGTTGAATGAAAATATAAAATAATAAAAATAAATCATGTGAGTCAAGTGATATTAAATTTAATCAATCTTATCACGTCACATGAGTTTGTACAAGAATTTGTAACTATATCATTACTCATTTAAAAAGGGAGGAGGAGAAGAAGAGTTTACATTATTATTATTACAATCATTTTGGAAGCAAAATGACTTGAATTGGAAATGGATCATAGTCTTCTTCTTACCCAGTCATCTCTGTGATATTATATGTAACAGAGGATATAATAACTTTTACTGATAAGTAGATGAAGTGAAGGTAAACATTGAGATTGTAACGTAACTAACGTTCAATCATCCACGAGAAAGAATTGTGATTGTATTAACTTGCTGTACAATTTGGTACCCAAAACGATGTAGCTTGCAAGCAAAGGGAATCAAGAGCCGCTTTATTTGTTGTTGTTGGGCAAAGATATACTCGAGTAAATTTATCTGTCAGCTCAGCTTCATCATTTCACTGGGGTCGTGGCTGCACCTATTTTTATATATAAAACACGGTAATCTAGTCACTGGTGGCTGTGCGGACGACATCGTCTCATGGTTAATCAGCAGTTTGAATACTACTAATGAAAAATTTTACATAATTATCGACACCCAGTTAGTCACCGTGTGATTAATGAAGTTGCTTTTATTAAATTATGTAAGTATATAACATATGGGTTGGGTACATTTCACAAGCTGCGCAAATTAGAAATTCATCGAAATATGTTTTTATTGCCTGTAAAACACTTTACACATAGCCAGTAATCGACCGTGATGTGTGTAATAAGAGATGGCTGGAGCTCATAATCATAACTGATTCCTGCAATTTTATATGTTTCCGAAATCCTTCTTTTTTTTTTCTTTTTTTTTTTTCCTGCATGTGGTCTCTATAACACATGTAAAATAAAAACACCTCATATCTTAAGTTTAGATCTCCTTCTTCTAGCATTTACACACAGGAGTATAAAAAAGGCAAAACATGTGGCTAATACAGTGGCTTGCCAAAGTCTGATGCCGTGGGAATCGCTGGACACGCTCTTGAGCTCCTCCTGCAATTGAATATTCGATAAAAGTTAGGCGACGATGAAAGAATTGACATTTCCCTGAAGGATCAATGGCAGTGGCCAAAGAAACTAAACTAAATCCAAAACTTCTTCACTTTGTCCTGCACCATGTGAAAATATAAAAATGACTATAACTGGCGATTATTATAAAAACCAAACTTTTAACATTCAGACGTGTTTTAAGATGCTACAACTCAAGAATAGAAGATTTACACAACTGGAATTTTCTATAGCTGAACAAAATAGTCAGCTATCACTATAGTGTCAGAAATCTTGAGAAAAAATTGAAAGCAAAAACCAAAGCAGCTTAAGAAGAATCATGATTGCGACTTGTTGAAAATTAGGGGTCTTAGGGTTCGTTTGGATGCGCATTTTGGGGCGTTAAAAGAGTGCTTTCAAAAGTGTTTTTAAGAAAATATTTGTATAGCTTTATTTATTTATTTATTTTTTTTAAAATACAGCTTAATTAGTATAAAAAGAACTTTTTAATCACATAACCAAACACTTCACATATTTTTAAGATCGCTCTAAAGTGGTTATCATCAATTGCCGAATGCTAATTACATTCATCGGAAAGCACTATGCAGTGAAAGCATTTCTAATCTACCCCAGCTGAACATCTAAAAGCATATCACCAAAGAGAATGTAAGTTGAAGCAAACAAGATTGTATGAGGAATTTCACCAAGATAATAACTTACCGTTGTAACCAATTCATGCATACGTTCATTTTGCTTTGCGTATATACCCTCGGCATACTTAAACAGCCTTAAATCAAGACTGTTAAGTGATCTTATCTGCTGGAGAACTGCTTCTGGAACCAGGAGACGTGCCTGCAAAATTTCATAGGTCAAAATAAAAATAACAAGGAAGGGATAACATAAAATGAATGACAACTCATAAGAGAGTCAAAAAACCCAACAGATCTTCAGTATCTTTAAAATTTCAGCATGCAATGCCCATTCAAACAAAAAGGATCGGACATAATTTGCCACTATTGTTTCAGCATTACCCACCCTAAATAGAAAAACTTCATCTACTAAAATTATGTAATTTCAAACAATATTGGCATGTGCAGGCCTTAAAGGCACTATTCACTGTCTCCAGCAACTCTCAGACAACATGTTCAAAACCTAATGAGATGAAGCAAAGTAAGAAATACATAGCCACGTCTGGAACTGAATAATGAAGAGATCACAAATAATCAACTGATCTTCAGAGAATTGCTGGTGAGATCACAAAACTTAATGTACCTACCTCTTTAGAAAAGTTCGCCGGCGAGATTTCCTTAAGAGAATTTGTGCGTCGAACAGATTGGGAATTTCTTAAGGGAGAAATGCATGCTTCATACTCTTCAATAATTTTTTCCACCGTCATCTAATAAAGTGAAACAAAGAAAAAAACTCTTTTTCTTTCCAAAATAAAATAAACTAATCATTCCAATATGGTCAAAAATTATATTGCATATAGAGCTTACATTTTTCTTACTTCCTTCTAATTTTTCAGTGGAAACATGCTCAGTTGTTTTTTGGTCTGAGGTGCCATCCTGTGAGACAAGAAGAAAAACAAAAAAAAAAACACAGCAGTAAAAATGCTAGTCCGCTGGTTGATGAGATAAATATGTCACCACTAAGATGCTAGAGGTGCATTGCTGCTTACCTGATGGTAAGTACTGTCCAGCTCAGAATCTGAAAGTAATGAGTTCTGTTCTGTAACTGTAAGACAGACAGATGAATTTAATTCTAAAAAAAATAATAATTCAGCATATATCATAAACAAAAGTGTAGAAACAGAACCCATTCCCACCTTCTATTTATCTTGAAAATTTATGGAGTTCCAACATGATATAAACCAAACTTTCAGGACACAGCCAGGCACAGCAACCGGATGGATGAAGGGAGTATTAGGGTATGAATTTCATGTTCAATATATGCTTATCAATTCTTTCATGGAGTATTGTGGACCAATAAACCAAAGTTTCAGTAAATCAAGACTGTTTCTGGATAAGTTGTGTGTGACATTGCTGTTTTATGAATGGCCCAAAAGAAAGTTACCGTAGAGCTACTATTTGTTTGACATCATTATTTCTAATCAAATTTATCATGTGAATACAACTGCAAATCCTATTTGTTCAAGGAAAATACTTTTATTCAAGCTATCATGTCTACTAACATGTGATTTCTAGATCATTGCATATTATGTGAGTCTGCTAAGAGGCAGTGGATCAAAAGGATAAAAAACATTAACTATTCTTCACCAAACTAACCTGATTTTATTTTTGATAAACCCTCCATACTAGAGTCTGATGCTATCTGCGAGATCACCTGTGGACCAACCACATTCACAAACATTTTCGCAGATTCTCTGTGCTTCTCAGTGAGACCAACAAATAGCATATTGTCCAACCTCTTCTGCAAGATTTACAAGTATCTACCATGATTGCAACCATAAGGAGAACAATAATCAGAAAATAATATTACGAAAAAAATCTATTCACAATTCAAAATGCCTTTTTTCAATTACCTGTGCAACTTGAAGCACATGTTCACCAAGAATTGTAAACTTCTGCACACAATGGCGCACATCATGTGCTTCTGCTAAATATGAGTTGTTAGTCAATCCTGCAACCTGTAAAATAGTGAACAGTTGATGAGAAATTTGACAATTCAAGTTTTATGAACAAGCCCATTGGAAACTCAGGAAATCAGCAACTACATTTCTAACTCGTGGATTGCAGAGAAGAAATGAAATTACTAACAAGAACCTGTGTTATAAAGATGAAACCATAAGAAAGAGTACCTGGAATGTTGCCCCATTGTGAACAGTGTCCAAAACTATTGGTTCATTAATGAATTGATGTAATGGCATTGCCATTTCTTCCACATTGTATGAGTCATTGCTGGTAACATAACTTAACCCCTTCATTTTTCTGGCATCTTTCTGTTCTCATATGTAAAATTTATCACAATTAATAATCGTGCAACCTCCCCACAAGATAAAATTGCACTGCGATGTCATTATTTAGCACAACCTCCAGCTCGAGGAAGAAAGGGGGAGGAGAGATGGGGGCCTTGGGGCGGGGAGAGAGAGAGAAAGATAAAAATGTGGAGTATGTTGACTTTGAAATATGTTAAGTAATACTACCAACACTTAACAAGGTTACATTCTCTTCATGGAACTACACATTTCTACTATGAACATTTTAAAGCAGGAGGGGTACTCAGAAATTTTTTTTCACATTTATGGGTGATGATCAACGAAGGAAACAATTAGATTTTTTTTTTATCATTATTTCTATTTTGGAGATAAAAATTGTATTACTATAGAAACATCAATAAATTGGCAATTGGGCTTCAGCATCAGAAGAGTTTCAAAAATACATGTTTTTTACAATGGGATATGAAAATCCATGCTTATGCTCTTTTTATGGAGACCATGATTTAGCCATCTGATCATCCAGGAAGCCTTTCCTTCAATTTTGTGCAAAAGATTATATCTCCTAAGAGACTTACGATGATTGGGTGAAAAAAAAAAAAAAATCCTAATGACAGGACAACCAGGATAACTGATGATCACTTGTGATTATGATAAGCAAATGGCATTAGAGAGTTTAAAAAAAAAGGGGGGGGGGGGTAGAAGATTCAATATTGAGCAAATGTATAAAAGAAAAACTACCCGAGCAAATAGGTCCTCTCTCATCCACGGAACCAAATACTTCCAGGGCCATATATCCAGGGTACTAACTCCCTTATGCTTGGCTCGTATGCGTTTAGTCAATTCTGTGGCAGAGGTTAGGTTAGGATGCACCAAAAATCTAGCTGCTACTTCTACTGAAAATTCATAGGCACTAAAGACTCGGTCAACTGGATGCCTAAGTACTGTCATCACTGATGTTTTCTCTCTGGGAAGCATGGACATTATGCTATAGTCATCGTGTGTAGCCACCAACCTGCACTTTGGTTTGCTGCATAAATTACAAAATGAAATTAATTATAGCTCCACAGGTCAGCAAAATTGATTAAATATTTTTGGCAATGTTTGATTATAAGTTAAATCTCTCTCCTTGATATTTTGCAAAGAGACTTTCTCACTCAATTCAAAACACCATTATAGCCACTAGAGCTGTCAACCCAGTAAGTTTAATGACTCACTTCGTGTAAAACTAAGCCCCTAATAAAGGAACAATGACGTCGAGAAAAGATTATTAGCTATTGCAAGTTCAAGTGATTGGATGAAATATCAGATCAACAAAACAAATATTAGTCAAAGGTCTCTAGCATAAAATAACAGAACACAGAGAACAAGATAGTACCGTGGATCAAACCGCAGCTTGTCATAAGAACGAGGGCATTCCAAAGCCGCACCGTATACCTTTTTCACCAGACTGCAAGCATAAAACCAAATAGCCACAATCAAGAATCAAAATGGCAGTTGAAAACTCAGGGCTGGAATTTCCAACCAACTGCATAGCAATAGCATCCATTAGCAAATTAATTACCAATGGAAGTATGTCCGCCCTCCGGTTCTGGGGACATGTAGAAAAAACAGCAAATCTCGCAGCGTGTGTCCATCTCCTTCAATTTCTTCCTCAAGTGCCGAACGAGCCCATTCTCTGACAATTTTCTCACACTGCACAAAATCCTTTTCGGCAGAAGACGCATCCACTGACCCACCGCCATTAACACCAGCAAAATCCATAATGTCAAATGAAAATAGTGCATTCTAGTACGGAGAATTAACAGTCAAAAAACCTACACTAATCAAAATTCCGCCAGTACCCAATACATCCACAAACAAGCTTTACCAAAAATATAATCTTTCTATTAATAAACAGTAAAATTTTAAATTTAAACAAAAAATTCAAGCTTACATATGAAGAACAAAAACAAACTTATTAACCGAAACAAGAATGAAAAATTAAATTTCGATTACACATGCATACCGAATGCAAAGAGTGCTAATAAGAACACGGCGAATTTCAGAGTAGGAACCATCTTCTTCTCAATTCCTACTCTAATTACTGCCAAAAGAAATGAGAAAGCAAGGTTATTATTGGTTAGCAAACGAATTTATACGAACTTAAAAAAAAAAAAGTGGAACTTGAAGCGGTCGACGTCGAGGAGCTGTATAGAGTTTCGGGATCTCGTGTTCATAAAATTAACATTACCTGCCACCACTACTGCTACGTTCTAACAGACAACAATTCTTCTAACGTGGCCCCACACAGCGAGGGGAAATTATCGAAAAGGAAAAGAATTGAATCTGTGTTCTCAAAAATGAATGAACCGAGAGTCAAGAGACGGCCAATTGAGCGAAAGAATCACTGGATCAATACTCGAAGTACCGGAGAAAGTTCAAATAGAAGTTAATATAGCATAGAGATTATGCGTAACGTTATAAGTAAAATAAATTATCAGAACCAAAAACGCTATATCAATAATAAGTTATTATTATTAGAGTAATGGTACAGCCACAAACTCTTGTACAAATTTATTTTGTATAAATTGATGTGTCATGATAACATTGGTTGAATTAAATATTAATTGGCCCACATGATTTATTTTTATTAATTTATATTTTCATTCAACCAATAATATCATGCCACGTCAGTTTGTACAAAATAAGTTTATAGAAGAGTTTGTCACTGTATCATTACTCTTATTATTACGGTCTTTATAGAGGGGTAAAATGGTAGAATGATACGAATCAATTTCATGTATTTTATTCACGAACTAATGCAACAGCTTGGTTTAAATTTTGAGGTTACTACATAACATCGCCACAAACATGCCGAACCTCGGCCTCCGTTTGTTTTAGTTTTTTGGCCGTTTATGTTCGCACACACTAACATAAGTTATAGAAATGATAATTAAGTATATTATAGTAGTGTTTAATAAGTTAATAAAATGATCATAAATATCTTTTACCTTACGCCTAGCAATAAAGAGCCGGTGTTTAATAAGTTATATAAATTACAATAAACGTCTGTAACTTGATCGTAGTTACATTTATTAAATACCTATCAATTTTTTTTTAACGGAAGAATCTTTGGTCTAATATACACTGAAAGTTCTCTATAATCATGTTATTAGAACTAATTAATTTTATTATTATAAGGAGATTGTAACTTAATAGAAGTATAGTTATAAAAATTATTATTTTGACTTAGTTATATTTAGCGCAAACAATGTAGAGATAAAATATGTGCTATATTGATAATTAATTAATGAAGCATATTAAATCCTATGCATAATATTGATAGAAAATGAATAGACACGGACACATAGTTTCAGAAAAATTAGTACCTTTATTTACATCTATATTGAGAATATCTAAAGTAGTCATACTAAAAGTATGAAGAATAAATTATTGTTCCAAATAAATTTTAAAAAATATTTTATTTCAACTTAAGTCTTTAATGTAAAATAATATATATATATATATATATATATATTTTTTTTTCAATAAACATATAAGTATTACTATGTAAAGACAAGTTCGTTAAAATAGAATCTAAAAAAATATTAATTTATTGCAATATATTTTTATTTATAATTGATCCAAACTAGGACTTAAATTCTTATGACTAGAGAATTTTTTTTTTCTATGAAGAGTATCCCTAATAAGGAATTATGACCTAATGAGGAATTTGACTGTACATAACTTAAAATTCACAATGGCGCAATACCGCAATGAAACCGATAATATATACAATTTTTGGGATACTAATAAATGAAATATTTTATGTTTTCATACATGGTTTTCCCTTTTTTTTAAAAAAAAAAATCAATTCCAAAGCTAGATTTGGATTTGGAGAAGAATACGTATGTGCTGTCGTAGGGGGTGAGCAGTGATGTTCAATTACATTATTAAAAAAAAAGTTAGTAGCGTAACACGAGGTGTCAATTTCAATAGTGGACATTGAGGAATGTGGCGCATTTTTTCAGCTGTTTCAGGCAGAGTCAAAAGGGAGGCGACACACTGGCATTCCAATTGTCATCATTGACCTAGCATTCTATTCTCGTAGTGGAAGTCCTCAAGGGACCTATCCTGTACCCCACTTACCAAATTGTTTATTTTATCATTCTTTTCTCTCTTTTTGCTATCAGATGCGGGGATGAAGATCTTGGATTCATGGAAATCATAAAATAAACTAAGCATATAATCTGTATGAAAAATAGTGCACTATTGAAGACATATCTGTACAGAGCTTGATTAACTATGGCAGCGTAAGATATGCTGCTGCCGCTGCCAGGTGCCAGTTTCAACTTTGATTGAATCAAAGAATTGTTTTTGCAAACACATAGCTCGATTCCTGTTGTTTGTATATGAACTAATTTCTAACTGGACCTTGCGAGGAAGAAGATAATCGTGATGATGGCTTCAGTAGAACTGCTTTTGCCGCATCCAGATGGTTCAGGCGACAAGTTCCTAGAAGAAATTCTGGGAGCTCTTCTTCTGTATTTGCCTAAGCAAAGACCATACAGCATTGAAGAGGATGTAAATGAAGTGATAGATCATGATAAAGGTCAAATTTGCACCAGCAAAAGCAAAAATGGGACCATTGATTGATATATTGTAACATGGAACTTTGAGATTTCTCTTCCATTTAAATTGAAATAATCTAGAAGCTACAGATATCATCGGGAAAATTTTAGTCTACTTTAGGATGATTCATGAATAAATACTGAGGGCATAAAAGTAAATAAAAATAAAAGCTTGAAGAACCTTTTGCCCTTGTACAGGAGTAAAGGGATTTTACCTGTATCAAAAATGCCATTTCTATAACCAGGTTGTTGAGGTAACCAAGAACAAGACTGACTACACCCCTTGCAACTGTTGATGACCCAATATCAACCCCAAGCTGACATGATAGTGGCAAATGTCATAATTAGCATCTTACAAAGGTGAAACAATATCTTAACTATTGGTCCATCTAGTAAACACCTATTAAGTTGGCTTTCTTAATGAATTGCAGAACCCCAGCAAGATCCACATGCATAGATATGAATTTGAATAAATTATGAACCTTTAACTAAATATGTGATGTTTGATGTTGCGTGAACACGGTTCCACATAATTTAAGTCACTTGCTTCTCCTCCCATCTCACTCAATATAAAATATAAAATGCTAGAATAGAATAATTACCTCTAAATAGTTCTTCCCACGGAAATAGTTAATTTCCAGGGCTTGACCAATCAGGCAAGCTTTCTTTCCCACACTTTGCTTTACTATCCACGAACCCTGCAAAAATAAGTTTTAAACCAATATGAGCCACGTATTATAGAAGGTGTTAGATGCAGCATGCAGCAAAAAGTCAATGTACTCCCTTCCTAACAGGTTACAGGCAATAAATCTATGAGGTGAGATTATTGTAAGCCTTAGATTCAGGAACTTAGGAACTTAGATAATGAACAAATGTGGAACCAAAAAGATAGAGAGAGAGATCCAAGAATCATTTCAAAATGACATGTTTACAAGGAAAATCTAAGATAAAAAGGCATAAAACCTTTCTTTAATTGAGTAATTGGTGCTAAGTATATTTTTCCTCTGTCTTTGTGTATTTTCTTCTACAAATGAGGCCATCAGGCGATAAATGTTCCATGCAAGAAAACCATGACATTGTAGACCAGATAATGTGCAACAGTTATCATCTTCACAAACCTCAGATATGTATGGTATGAGCTTGAACCTCGAATTTCGATATGCATCATCCCCGTTGATAAAGCTTTCCAGCAAGGGTGCATCCTTGACAGGAGTAGTCATCATATAGTATAGAGCTAGGCTATATGTTGTTGAACCAGGCACCTGTTTCACATAGACAATCCAATCATTCTATTCTAAATGCACAATACAAGTAAGAACGTACAGGTGAAGCTTTGTTTTGCTTGAGCAGAGTATAATAGTATAAATTGAGGCTTGCTTGACTTGACTCGACTCGACTTGACATTACCTGTATGTTTATAATGAAGAAAAACTCCGGGCCCCCCTGCTCTGCATATTTCTGCAGAATAAAACTTGTAAAATTTCTAGTTGCAATCATGGGCAAATCTAACATCAATGGAATCCAATCAAAATTAAGTACAAGATCTTTTCCACACAATTAAAGATTAACCTGAACTATTCCCCCAGGACGTCCTCCAAGATCATCTTCACGTTTGTCAGATTTTAGCCAATCTGCAGCAACCATTTGCATCAAGGTGCCTTTTGCCTTAACCTGAAATCAAAAAATAAAATAATTAAGAAATAATTAGAACCACACAAATAGGAGATTTACATTTCCATCAGGACATTGGAAGATTCAGGAACATCATCACAATGATACCAGAAAAAATCGAACACAGGCTCCATGAATTGTCACATTCGTTATATTACCATTAGTAAGAGGGAACATTCAAAACTACAAAATGTGGAACATACAAGCAGACCTTTTATAGACACACCATTTACATTACTGATTGTGCTGGTTAATACCTTCTGACGGTCTTGCAGGTAATTCTTTCCGCGAATTAAGAAGGTAGAGGGATCTGTTGATGTCCAACTGCAAGGTAAGGTGCAAGTTGGATCCTTTTGAAGAGTGGTTCCGTAGCAGCAAGAAAAGTTATCTTCCCTTGCCGTCCCTTGTAAGTCAACATAGCCCCTCTTTTGAACTGTCATACACAGAAGTCTCTTGACATCAATAGTCAATAGATGACGAAACAAATGGGTAACGCAAACAGCTATAACAGAGGCAAATTCAAGATTACAGCAGAATATTGCCCAAATTGAATTCACCTGCAAGATCGTGCAATTTTCTGACAAAACCAGCAGCTGTTGATAACTTTGGATGCCGTGTATCCTGCAACTCACATCATTCAGTAAGTAAGAAAATCAAAGCAAAAGGCAGATTTTCAGTATCGATTGCAGGATAAGTATCATAATCCAAAAACAGTTTTTTGGTGAACATGTGACCGATGCAGAATGACCTTTAAACTACAATTTCATTCATAAATGAGAACAAAAACGAACAAATATGAAAGAGTTGGTACCTGAGAGTTCATTTCCGGACCAAAATCAGAAGTCCAGCCATTTTCTGAATCATCATAGTCCGATGGTTCAGGAACATCAAAGAATTCATCAGCAGCATCAGTCAGGCCTACGAGGCTAGCATGTTCTGAAGAGACTTGATCCACTTCTTCACTTGTATTTTCCTTGCTGTTCCCATCCTCTGTTGGCATTTGAACCATGTTACCATCTGTTTGATGCATCCTCATGTTTCTTGTCAACTCTCCAGATAAAAATTCTGGGGAAGAATAATTTCCTTGTTTTGCTCTAAAAAGTTCTCGTAATGCTGCAAACATAAAAATTTAGTATTTCCCAATTCATTTCATATAAGATCATGAAATTCACAAAAATAGATGAATATATTGAACTGTATGCAGTTCATGTATACCAGCAACTCTTCCAAGCATGCGGATGGTAATAGATCGAGCTGAAGAAGGTTGCAGATAAGATCTCCAGCATTTCCAATCAATAGCAAGCATGTGCTTTACAACTGATTTTTTCCCTTGGTTCATAGGAGTTATAACATATCCCCCGCCTGCAAAAATGGAAGATATTATCTCTGATCTCCCCCTTGGTAATCTAAACCATATATCAAAGCAAGAACAAAAAATACGGAGACTCATCAAGAACAGTTCACAAAACAAAATAGTCAAAACACTATGTGATAGAAAAATCATATTGAATAAGATCACAATAAATCGATGAATGATAATAAAAATACAATTATACAAGAGCATGTCAACCCATTTCTCTAGAAACACAAGTAAATTTGAATGATAGTCTGACCACAAAGATTTCCAGCAGTTAAAAATACCAATAGTCCTCATGTTTTATATGTTTATTCTACCATGTATGAATACAAGCGACTTAGGAAAATTCAGTAAATATTGTTTTCCTCTAAATTTTAAGCATACATTACTTTTAAGGCAGGCACGAACGGAGCCTTTCTGACGTGGACATTTCTTGTGAAACACGGAATGATAGAGTATAACTGTGAAAGAATTAACAAAAGAAAGTTATTTCTAATTTTTCAAAATTAGACAAGGATATATTTTTAAGAATTTCCTCCACCAAAATAACAACCATATGTTCCATCGTCTTCCCTTCTCCAATAACGCCGCAGCAAGAGATCTCTCCTTTTCATTCCCCTGCAAATTGTAGCATGTAAAAACAAGATTTAAAACTGAATGAAAATTTTACGCCATCCGCATTAAAAGAAGTCATGATGTAAATTAAAGATCTGGATCTTACCAGGGTAACCAATCACTATATAACTGCTTGTGAATAATATCGGTATGACCATCGAGGTGTTCAACCACACAGCCCTTGTAGAAACAGAAGTCCCATCTGCAAGAGGATTTGCAAAATTACCTAGGTAGCAGATGTATAATTTTTTTAATAACAAGACTCATTATTTGATAATTTAAAAAAATTTTTTTTTTTTTTTTGGGTGGGGAAACTTAATATAAGAAGAACAAATATAAAGTTACAAAGTTGGACTAGGTGTCCACAAATATAATCAGAAAGAGAGAGAAAGGAGAAGGGAAATAATCTATACAGAGCCCACCCATATCTCCAGAGATATCATCCTCCTCCAATCCAAAAACATTATATAAGAATTGTACAAATTAACCCATCACCTCCTACCACCGTGCACAAATAAAGGATTCTAATCATTGGTGAAATGGGCATATGTCATATGATTGGGAAAGGGGGTTAACAATCGATCCAAACAATATGTTTTAGTTGACTTTAGAGTGCATGTCAGTCCACGTATGTCCTGGCTTTCAAGATTACTTAATTCTAGTCTTGGTATAAACATCCTCACAGTGGGAATTGTCTTTGCTTATGGATATAGTCACTGTATTTTTTATATTCAAAGAGTGCCATTTTAAGTTTAGATGTCTTCACAAACACTTTTTCAACTCTGGTAACTTGGTAAGCAGTATAATAGTTTTAACAACATCAAGCTTTGTCTGAAAAAAGGATCAGTTGGAGGAAATGCCTAGGTTCAAAGGTGGCATGAATCACAAGTTAACACTTCAATAATTATAGTACCACAAGTTTAAATGATATCAGGCAAATTTACTCTGATCTTGAGGCACCAAGAGACATAAGTGTCTGGAAAATTGCTTCTGAAGTACCATCCACCACCCCCACAGCCATTATTGCAGGATGATCATCCCACTGCAGACAGTATAAACATATTCAATTCTTGATCTGCAAGTGTAAATGGCAAAAACGAAACACAACCAACCTTTCCACGAGAGCCCCTATCTTTTCCTTCTTTAAACAGACGCAGACCTGCATTACACTTATGATTTCAGGCATGCAAATTGAGCTATATAGATCAAAAGGTAATAATTTTGTACGAACCATTCTGACAACCAAAGATTGTCCAAGGAGAAGGTGCAATAACATCAGCGGTCACTTGCTCCATGTGAGTCCCCGAACAAAGAGTCCAGTCAATAGACTTTGTGTGACTTGCCCTGCTGGAACCGCTCAATCTACATGCATAAAAAATCAGTAACTAAGCCAAAGATAATCACGGTATATTAACTTTCTGGACCACAAAAGACCTCGCTAACTTGTTTTCTAGACAAGTTCAACAAAACTATTTTAGTGAAAAGGCTAACAACATGAAATGAAGGATGTATGTTTGTAACTGTCATGCTTTATATGAAAGTTTGATTTTTGAAGCAGTAAAAGCTAAAGTGATTGGTAAAATGTGCTTATACTTGGCAGCTAATGTTTATGTTTATCATCCACCCATTCACTTATACTTGACAGCTACTTATTCCACTCGACATCAAGAACTAAAAACCACAGATCGAAAAACGATACTTATTGCAAAGGCACTATATATAATGTACCTAAAAGACTCCCAAGGGCTATTCGGACAACCAATATGATCTCCTACTCCTTGGTGCGGACCACCCTGCATAAAACATAAAAACATGAATTAGTTAAATGAAACATGCAGTCATCTATAAATCAACAATAAAAAGCAATTTAAAAACCTTTAAAGCTGCTTCTTGTAACGAATGAATCCATTTTGCAGCTTCTTCAGGACTGCTTGCTCCTAGCTACGACATAAACCTTCACAACTTACACTCCGAAATTTCACATAAAACTCAACAGTTATTTTATGCAATTATTACCTTACCTTAAGTTGATCGTTATGATTAGACGTATTATAAAGAGTAAATATAAAGAACACCTGCAAGTTCAAAAACAAATAAATAGATAAAAGCTTGACCATCAGTACAAAAACTTATTTAAAAATATAATAAACCAACATAAATAAATAAACAAAAAGTAACCGCCCCGCAAAACGTCACCGTTCTCGTACTTTTCTGTGAATGCTTTCTCTTCCATTGTCCGTTACTCGAATGCAAGAATCTATAATCGCACTCCTAACAGGATCCTGAAAAAAAAATTTGAAAAAAACTCAAAAATCGGTTAAATAAACAAAATGCAACGCCAAAATTGAAACAAAAGTAATCTAAAAAACAAGAAGAGAATTAAACGACCTCATTTTTGGAATGGGGAACGGATTTGAAACTTTTGAGAAAATGATCTTCTAAAAGGAAGTAGCGTTTTCTAGAGTACTGCAAACCAATCCGATTCGATCGAATTAGATGGAGCCAGCCTTCCATTCTCCCCTGGCTCGTGATTTGCGAGTTATCCATTTTTAGATTCCTCAAGAAACCTCAAAAATCAATCAAAACAAATAATTAAAAAAAAATTAAACTCTTAATTCATTTACTGAAATTCATCAGTGAGGAGTGATGTCGTGATTAGTGAAGAGTGTTTTGTAAAAATTTTGCAGGTAAAAGGAAAAGAAAAGAAAGGAGAGGATATTTTTTTTTTCCCTCTCCTTCTTTTCTTTTCTTTTCTTTTCTTTTCTTTCTGGTTAGATTTTGTTTGTTTGTTTGTTTGTTTGCTCGCTCGCTGTCAAAGCAGAAGCAATTGGCAAATGCAACGCAACTCAATTTTGCTGATGAAAGGCGTGGGTGAGTGCGTATGTCGGACAAAATTAAGCGAATCGTCCTGATTGATGTGAATTGACTCTTTAGTCCCTGGATGTTCGTTGGATCTTTCTTCCCTTGATTTCCTTGGCACATTGGCATATTTTCCTTTCTTTTACTTTGAGTTTGAGGTTATTTATCTTTTATTTTTAAATTTTTTTAGGACTATTTTTAAATTTTTTTTAATAATGTATATTATTGAGGAAGTAAGTAATCAGTTTCGAGTGGCTCAGTAATGGTTTAAAATTCAACGAATCGTTTCACTACTTTTGTAAAGCTTTCAAGAGTTGACATAAATTTAATGTTTTTGATATCTTTGGTTAATTATCTTATAATTTTTAATAATTTAAAAAAATATGATCATATAATTTATATGTGAAGACCGTATTTTTACCAAAGAATTGCTACTGCAATAATAAAAGTTAACTGTGACTTTAACTAAAAAAATTATACATATTTTTTAATCTAAAGAATACTAATTTTTAAGTTCAATCGTTTTCAAGAAAGAAGTTAAAGAAAAACCTCATAATGAAAAAAATATTTATTTTTAATGTTAATGAAAATCAAATCTCTTTCTCAAATCTCATCCATACAAAAACAAGAATGGTTTAGACCATGATTTTTATTTTTTATTTTGGGGAAAATGACTATAATATTAAAAAAATTTGTAAATTTTTTTTCATCTATATTTTCATGCATAAAAAGGGTGATTTTGACAAAACTTGGTTTTTTTTTTTTTTTTGTTTTGGTTGGTACGTTGCATGCCCCCACCGGTTTGCTTGCAACTATATTATGTGACATTTGTGCTTTTTTTTCTTTTTTAAGGAAAAGAGAAATTGACATTAGTGTCGAACTGAGGTATAAAAAGAAAAAGTTAGGTCTCGTTACATCATCTTTTTGTAGCATCGTATTTTTCCTGTTGTAGGATTCGTTACTAAGTTAAATATTAGTGAAGAATCAAATTGGTTGGCTTGACTAGCAAATACATTTAATTTTTCTTTTTCTTTTTCTTTTTCTTTTTTTCAAACATTCAAACTAACCGTAGAAGAAAGATAAGATATTGAAATTATAAGATAATTAACTAAAAAATTCAAACATTCAAATTAAAAAATTCGGAAAATTAAATAAGAAACTCTTTCGATTATATATAATATTAATTTTCCGATGCTTGATGGAAGAAAGAACGTCGTGGCGTGGTTAATTAAAACCAAAATTATCGTAATCTACTCTGCAATCTAGTGGTGTTTAGTGATTATAGGTTGTCACCAAATAATAATAATATTAAAACAAACAGTTCGAAAGTTAAAAGTTAAAACTGACGTTAAAAAAACTCCCACTTGTCTCCCCAGTGAACCGTAATAATGCAACCTTTTATTTTACGTTCTCATGAACTTAAAAAAAAAACTCCTACTCGCTTCTCTAGTGGGCGGTGATAATACAATCTCTTACGTTCTCATAACAAACTCTTTTTTTTTAAGCCACTCGGCTGCTGCCCTCCAACTTAGAGGGCAGCAGTTCGAACCCCACAAAAGTATTATAAGGGTATTTTTTTTCTTAATTAAAAATTAAATGAAGGTAATTTTTTTTTTTACCTAAGAGTGAGGAGTAGATATCTATCGAATATTTGTGAAAATTAAAATCTAGACAGAGCTCTATTAGTATTGATGTAAGTTGGTCCCAGTAATAGTTTGATTTGTAAATATCATTCTCATGTAATATGAGTTGTAATCTGAGCAATAGTCTCATGTAATAAAAAAAAAATAAACAAACTCTTTTTTTTTGGAAATATTTTAATATATGCGGTATGTCTTGTAAATATTGGTACATGTAAGATAAAAAATTTTATATTTTAAGCATAAATTTCGAAACTGTCTCGGTATTCTTGAAAAAATGATGTTATATATAGGGACAAAACTGTGGTGCAACTGTGGTACCGTGCCACAATTGCACCCAACCATTGGATTTTCACTTATTTAAGTGGATCTCACTCATTTGAGTGGATCCAACGACTGGTGCAACTGTGGTACGGTACCACAATTACACTGTAGCCTGACCCTATATATAGATATCGTGCTTAAAAAAAGGAAAAGAAAAACGCTTGTATTTGGTGAAGATATTTTAGTAATTGTAAATTCAATAAATACTATTAAAAAATTAATATGAAAATTTAAAATGAAGGTTTCTTCAAAGATGAAAAATGTAAGGTATCTTTACAGCCGATGCTGTAACAATCTGTACTAACGCATGCATGAAGGCCTGGTTTCTCTGGCACATTGAGCTCTGCATATATAACTCTTCGGTACGAATATCCAAGAATTAATAATTAATAGTACTCTTTTTTTTTTCTTTTTTCTTTTTATAAAAGTTCTTTAAAATTTTCATTTTTAGGCTTTTGGTCATTAGTGGGTAAGGAAAATTCTCGCCTGACAATCAGGACACAAGTGGGTGGCCAATGATTTCTTTTTCTTGGATGCATGAATTGACCACTCATTCGATTTTGCAAACTCTAATGTACCACGTGGCACCTTCTCTACCCCGTTTCTGTCCCACACACATATTTTATCCTTATTTTATTAATGTGATATAATTATAAATTTTTATATAAATTTATCTTGTATAAATTAATCTGATATTATTTAATAATTAAATAAAAATATAAAATAATATAAATAAATTATGTAATCTGATATAAATTAATCTGATTTTATTTAATAATTAAATAAAAATATAAAATAATATAAATAAATCATATAAATTAAAAATATTTAATTTAATTAATTTTATCATATTATATTAATTATATAAAATAAATTTATATAAAAATTTATAATTATATCATTATTTTTTTAATAAAATAACATACTTTTCAACTATTGAATTTCGCATAGGGATTGGGAGACCACGTGAAGCATTATTTATGTCTTGCATGTTTTGTACTTGGAAAGCAACACATTATCATTTCCCATGCATGACATGAACCATCGAATCAAAGTCTTCGAATAAAGATGCTTTCTTGTAGGAAACAGCAACAAGATGTGGCATGCATGCATGCATATATCAATATCATCTAGTGTATGTGCGTGCTTTCCCAATGCATTCGAGAAGAAAAATTTATAGGACCACTTCTTTAAACATCGATTTAAATGTTCTTGCGGGGGAAGCTGCAGCAGTATCCAATGGCCTTACACTATTCTTCAAAGAACATGATTCTCTTTTGATATGAGTATTATCGAGTTTTGATTCTCTTTTGATTTAAGCACTATTGAGTTTTTAAGTATTTTTTATTATGTGTCTTTTAGTGGTAGTATATAGATAAAATTTAACTTATTTTATTTTATTTATTAACAATCAATCAGTAATTAAGTTATTTGGTCATGACATGATCAGATCATAAGAGAATTCTGATCAATTCTTCAAAAGCATCAACGTTGTAATGATAAGGTGAATTTATTGACGTGGTAGTTTGAATTTTATAACTATATTTAAAAGAAAATCAAGCACAATTTATGTATGAGTCGAACCTAAACATATATATTTACTATTAATAAAATGCAAATAATATATTTTTTATATAAAATTGCCCGTAAACTTACAAATTATTAGGTTGATAAAATAATTGTAAATAATAAAAGTTTGAAAAATTAAATTGGAAGAAGCTAAGTGAAGAAGAGAATCAGCAAGCCAGCAAGCAAAGCCAGCAATATGCTTTTATTATTGTTCTCAAATTTAATTGTATAAGATTGTATAATGTAATACGTATACAACTAAATGTACAATAAAGTGCCCGCCCAACATGAAGCTGACGATTAAATCACATTAAATCCTAACATAAAAACTCCCAATCTGAGTAGTTGGTTATGAATATGTTATCATAAAACATAATATTGCAATAAAATACTAAATATTTTTTTAAAAAAAATCTCAAACAATGTAAAATAAGTTATAACTCGCAAGGACACGATTGAATGATTTTTAAGTAATTTTATTTGACTGATAATCTGAATTTAAATTTAAAAAAAATAAAAAATTAAAAAATAAATTTAGTCTTTGTCTATCTTTTACTTTTAAGAAAAAAAAATTAAATAAGTTATAAACTATTAAACTGAAAAGGGCTTATATGGTATTTTATTTTGGCAAACAACACTCACCTAAATTACGGGGAAAAAGAGGGAAAAAAAAAGAAGATAAATCAAGTTATAAACTGAAACCTACCAGCTAATTGACCAATTGGGTGTTGCTCTCTTAGCTGGCAACGCGTAGCTGACAAATAATATTCAAAACTTTAGAATAATAATATTAATAAAAGAATCGGACCTGTCTATGTTACAGATTCTGTAACAAACATCTCCCGTCATCCCACCATCCGATTTTCTTTTGTTTAGTTTCTCACTCCACATCCAACCACATCCAACGGCTGATGCTGCAGTCTGTACCTTACAGAATCTGTAACGTAGTTTTGTCCTAAAAGAATCATATTGTTGTAAGCTTTTGCTAGCCAACCTTCCCAGTTTCCAACCTGCCAACCATTTAATATAATAACGACACACCGGATAATGTTCCAACTCGACAGGTTTCCCGCCCCAGCTAATCAAATATCGTGAATATTAAGTGATGTCGTTTTGGTAGGAACATGTCGTTTTCAGAAACGCTAATAATTTTTATGATTTTTAATCTCGGAAGTCTCTCCGGTTAATATGTAACACCTTCGATTATTATTTCACTTGATTTTTTTTCTTTTTTAACCCTGATATTTACAATAAAAATATATATATTAGGATCGGTTAAATCACTTGTCATTATATTGATATTAGACAATTCTATATGTAAAAAATTATTTTTGATAGAAAATATTTCTTCTGCTTTGAGGTGGTGTTCAGTTTAAAAAAATGAAGACGAGAAAAAGAGAAAAAAAAAGAGAAAATGAAATAAAAGGAAAAAGAGTTTAATTTATGTTGGTTGGTTTGATACAAAATTAAAAGAGAAAAAAATTACATATTATTTTATTTAG
Source organism: Citrus trifoliata (assembly GCA_018350135.1). Lineage (NCBI taxonomy): Eukaryota > Viridiplantae > Streptophyta > Magnoliopsida > Sapindales > Rutaceae > Citrus > Citrus trifoliata. The sequence continues at coordinate 6,869,192 of CM031391.1, read as the reverse complement.
ATAATTTTAACCTTTGGTATTAAACTTTCATAATTTAACTAAATATATTTATTTAAACTTGTTTTTAAATTACTTAAGACAAATACTTAACTCACAATTTTGACTTTTTCTTTAATTTGAAAAATTAATTTAAAACAAAAAATTCAAACAACTCTAAAGGAGTTGCCACTAGAGCCGCCGACCGAACCACCTCCGGAGGCACCATTTTTCGGTGAGTGAATATCATTATTTTGATCGAAATTTTTAGATCTATAAATCTATTGCACTAATTTTGCCTAAAAAATTGTCAAATCACCTGAAATAATGATGTTGAGGTGAATTCTAATTCTTTTGAACGAAGTATGAATCGAGATGCGTCGCATTTTCAGGTCACTAACTGCACCTCTGTGTAGATCGGCGATGGAGAAATCCAATGTCACCGGCGATGACGTCCCACATGCTAATGGAGGTGGCAGCACAATGATTACCTTCGGGCGGCGAGTGGCTGTTCGGCCTTCTATCGCATTTCTAACTTTCATTGTTTTCAAATTAATCAAAATTTAAAATCATCAATTGTATTGTTTAAAGAAATTTTATAAAATAATAACTTTTTAATTACAATAAGCTAATTAATAATAAAACTATGAAAAGGTAAATCTGCAAGTTTTGATTTCTAGTGGGGGGAGAATTTATTCTCGCCGTGGAATCCAAATCATTCAATTTAAGGGAATTTAGATTTCATTAGAAATTGCATTCCAACCTTTTACTACCAACCGAACAATAGAAAGGAGAAAGAAGATTCAAATTCTTTCCCACTTCCTTTCGGGAAAAAAATTCTTTTCCACTTTGTATTGTATTTAACTTGATTTCGGGTCAATGGGCTTGGTCCAACGGTGAACCTCTAAGTAGAATTGTGAGGGTAGAGATTTGAGTTTTCATGAATTTAAACTTCCTCAATTAAACATTATTCATGATTGTGTGGCGTTATTTATAAGTTTTTCTTGCTTACGAAATGCGAGTTGAATAGAGACATTTCTTGTTTGTGAATTGTGAGAGTTATTTGTATGTCTGAGCATGTATTTTATAAAATTTAATGTAATAATTTAAGTCTTAATTATATATTTGATTGTAAATATCAATATAATGATCTATTATTATAGTAATTGTAAATATCTTTATAATATAGTAAATCAATATTAAAAAAAAAAAGAACTTGATTTTGGAAAACACCTTCGAAATAAAACAGCTATCATGCCAGAACAGATATGTCGTTTTTTTGGGGCTGATATGAGAGTGATTCTTATAAATTTTTCCAATATGCTACAAATTAATATTTGCTCACTGGCTAATTTAATTTTCTTTTATTGATCGACGTCCACGAGATACACAATTGTAGCAACAATCAATACAAGCGCTAACAGTTTTAAACGTGGTGCTTTGCTTACATATATATGCTTTAGAGGGCCCAGAGCTTCATGTTGTTTCGACGACGCTTGGGCTGGGGAATACTTATGAAGCTTTGGGCTGCTGGGGAAGGTTGATATGTTACAGGCTTATCTCATGCTCAAAATTTGCTATTATCCCGTGTTTGTTGCTTTTTAATGTAGAGTAATGATATAACCACAAACTCTTGTATAAATTTATTTTGTACAAAATGACGTGGCATGATATAATTGGTTGAATGAAAATATAAATTAATAAAAACAAATCATGTGGGCCAAGTGATATTTAATTCAACCAATCTTATTATGCCACATCAGTTTGTACAAAATAAATTTGTACAAGAGTTTGTGGTTGTATCATTACTCTTCAATGTATCCCTATTACCCCATTGCCACTCAAAACCTTTGGTGAGAGAGGGGTGTAAGTTTATTAATTCAAATATTTATCAGTTCAATCCAAAATTGAATTCCATGCTTATTAATTGCCAAGTAAAATCAAACAGCCAAACTAGGCTTTGCTACATTCATACATTGAAAAACAACAAAAATGAAATCAATGTTATGATTTTGATTTCTATATTTGTTGATTTTTCGGTCAGAGAAAAAAACAATTTATAAAAGCAACGGGTTATTATTATTTCACTATTTAAGTCGTATAATATTAAGTGACTACAAGAAGTATTGTTGTCTATTATTTTACTGCTACAATCTTCTTTTTTTTTTTTTTTTTTTTTTTTTTTTTTACAACTGCCCAACAAAGTGGATCCCCAACCTTGGCTGTGATTAAGTAACACTAACACCTGCACTAAGCAACTTCGATTAATTGACTTTTTTCGATGACAAACAACAAATGATAAACTGCAGCTTCGAACACCTCAAGTCTTCAACCAGCAGCCATTTGCGAGTTCATTTCAAGCTTCTTAGGTTTGGAAAATGGTGAGTCCAACCACCTCACAAATAATTATTAGTTTAAACTTTTTCAAAGATGATTCACGATATTCTATTCTTCTTTTGTCCCTCTCTCTCTCTCTTTCTTTTCTTTTTTTTTTCCACATATTTTTAACGTAAAATGATAATACTATCATTGTAATTTTAAAGTGTATACAATTTTATCTTTGGTTTTGTATGTAAAATCATCTTTGCTTCTTCATGTCAGCGTTTGAGTAATAGTTATTAACAAAAAAAAAAAAAAGTAACAAAATGAAAGGTTTTGTAAAATTATAGTAATAAAATGATGGACAAGAACATTTTTTTATAGTTATTTGATATTTTACAATTTATGAAGTAGTGAAATGATAATAATTGATGCTTTGAGTTCTGTTGGATCCGGTAATGATATCCATTTGAATTACATTGGAACTTGACAAAATTTTAATTGAATTGCTTATTTAAAGAATCATATCATTTAGACTCAACCAAAGAGTAATGGGGAAAGAAGAGGAGTAATACACGAAGCCTTGTCACAATTCTACGAGTATTATTCAAATTAAACAATAGAATCCTTGGCTGCTTTCTTAACTTCATGACCTTCTTTCTCTTGATGATGAGCCAAAAGTGCTGCTGTCTCTTTATGATCTTTCATCTGAAATCAAATAAACAACACCAAATTTCAAATCCCATTTGCGCAAAAACCTCAAATATTATAAGCAGAAAGAATTAAATTTCTCTATTGAAAATTGAAGTACACACACACACACACACACACACCTGAGAGCTCAATGAGAGGTCTCCGGATTGTTTCTTTTTATTTTCTTGAGTGCAGAAATATGAATAGAATCCCATTCCGCAAATGGCAACCAAGATTCCAATGATGTTTCTCTCAGTGAATGGATCGTGAAGCAATGTGTAGCCAAAGCCGAGAACAAGACAAGTCTTGAGATGACCAAGCACTTGATATGTGACAGGTGATGTCTTGCCAATGACCAAAAATGTGCTGAAGTTTACAGATACTGCTATAAGACATGATAGGATGATAAATGCCTGCAACCATATTGAATCAAATTATGTTAATAAATTTTTTAGGGAATCTTTAATACAGTGAAATAAATAGAATGGGTATGTATTATATTTACCAAGACTACTGGGGAATATTTATAAGCAAACACATTTTGCTTGGTGAGGAATTGATCAACTAGAGGGCCCGAGACAAAAAGGACAGCAGCTTGGAATGGAGCTGACTGATAGAGCAGCTGCGTTGATGAGACGTTAAGCCTCTTTTGTATTGTGTTTGTAAGCTAAATTAAGTATTAAGTTAAGAACAGACTTTTTCTTCAAAGGTTAGCTGTCTTTGACACGATTAGTTGGATTTTATTTCATATTGACTCACCCAAGGGACCAACCACTTAAAAAGGATACAATTTGACCAACACAGGTGGTCACAATGGCTAGCAAGGAGAGGATTGTGCCAACCATGTTGAGCTGAAGATCAGTCACAGAAGCGATGCCAACTCCAACAAGTAATAGAAACAGAGCAAATTTTATCTTCTGACTGCAAGAAATAATTTTTTAAAAAAAAAAAAAATTAAAACTTTCACTGTGAATCAACTCAACTGGTAACAAATCCATCCAAATAATAAAATCGGTCGTGAGTCAACAATCTAAACCCAACAATTAAATAAATATTTTTAGATAGGGGCACTTACAATTCAAAACACATCTATTTAATTTAAGAGAATCCAATGCTTATAAATCCTATTTTCAAAATTGTAAATATTTGATACACATGTGTATATATATATATATTTAACCTGAATTGCTTTTTGAGAAAGAGAGTTTCCAGTAACACAGTGAATGGTATGATTGCAAGCTTTGTCATCTGCCAAAAAAGGGTGAATATGCAAACTAATTATAAGTTCAAAAAGCATTGGAATCGAATTTCTCTCGTATCGAGATTATAAGTTTAGTTTAAAGTATGTACTTGATAGAATCCGACGGAGTTGAATCCAAGGCTCAAGTTAAGAAGTCCGATGGAAATGCCATTAAGAATGCCAAAGAGCATGATAGTTTTCACGTCAACTGCCTTGCTCTCAAAGAAATTCAACCGTTGTGCGGCATGGAGAGTGCAAAATGTTACCATCAGATGCCAACTTGTGAGTGTTGTCGCTAAATATAACAAGACAAAAAGAAGAAAAGAAAATTAAAGACCAGAGAAAAAAAAAAAAAAGGGGGGGTTAAAGAATCGAAATAGGAAAAGCATTATCACATCAACTTTTAAATTATTAACTAAAGAGGCCGTGTACCAAAAGGAAAGCCAAGGTTGCTCATTAAAGCTTTGTTGCAGATGACAATAGAGACAGATGATGCCACCGAAAGAAACAGTGCACCAATAACACCCAGTTGAAAGCTCGACATTTCTCCCATCTACTAATTAATTCATCACCAAAAGCAAGCAAAATATTTTTTTTTTTTTGAAAAAAAACAAACAAATGGGTCAGAAAAGTATAATACATTGAATATGTACATTGATGAAATCAGCATTTATAAATTTTAGAAATGAGCAGAGTTGTTTAAAGCAACAATTTTGAAATTCCGGTTGCTTAGAGATTTGGTCATTTGATAAAAGTTATTAATTCTTGCTTATGACCGCGTCTATAATCATTGATATAATTTAAGCATACCCAGGTCACTAGATTTCTTATATATTAATCTTTTTGACCGTCGTATAATATTTTTTTAATGATGGTAGATTTGACAATCGGAGGCATAGTGTGATGATGGATAACGTGTCTCTACACATACAACGTAGATCATTAGTATTTTTATACGTATACTCCAGTGATTGGTGGTAACTGGTGGCTGAGTTGAATTGACGATTGTCATCTCCGAAGCTGACACTAAAAATCAATTGAAAAAAAAATGAAAAGTCTAATAATCTCGATTAAAGTGTGATCAGCCCACGCCCTGAATTCTGCCATCCCTGATTATATAATATATATACGCTTTGACTGAAATTTTTTTATTGCAAATAAATCTAAAACTCGAAAAATGATTATTCATAACATGCTAATGAATGTGCTTCCATTAAAATTTTAACCTTTTGCTTTTCCAATGTAATTATAAAATCATAGATACTCTATTCGAAGTTTGGAAAATTTTCATTCTACTGAGAAAGGGAGAGAAAAAAGTTTCTTGGAATGAGTTTTGGACCAATCACTGATGACAAATGCAAAAAGATTTATTGCATGTGCAACTTTTTTTTTTTTACAGAAATTAAGTGTATGCTTTTCCTATAAAGTTTAAGAAGCTAGAGGATAAAGATGCATATAATATTAGAACTTATATACAACTACTTACGTACCTATAAAGGAATTGAAAAGCTTGGAGTTTTAAGAGCCTAGCTGGGACAAACTCGAAACAAACTGTAAAAATGGGCTAGATCGTGCGGCAAAAAAATGAACAGAAGGTCTCCTAAAACTTCATGAAAATCACCACAATCCTGCAAAGTTACAATGACGATTGTCTTTAATGGTGGCTTTCTTTTGTGTGATAGATTATGTGAGAGAGAGAGAGAGAGAGAGAGAGAGGAAGAGGGAGAGAGAGATTGTGGTTTCTTTAGCTTCTCGTGGCTTTTGGCTTGTATGAGAATGTTGAATATATTGGCAATGACCCTTTTTTATTTTTGATTGCTAAGAAGAGTTGGTGCCTAACGCCGTTTAATTTTTCATCTGCAAGAACTTTATTTTTGTTTATTTTTTAACTCTCATCTCACGTGGTTCACTTCCAGAAGTAATATACAGTTCAAGTTGGACCACATTTCATTTTCATGTCTCCTAGCCACTCTTTCCATTTTTTTATTTTGATTTCCTCTTTGAAATTTTCTTCGTAATTACCAATTCAATTTTTTAGCAACCTTTGATACTAATGGAATAATCTTGTTGCCCATATTTTGCCTGACAATTTTTTTTTTTAAAAGAAATTTGCTACATAAAACATGAAATGTGTTGATTTTTATTTTTTGAAAAAAATTCTAATGTTTACAAAGGGTTTTTGGATCAAAGGATTTGTCCTAAATCATCTGTTCAATCCTTTTACCAGCAAGACTATTAGTCTGAAATGTATTAAAATGAAAGGCTTAGCAGACAAGGCAGGAAGGTGAAACGAACATTTCTTTGTTTCTAAAATCAAAAGTGAAATGCCTGCAAATGCAAGCAATAAAGCTTTGCCAACCTCAAAACAAGCAATTTTTTGTTTGGTGAGTAAACTTCATTATCACTCCATATAAGCCCTGCTCCTTTGAACATCACTACTATCAATCACCAACCATCAAGCAAATTTCTGAATACCTTTCACTCTCTGACACATTGTTCAACCAAAGAAAAACCACAATCACAATCATTGTATTGGAAATAAGCATAAACAGAAATTTGTAGTTGAGAGTAATTTAATGTCATTGGATATTAGAATAGGAAATTTTTAACCTACTCCCAAATAAATTGACATTTTACACCGCGCACCTAAAAAAATTGACGTGTTGCACTGCACCCCCAATTTTGTTAATTTTTCAGTTATTTCTAACGGCTCCGTCTAACTTTTGATTGAATGACAAAAATGCCCCTCTATATGAAAAAAAAAACTAAATTTTTAACTCATTTAATTTTTTAAGGTTTTTTTTTTCAATTGCAATAAAAAAAATTTCTTGTTACATGTACATTGTCACCACTATTATTTTTCCTTTAATTTTTTTAAGATTTTTATTTCAATTGCAATAAAAAAAATTTCTTGTTATATGTACATTTGTCACCAATATTATTTTTCCTTTAATTTTTTAAATATTTTTATTTTAATTGCAATAAAAAAATTCTTGTTACATGTACATTGTCACCACTATTATTTTTCCTTTAATTTTTTAAAGATTTTTATTTCAATTGCAATAAAAAAAAATTCCCATTAAAATTAATTTAAGGAATGAACTTCCAATTTTACCCCTCCACCGTTAAATTTAACTAAGAAAATAACGGAATTAAGGGCGCGGTGCAGCAAGTCAATTTTTTTGGGGACGCGGTGCAAAATTTCAATTTATTTGGGGGTAGGTTAAACATTTTCCTATTAGAAAAGAGTCTAGAATGAATGTTATTTATACCCCAAAAAAAAAATTGATATATATGTATCTAACCTGCTCTTGACGTTGAAAACTAATTTTGATAGAAATTGTCCATAATATCATGTATGGGGATGTATGGAAAGATTCAAAATTTTTCATAAAATCCCGTTATCTCTTGACATTAAAATGGTAAAAAAAGAAAAAAAAAAAGTAATCATTTAGTGGTTAAGATGAACTTCTATACGAAAACTTTGACATTAAAGAGAAAATGAACTATTATTAAAACCGTAAGAAAAAAAAGGAAGGATAAAAACCAAAAACATTAGGGGATAAAATAACAATCTCCCAATTTTCAAAGTTCCCTCACAAATAAGCAATCCATAGTTGTTTCATATTAAAATTTATTAGTATTTGTCACTAGTTTTGGAGACTCCAGTTTGCATATTTTAATTAATTAAGGGAAAATATCTACTGTCCACCTATTTTTTACACCTTTTTCAAAAATACACAATTCATTCATTTTTTGGCTGGAATCCACTTAAAGTTATATTTTTTTTTCACTTTTCCACTTCCGTTTGGAATCCGTTAAGAAAACTAACGGAAACTTAAAAAAATGACCATTTTACCCCCAAAACAAAAATTACAATTTCACCCTAAAAAATGTCAAAAATAATAAGATTTAATGATGAATATCATTATTGGTACGTTAATGAAGCACAAAAAAATCTTAACTACTAAATATTATAATTCAATGAATAATAAAACTCTATTTATCTTAAATTCAATTGATGGTTTGTGAGATTGGGCTATTTTTAATACTACTATTATAATTTAGCATTCTAATTACCGACATATTTAAAAAAAAAACTTACATTTGATGGTTGTTGAATTAATTTCTTTATTGACCGATGGGGAAAATAATTAGATTTAATCTAATTATTTTTTATAATTTTTAAGGTGAAATTATAATTTTCGTTTTGGGGGTAAAATGATCATTTTTTTTAAGTTTCCATTAGTTTTCTTAACGGATTCCAAACGGAAGTGGAAAAATGAAAAAAAAAATGTAACTTTAGGTGGATTCCAGCCAAAAAATGAAGGAATTGTGCATTTTTAAAAAATGTGTAAAAAATAGGTGGATGTTGGATATTTTCCCATTAATTAATATGCCTTGTGGATGATGTTTCTACTTGCCATTTAAGAACCACTAGCAATAATGTTCCTTCCAACTCTCCGGTTGGCAAATAAAGATGTGGCTTCTACTTCCTGGTTAAAAAACCTTACAATCAATAATGGGTTTACGGTGGAGAAATATCCATTGTCAAAAATAATGTGGGCGGAACTAAAGAGGAAGAAAAACAAAAAATTTCGATTAAATCTCTTTGTCGGTAAATTAAAAAATACAAACGAATAAGATGAAGATTACATTTATACAGCAATAAGGCCTATAAGTATATGATTAATGATTATTGCTCAAGACTAAATTTAAGTTACTATCCTGTTGCCTTTGATGGGCTCATTCCTTTCAGGGAAATATAGTACATTTCTTGGGATCTGATCTGTCATTTCTGAAACCATAATACTAATTATTCAACGTTTCAGCCTCCCTCACGACTTGAACTCAAGATTTGTAAGTCTTTATGTGCAAGATGAGAATCATTGACGGACGTCCAGACTTTGCATATATCTCGAAGCTCATCTCAATACTCTAAATTACATTTCTAATTTGAAAATTATGTTCCCTGCAAGTATATTCATTAAAATGCCACCAAAATTCAGGTGGTGGGTCTATAGTCAGAATGAAAAAGAACAGGAAGCTCACTTAGGCCACACTTTAAATGGTAAACCTGGAATAAAACGCAATGACGAAAGTCTAAAAGCCAGATAGATGTTTGCTACAACTATGCAACAATCAAACCCATTCAGTTCAAAAGCTATATTATGCAGAAAGTCCCGTAAACTATAACGTATAGGCAAAGGATTACAAGAAATGCATCGTGTCACCGTCGGATCTTCTTCAATTAAAATCCAAATGAAGAAAGGGGAAATCATGATTTTGGTTACTGAGTGCAAGAATGAAGGGGAGAAGAAGGGGAAGCAAAATTCATGGGTAAAAACTTCATCTTCCCTTATATAACTGAGCATATCTGTAAGATTACACAAAATGGGCTCACTACCTTGAGCTAAATGTTGCATTAAGGAATTGATCGGTAAAACACCCCTCAAGGCCTAGTAAAATGAGACAAATGTACAAGGGAGAAATGAGAGTGAAATGAATAAAATTATCGGTTTCCAATCTCTTCCAAATAAGCCTTATCTGCATTGGCAAGACGATTCTGGAATAAAGACCACTCATTTTTGCACCTCGCTCTCACCTGTCAACATAGAGAAGATAGAAAGTTATAAAAATTTACACATGTAGTGCTAATTGTAATAAGATTATTTAAAAAAAGAAAAATTATCAACAGTTGACTGCAAACAACTGTATATAAGAACATAAATATACATACTCCTTCCCATGGAGCTTTTCCATTCTCTGCCTGGCCCTGAAATTTTACAGAAGAGTAATGAGACTGTAATTAAGATAGGTACAAAAAAGAGTATGTTTTGCGTATTCAGCAAGGGAACTGCAAAAATCAAACAATGTAAATTGTTTTATATGAGATAGTGTTGCAGTTGAAAAGGTTCCATTCTATGCCAAGTTACCATCAAATAAAGAATTTAACATTGACAGCCATAAGTCCTTTTTCAGCTCAAAAGTCGAATAACTTGTTTGATGAAAATTTGTGCTGTAATGACTCTGTTAAATTAAATTCATACAATATTGATTGCTAACAGCATGAAATTCATTCTTATCAAATCCACGCCACTACATTCACAGCTGTGGCTAACCCACACGCTTTACAGACGGAGAGAAGTTTGACAAGTTGAACACGACTCACCTGACTGCCAAGTGAAGGAATGACTTGATGAATTATCCACTGTGAATCAACCACACCAATTTTTTCATGCGCAGGCTGTGGGACAAAACAAGTGCGATTAAAATTCAAATCAAATAGGATGTCTTGGTGATTTAAAAAGTACAGAGATTTGGCTGTCACAATCCTGTCAGGTATATTGTACACTGAAAATAAAATCAATATTATTTTCTGAACCAGAAACTGCCCAACCTTTCAAGTTCACGTGAGCTAAACCAAGTTACACAACATATGTATCCTCTGTATGTAAATTTCCATACATTCACAATCCTTGTTATATAAGGGCCTAATTGCCCTTTCCAAAATATCTAGACAATCTGAACATAGTCCACTTTCAACTTTAAAAAAGGAAGAAATTAGGAAAACCACTAACCTCCACACATCTTCTTAGAGCAAAATCCAATCCCCATCCATGCACCAAGTCATTCTACAAGCATACAATTTAGTATTGTTAAGTTGCTGAAATATGAAAAGTATTAAGAAGGATCCTATATAATTAGACCAGGAGCTAGGCTGCTAGGTTGATGATCCTTACATAGTATTCTCCTATCCCATCCACTTATTCAAGAAGTCATTAACAAATGATAGCTAATCTTATTTGTTCATAAAGGAAATTTCCTTTTTTTTTCCCCTTTTTTGGGAAGATGATGCATGTAAATAAGTTGTAAACTTCATTTACATGTACGTGAACCCGTTATGTCAGTGAGACGATCTATAAATGCCTGGAAGATAACAATTTACACATTTATAATTAACCTAGCCACTCGTATCAATCAAAATACCTGAATCATATGCCACACACAACGCCAAGCTTCCCGAGAAAATACAGGGGCCATAATTTCCACAAAGCTGAAAGAAGGCAAGAGACATTATATATATGAAAGATAAATTGTACTTGAAAAGATTCCTTAATTGTTGGGGGGCACATACATCTTTTGCACTAATCATATAAAAGGTTGACAAGTGAATGCAGTTATAAACAAATTCTTTCAATCAATTTGGATTCCTCATGAAATTTTTACTACTTATTCTCTGTGCCTACTTTATCCTACATTTAAATAATATGTGCAGTTGGCTTTTTGACAAAACACAACTAGACCACAACTCCCTATCAAATTTGAGTTCTCAATCTAAAGATGATCTGTTAAATGATAAAATTATGCATAATGGTTAATACATTGCCTAGTAGGAAATGTTTAAGCTATCACAAAGGTTACGCTTCAAGTGTTTGGCATAAAAATCCCTAGATATGTCAGAGTTCACAAGTGTTCTTTGGCAACATCTCACAAGCAGCAGAGAGAGAGAGAGGAGAGAAGGGAGAGATGGAAAGCATACGCAGCACATGGAGGCAAATGTGGGTCACTACACCACCCTGGTTTCTCTTCTGTAACCCTGTTCACCAATTGAGACACGACACATTAAAAACTGATATAAAAAGAATAGTCCAGCAATACCCATCCGCCATATTAATATTAGAAATACATGCAAAAAGAGCTATAAAGCCTACTTGTGAACCTCTTGGTCACCCCTCCTTTTTGTCATCTGCCATGTCAATCCATTATTGGGCTCAAGACCTGGCTGAGAGATGTCTAGACCATGTTTTTTAACCAACTCCATGTACCTGGTTATTCATCCAGAGAAAATTAGAAAGAAACATATAACGGTTAAATTTGACCAGAAACCATAACTACTAAAAAGAACTTACTTGTCCCCATTGAAGTGTTCAACTCCAAGGTCTTCATCCCAGATAAAAATATATTCATAAGCAGCCACAACATCAGGATGCAAAAACCTTTTTGCATACCACCTGCAGAACATATACAATATAAAAACAACAGTGGGTTGAAGATATATCACCTGAATCTCAAATAATTCAGCAAAGGATTAGCTTGATTGGAATTCAGTACAACATGTAAGGCCTTTAACCTAACCATTTTGTTTGTCTCCTTATGCTGACATGGATTGCACTCTTTGACCACTCAAATTCGTCCCACTGACTTGTTCGTCCATCGTAGTGAAAAAGCATAATTTGAAAATCCTCAGAAAACTACCACAATTTATAACAGCACAAATCTCAGCAGCGCAAAAGTAAAAATCATAATTCAAAGAAACAAAAAGAAGAAGAAAAAGGGAAGAAAGGATGAGCATTCATCAGTACAAAACCTTTTTCACCATTCTATCAATATTTTTCTTCTGATTCAAACCGACAGTTATTGTTAGCAAGTACTTCGGCTTTTTCTTTAGATCCTGCAGATTTCAGGGTATTTAACATGAGAAGATTCCCAGAAACTAGAAAGTTAATCCACACGAATAATCAATAAAGAAGTTCAACTAGGAAATTCTTCAATCCAGCCGTCACTGTCAACATGCTCACATATGTCTGAAATGCAATTTGAGCACCAAAATTTAAAAGAGGGGGGTGGGGGGGAAGGAACCTAACATAAGATTACATTTACTTATCATCCCACTAAGTGTTAAATGGAATTATCAAATTTTAATCTAAATGAATCAGAAATAATGAACTGGAAACTGTATCCTCCATGTGGCATTACTAAGGCTTCTTAGATCTTGGCTGTCCATGCAAAAGGACCAATAGGGTACTCATAATTGAGTCCCTTAAAATTCATAATTTACTGATCCCTGCAATTCAAAATATGCATAGTATGCATGCATATGGTCTCAAGCCATCAATGGTACCATACATATGCCATAACACACGAAAAATAACTCCTGTTTTTAACCTGCACTGAAAACAGCCCTCCCATTATATGAAAACTTTAAAATTAAGAATATTAGAAATTCTATATCCAGCTTTATAGTTAGTAAACAGGATCAATGATGTCCAGAGTTCCAGCTAATGCCAGTCGGCTATCATATTGATAAGATATTAAGTCATTAAAAGTCCCAAAGCAAGCATTGATATTTTCATACAATTATATATCATACCTCACTGGGTTCACCCCACAATCTACGCAAGAAAAAATCGGATTCTGACACAACAATTCCTGGAGGTAGTAACTCCGCCCCACGAGGATTTGTTGAAACATATATCTGCCGTCCAGTGGATAAGACACAAACAAATTATCAAACTTAAGTTTTTTTTTAAGCTGACAAATATATGGCTTTATTAAAGTAGAGGCCATATTGAAATTTAAAAAATCCAAAAAGATGTAGACGAGAAAAAACCTGCTAAGGAGAAATTACCACTGAACAAAAGTTTGCTTTGTAGTCCATGAGTTTAAAAATTAAAAAATATTAAGTATTAATTAGTTTGGGTTTTGATTGGTATATAATACAAAATTGTGCAAGTAAGAATCATGAGAGGGGATTTTGAATCAGTATTATTTTAAGCTTTAATTGGTATATATGACAACAATTTTTGGAGATAATAACTCTGACCAGAGGCTTTGTTGAATCATGCTAGGGGACAACAAAGAAAGACAAGCAAATAATTAGACTGAACTAAACTTCTGCAGCGACATAATGAGCCTCAAAGCCATAAACAGAATCTACCCAATATAAATTATCAGAGAACAAAAGCATCCTTATTGGCTTAAAAATTTTAAGGGTAAACAATTGGATTATTGCTTTTAGTGTATATTATTTGGCATACAACACAATAATGGAAAATTAAACAGCAGAAGTAAAAATTAGAATCTGGGAATAATTTGTGGTGCAATAAATCTGCCCAAGGAAGATCCTTAGAAACACAATTCTTGGGAATATAAAAGCAAATGACCTAGTCAAAAATTAAAATTTATTAGAAAAATTGCAACTGAACAAAAGTTCTTTATTTGCCTAAAACTTAAGGATAAACAATCTGAGTACCTTTTTTCTAACAGAATACATGCTTTTCATATAGCATAATAATGTTCAAGGTTTCAGTCAAGAACCAAAACTCGTTAACAAAGTTGGATTTTTGTTGAATTGTTGTTGTAAATGATAAAGGGAATGACAAAAGACACGTACTGAATCACGGCATTGTGGAAGGAGGTAAATCTTTGATACAAACCATAAGCAAATCAAGAATAAGAACATATTGAAAAGACTATTACCCTTGGACTTGACCCATTAGAAAAAGGAGATTCACTAATCTGATTTATGTTTTCTTCTTTACCAGCTATGTCAAACGATGTACTAATGCTTGTTGGAAGATGAATCTGCAAGAGCCAATAACAAATCAAAATGGATGATAGTTTCCAACTGCAGCATAGGTATAAACCAATGGAGGCCAATATACCTTACTAAAGGAAACTGATTGAAATGATCTACCAACAAAATATCCAATGAGAACTCCTATAAATGTTGTGATAATAAGCCTGCCACCATCATTTGTTTTTTTAAGGAAACCACTGGAATGGAAGGGAAAAAATAAATAAATAAATAAGAAAATGTTGGCAAACTCACCACAATAAAACAGCGGTTTTTCAATGCAAAATTGAGGAGATGAAAAGAATAAAAACAACAGTTTATATCACAATTTTATACAAGCAAAAAATATTATTAGCATAGAAGTATTTTAAACCTGCGATGTGATGTCCCCATTTATTAATACACTCAATTCAAAAGGTCAGATGTCCAGGAAAATAAAACACCTCCTCAAGCACCTCCTGAAGCAAAAATCTCATTCTCTGCTTCAAGCAGGTAAGTAGGCTCCTCAATGACGCATGAACCCTGACAAAAAAGATACATTCATAATAAGGGTAACAAGTAAGCACTAAGTACATTTGAACAAAAATCATAAGTTTCCTCAATATACAACAAGTAGTTTCTCCAAAATCACAATACATATAACCTGTGTTTTACGCATGCGCATGTGTATAAAAGATCAATTAGACAATAATTTGTAAAAAGCAGTTTCAAATTGTCGCCTAGCCTAACAAACAGAATAAAAACTTATACAAGTATTATTAGTCTTGCTATATAACAATCTCAGGACACCAGAAAACAGCAAGAGTGACGATAAATACATTTAACAACAGTTTTTTATTTTTTCCCAAAGGAATCTTCATAATATCCTCAAAAACAATCACCGTTCATAAAAATGAACTACACAACAAAACTATTGTCGATGATGTAGCTATAAATACAGTATTTAAGATGTAGTCCAAGTAACAATGAAACCACTCAAAGCCAAACACACACTAAACTACTAACAGTGAACAAAATTAGGCAATTGAAACACTAAATTACAGCATTTCAAAGTTGATCTGTTTAAACAGTAAAATTTCATTCGATTTTCAATTTTGAAAAAAACGCAAAAATAACTGCTGCTGGTGCGATCTCAGTATCATACATCAACACAGACGGTTCCGAAACAATGCGTAATAAACAATCAAAAGCAAGAACAAATCACATTACATAATTCTCGTTATCTAACTGATCAATTACAGTAATCAGTAAAATTTCAAAAAAAAATTCGACGAAAAAAGAAATGAGAGAGCTTTGGTTTCGTAATTAATACTCACGAGCTTTCGCGTCGATCTTGAGAGAGCGAAACGACGGTGTTTTGATAAAAAAAGGTTTCTGTTGGTGAGAGATCAGAGAGAGAGAGAGAGAAGAGGAGAGAATAAAGAAGAGAGACACCTGGTGTTGTGTTGTTTTATTGTAGTTGTGTGTAGTGGGCTGGAATTGAAACTCAAATCAAAACTTTTGTTTTTGTAATTTTTTAATCGGACGATATTGCCCCGCCTTTATTTTTGAATTTGCAGGTAAGTTTTGATAGTGGTACGGGCATGTTTGTTCACCAGTTTTGTGGCCCAATCATTGTGTGCCACGTAAAAGATATTCCTACGGGACTCTCAAAAGTTTTTCTCTTTCTACATCTATGTTTATTTATTAGTTACTTAATAAAGAGACCGCTTTATGGCAAACAAATGTTGGTACAAATAAAGCATTAATATTATGGCAATAAATAAAACTGGGCTGGTTAGGAATATTCTTTTTCTTTTTAATTTTTTATGGGGTCAGAAAAAGTAGACTGTTTTTCAAATCCAAATAATAAATGACTTCAATATTTAAATAACAATAAATGATTTTTTAAGGAAAATAATAAATGGCTGGACAATATTATTATTTTAATGTTGGCTTTCGTGAAATTAGACCATGATCTTTATCGTTTTCAACAATTTATTGCAAAAGCACAAAAAGCAGACTCGGAGTGGGAAACATTCTTTGAAAGAAAATCAAAGGAAAATTAAACATTGTTTGAAAGAACAATTATTTATGTACAATAAAAAAATTGTCTTATGATGAAATTTTCTTTTGTCTTGTGATGAAATTTTTTTTTGTCTTATAATAATGGTGTACTAATTGTAGTAATAACTAACTGTGGTGCGCACATCATTATCGTATTTGAAAATTGATAACTGTTTTCGAAATATTCTTGATTTTTGAAAAATTAGTATTTAAGTCAATAATAAATCAGAGATGGGTTGTGTCATTTTAAAAGCTTATGAATAAATAGTAATGATATGTTTCCAAAAATTAGACTCTTGGCAAGTCATTCATTAATTGGTGCCAGGAGATTATATCATTAACAATAATATTAAAAAGTTAAATATCATTATAAGTTTGTAAGCATATCATTATTTTTTGTTCGTAATAAGTTTTTAAGATTACACGACCCATTTCTAATTTATTATTGACTTTAATTCTAATATTCCAAAAAAAAATTATTTTCAAATGAATTTGTATTCTTTTGCTTTAACCTTCTGATAAAATATAATACAAAACCTATTTAATTATTATTTGGTATAAAAATAAATCAACGGCATGTGGCAGTATTTAGTGTGAAAAATAATCTATAACAACAGAATAACGATATAGTTTGATTACAACACTCAACTAGAGATAAGGATAAGCCTGAAGAAATGAAAGTAAAATTGGAAGCCAGTAGTATCACAGATAAAAGGATGGTCAAGCTAAATAAATGAGATGTCGTTTCATGGAATTCTAATTTTAATTTGATGTTTATATATATTTTAAAAAGATTTATACACACACATAAAACATCACCTATATTATAAAATAAAATAAAAATTGTAACATCACATATATTTTTTTTTTGTTTAAGTTTCATTTGTTTTGTTACAACGATACTTAATTCTTAAATAATATGATTATATCACTATAATTGACTCATCTAGTCATCTTTGCCATATGGCAGATAGCTACTTTTACTCACTTAGCAATCTAATTTCGAGGTTTGTTAACGGACAGAAAGAATATTATTGAAATTGATTGAAAACCGAAAAAAAAAAAAATCGTACTATATTATAATCTAATCTGACCCCCATTTTTTATTTTTTTATACATTAAAATAGATTTGATAAATTATCTCGATTATATTATACCTATACACTACGTACGTTGGCAGACTTCATGTGCTTGCAACGTTGACGTTTGTCATTTGCTAGATTGACTAGCAGTTAGGGGTGGGCACGGTTCGGTTCGGTTCGGATCAAAATTAAGTAAAACCGATTTAAATCGATTATTTTATAAAAAGAACCGAATAAGAACCGAATTTAAACGAACCTTTTCGGATCGGTCCGATTCGGTTCGGTTTTTTATGTTCTAGACCTATTAGGCCTATTTTGAATTTTCAAATTTTTAACTCATTAAGCCTCATAAATGTAATAATTTTTTTCAACAGTTAGTTCATCCTAATTTCATTACAAATATTAACAATAAATACAAAGTATTCAAATCACATTTTATCACTAATATCTTACTAACTATTAATAAGGTACTCACAAAACATAAAATATTAAAATTTCAAAATACATGACCAAACTCTAATACTCCATCTACATAAAGATAATCATAATGTTGTAAAGACAAATAAAAATAACAATAATTACAACTTACAACATAAAATAAAAAGAAAATTTAGAAACAAACGCCAACAACATTCTCCCATCTTCATCAATATCAACATCAACTTTAGGCATTTTCCAACTCAATATTTGGATCTATAAAAAAAAAATTTAACACATGTAGATTTGAATAAAATCTAAAATTAATTCGATTTTTCGATTCAGCTGAGTGAACCAAATACCGAACCGATATTTCGGTTTTTTTTTTTACAAATGATATATTTCGGTTCTTTTAAAATAAAAACCTATCCGAATTAGAAAAAACCGTCAGTTCGGTTCGGTATTTTTAAGACCACAGTTTTTTTGCCCACCCCTACTAGCAGTCTACCGCAGAAGCACTTTGTTCTGTGTAAATCTTTTAATAATTCTATCTACCTCGTCCGATAATTTTATATACTTACATATTTTCTACAAGAATTATTACAACTTTTAGTATTTTGAAAATCTTGGTATAAAATTTAAAAAATTTGTACATTGTCTTGAACATAATTTTTTCATTTCATCATTTATGATATTGACAGACTTTTAATGGACCAAAGAATTTGAATCTTCTTAGACTTCACTCGTTTTCTCATATAAGACATGAGAAATTCATTTTTAATATATATAAAAAGAGAGACGCACACATACGCACATATGTACATATGTTGCGTTTGAAATTAGGTTGGACAGTTATAGTTTTCAAGTTACAGTACTAAAATATTTTGTAAATACTAACTGATGTATCTTAAAAGCTATGTTGATATGATTTTTTACTTGTATCATGAAAAAATCTTTTATATTTTTAACAATTTTGTCAAAATATTATTTAAAATTTATATTTACTATATATTATTAACTTTTATTTCATAATTACAATTTTTTTCACAGCAGTTGTAGATTAAAAGATATAACACCTTATTGCCAAACGTACCTATAGTTTTTTTTCAATATAGGCACCCTTATTTTTTTTTTTATGTGGATACATATTTTAACGCGTGTTTTAATAGATTTAATTTCTAATAATTTTGAACTGCACGACTTTATATTGTACTGAAAACTAACTCCATTAAATCGTATAGCTTAATAGTGTATCCACATTAAAAAAAAAAAATATATATATATATATATATATATATATATATATAATGAGTTTAGATTTATATGTAAATTCCTATGTCTTTTGAATTTTAGTAATGTTTGCACTTAATATACATCTTATATTTGCTTTCTATAATTGGATCATTTGTTCGCAGTTTCTACCACATACAATAGCAATTAAGCAACATTGTTACGTCGCTATCATGATCACAAATGGACAGTGATTAAGTTTGAATTTAGTATTATTCATCGTACTTTTTACCATGGGGTCATCATTATTTTCAATTCTATACTCAATAGCTATGTGTGTTGATATTAGTGACAACACATAAATATTAAATAGAATATCGGCACACACCACCATGATGATCACAAATGAACAGTGATTGGCCACCAACAAAAATAAAATGAGACCTTACCGAAGACTCAAAAAAGAGATAAATGATAACTACTTGGGCTTAATCCAAGTGGGCAGAATCACTCCCTCACAAATGTGAGGGAAGTGGTTCGAGCCTCCGCAGACGTATTGCAGGGGTTTAATTTAAATTTCATTCCTTGGAGTCTCAGAGCTTGAGTGAATGCAGTCTTTCTCTCAGGATGAGAGTTGACGTCCCTCGAATATTTGAGAAGGTTATAATCTGAGCGGTGCCATATCAGAATTGATGTAAACGGGTCTCAATATATATATGATTGTAAATGTAATCATGAGCAATAGTTCTCATTCAAAAAAAAAAAGAGATAAATGATTCAGTATTAGAAATTTTCATTCCATTGTTATCACCGTTCTTTTTTTTTGTTATGCGATTTGCTTAATACACCCACCAATCTATTCTTAGACGTTTAACCATAACCATAAGCTCCTTGCCGGTAAATAGAACAATAATTAGCTTTTGGTGATTAGTCACACGCGTGTATCAAAAATCAAACCACTAAAATTTACTTCATGATGCTTCATATACAGATGATATTGACATGCACCAAAGATGTTAGTTTGACTCTTTAGGTTATTAGTCAATTTTATTTTGTTGTATTCCCGCCACCTGCAGCATTAATATAACGAGTGCTTAATTATGGGCCGAGAGAGTCCAGTTAACTAAAGATTTTAAGAGAGCAAAGTGCAATTGTTTAATTCCTTTTGTTTAATAGACAATTATGAGAGCCAATTTTTGGCAATATTGATTGATAACTACTTGGCAAATTCTTCTCCTCCTCCTCTCCAACAATCATGTATCAACAAATTAAAGCAAGGACCAAAAATTACAATTAAAGTAACATTTCATTTGAAAGAAACAAAGAATTAATAATCAATAATCACTGTTCAAATGTTTTCAGAATTTCGAGCACCGCGATGGGAGACCTGTTTGATGGTCAACCATCACAATCTCCGTGGCGTTGTCACATCTTAGCACATCTTGACCGAGCTTGGCACCAGCAGCCTTGAGACCCCTTAGAGAAATGGGCTGGTTGAACAAGTTTAGTGATGGCAGTTTTGAACCTGGAGGGAGCTTTCCATTTGGCAACAACGCTTTGAAATCATCTTGCAACAGTGGCACCTCAAAATCTGACTTGTCATGCCTAACAACGTTATCTTTTGCGCTGATATGAGCCCCTGGTTCCATGTGGTTAGTCGAAAAACTTGCCTGGTTTGGGAAATTCGGATAGAGACTGACATAGCCTCGAAGATACATCATGTCTATCAGGAACTTTTTCCAGGAAGCTTGCCAACCATTTGTCCTGGATTTGGGAATCTGAACTGGGTTTGCTTTTGCGTCTTCGGTGAACCTCATGTGCATGTAAACATAGAATTCTCTCCATTGCTTGGGGAAGAAGACAGCTCCCCAACTGCAGGGTAGCTGGTGGAGATATGGTGTGTTTGGATGAATGTGCTTGAAAAACTCAGTTGCATTCCATTTAGGCCTTTCTTTCACCACTTCAACTATTCTAGGAGTGTAAAGAGAGATCGAAGAGAGTTCCGGGAGTGAAATTTGAGGATCGTAGTGGTATGCCAAGAGAGCGTATTTGATCCATAAGTAGAAGTATGGAGAGACTTCGATGTCATCTTCGAGGAGCAGGCCAAAATCGTCATCAGATGCAGGGTACCAGCTTTCACTGACTGCTCGAATTAGGCCACCCTGGATGATTCTCCTTCGGAGAGTTTTAGGACCATGGGACCAGTCAAAAGTGCTTACAAGTTTAATAGTTGCTTCGTCAACTTTACTGTCCATGTTAAAGCTGATAGGAATCTCATCACCAAGATAGTAGGCATTGCTGAGAGATTTGAGAAGCCTTGTCAAGGAATGTACGCGGTTTTGAGTTACTATGTTGACAGAAATTCGCATCCGGTTCCAATCTGCATTACACTAAACTGTTGAGTACTTGGTTTAAGCTAAACAAAAATGCATTAATACAAAAAGTTACCAGTATTATTATTGCATTATTGAAAAAAATGATTGATGCTTACTTGGCAATGCTGCGGATCTTAGATCAGCCATCCAAAGAACTTTTGTAATAGATGGTCTTGGCAAAAGAACCAACGTTGTGCCATTTGACTTTGTTTCGGTTGCCATCTTCAAAGCTTTCTTCACATTAGAATCAATGTCAGCAACCGTGATCACGACGCTGGGGTTGTGAATTTTGATCAATCCCTTCATGCTAGAGAACACAGCTTGCACCACTGGCACCTCCGAGTTTGAGACACCCGATAGAGCACCAATTGCCAAATCAAATATCTTAAACCTTCTCTCTTTGCACACCAACTTAGGCCAATTGAGTGCACTTGCAGCATCTTCGCAAGGGCAAAAGTTCCCTCCTGAGACTACAATGTAAGCCTTCTTGCCAACAGTAGACCTGAATTTTTCGAGCAATGGCGCCAGTGCGCGAACTTCATCAACAGAATGAGCATAGAAGAGTGCATCAATCTTTTGAGGATACATTGCAGCCCATTGAGTAATGTAACCGGTAGAAAGAGCTTTCCACCATTGGTCGTTGCGAACTTGAACAATGTCCTTGAAGATTACTGTGGTTTCGGACACATAAGCTAGTCTGTGCTCACTGTCACCCCATGTTTCCTTGTCGTTAGGATCAACTGGAAGAACAAATGAGCCTGCATTTCTGTATTTCTGAAGCTGATAGCTGCAATTTTTTATGAATTTAAAAGTCAGAATAGTCTTGAATTACTAATTATACTTATTGTTATATCGTATTTCCATTTCAGTTCAGCAATAGTATAAAAATTTCATTCATGTGAACCATATCTCAGAAACGGGCACATAGACACATAGTGCTACAAGGAATCTCAAAAAGTGAGCTCTGTTTCCAACAAAGTTGCTTGGCTTCCTCTACCAAAATTGAATGTGTGTAATTTGAAAGTAAACAATTTACAGCAGACAAAATTGGAGATACAGAGTTGATATTAAAGGAAACAAGATGCAGGGCACCCATGCTCATCTGAAAAATATCGTAGTGGCATCTTCCAAATTAATAATATAAATAGCTCGTGATAAAAGATTCTTCTGTGGGAATTTTATTAAAGTCAGACACTGGTTAAGTTGAATTTTATAGTACATGAATGCTCTCTGAGTCAACTTCAACTCAATCCATTGCCTAAATTAATTAGTTAACTAATGATGAACCATCTTAACAAATGATGAACTATCGGATAAAATCAATATCGACCTGAGGCAATTAAATTAAACTTGATAATGAAAAAAATTGGTTTTTTGTTATTACCGACTCAAAATTATATAATTAAATTGTATCTATATTAATGAACAGGTGAACAACCCAATAAAAGTTCTCATTTTGTTTTGGTCAAAGCAATGCTAATGAGATCAGAAACAGCCTCCCTTTAAGCTTACTCAATGCTTTACAATTTTAAAAATAACTCAAATGCCTGCTTTGGTAAACCCTTGTTTTAATACTAATTACATGATTCATGAACTTGTAAAAATATGTATTATGCTGAATGACAAAGATTAAAATGAAAAAAAAAAAAAAGAGTTAGGATTTCATTCACAATAAACATACCTGAGATGAAGATCTTCTCCAGTCATGAAAGTGAATGGTGTCTCGATAAAAAGTGTCTTCACAAGCTCTGCTGAGAGAAACCAAGAGCTAGAAAGAAAATCAACCTGAACAATTTTATCAACTGTGATATCATAAGCAGGGTCAGGCAAGTATAGTCCTGCCTCCTTTGATCGAAATTTTCTATAACTTGGGAAGGTAAAATCTTTTTGCCTAAAAGGCAAAATCCTTCCAATGCTGCCCAAAACTGAATTCTTGTACTTCTCAGTGCCTGCTACATGTGATAAAATTTGTAGCATTTTTCTGCCCGGAATCATGTCATCGTCAACGATATATACAAGATCAGCTTCAGTTTGTAAAGCCATTTGGAATCTGCCATAGTACTTGAAATCATAGCTTGAGCTAATGAAGCTGATTCTGGAATCATTGTAGCTATTTACTATTGTCTTCAACGAGAGCTCATTTGGGCTCCCAAATGAAAGCACCCAAACATGATGAAATGGAAGGGTTTGTTGAAGCAATGAATCAAGCTGTGCACAAAGTGTTTTTCTTTTGAAGTGGTTTAAAATTACTGTCACTTTTGGTCTGTTTGGACCCTTCAAATCCCACTTAGATTTCATTGCCATAAGCTCATTTAGAGTCTCAGTGCCAATGGACTTGCTCTGAAAGTCCAAAATCTCTTTATACAACTCTGTCTTCACCTTGATCATTTGCGCGTCATTTGACTTCTTCTGCAAGAAATCTATTTTCTCATGCTCACAGGCCTCTGTTGGAGTCAGCAGGGGAGGGATTTCAGCTTTGACAAGAGAAGCAGCTTCCTGGTAGTGATTCAAAACGTGGGGCGTGATGATGAATTGTCTCCAGTTTCTCGCAATCCTTGTAGCCCAAGTGAAGTCCGGTTTGGTTCGCAAATCCACTGCCGGACTCATGTAGTACAGAAGAAATGTTGCGTAAACTGCAAAGGCGAATTGCAGGCAAGTGAGAGCTGTCACAAGCCGGGATGAAGCACTCTTGTGTACTTTTAGCTTGCCCTTTCCTCCAACATAATCACTTAGCATCCCTTCCAAGTAATCCCCACTTCTCATACTTGGACTCCGAATTAAGCCCATTTTATAGATTAAAAAAATTGTCACCCTACATAAAAAAACAAAAAAATTGATTAGCACTAAAAATAAAGCTTAAAAGAAGAAACTTGAAAGGATATAAACTTAACACCAACCAGAAGAGGTCAAGTTTAGCTATAAACTTGAAAATGAATAAAAGAAAATTTGTGTGGTGAAGTTTGAAGACAATGGATCCTGTGCAAGAGTATTTATATAAAAAAGAAAAGGTAGCAGTAGTATAATGTGAAGGTGAAGCACCCCATGAGAAATGCATCAAAGGGTCACATGGGGCTAAACGTTTATATTAATAAAGTGTAAATATTTTAATAATTTGTTGAATTTACGCGTCCCCCTTCATTATCACTCTACAATTTTTTCATACATTTATAAACCTAAACCTCCCTTAAGACACCACTTAAAAGCCGGCTTTGCTGCCGCATAAACGGGCTACCCTCGCGTTTTTGGCACAGCCCATGTTTAAAACCCCGGATGGGTTTTTGGTTTTATTTGCATTCTCTTAAAACGAAATAGTAATTTTAAAGTAGATGTTTCCAAATCATAATTTCTTTTGTTACTTAAGAACACAAAGTGATTGTAATATATGATTAATAAAGAAGACATGATCTTTGAAACTTTATTGTCAAACCCAAATTAAACCCAAACACGATTCCCCAGATCAAGATTATCTGGCCAAAGAATATTATAACCGAAAAAAATGAAACAAATCATAAGCTATTGGCATGCATTACCTTGTATGTAAAGAAAATGAACACAAAGAAATTAAGAAACAATAGGCCTTTTCTTGTTCAGCAAATGAAGCAATAATAATAGCAGCCTGTGTTCACAAACAAAAGAATATTGTTACGGGCTGACAAGCGGCCACCGCATGGAGTTGCAGAGAAGGGAAGTTTCATTTGTATTAGGGTTGAAGAAGATTGAGTATAAGTGTATAAAAGAGATGCAATGTACACAGAAAAAATTAAAAATACTTAATATATGTCGCCAGGCTTTGACTATGCATGTAGGTATACCCAGATGAACATTACAGAAAACTTTGTTAATGGCTTTTTGCCAAACTTAGGCAAGTTGTATTTCAAGAAATCCATTACCCATGACTAAATTTGCTTGCAGAAGGGATAACTGATCAAGATTTTTAAGTGGGTTTGGTTGCTTGTTGAAGAAAAAATATACGAAAAAGAAAGTATGAACACAAATTCTGTTATTTTCTTTACAAGTCATTTTTTTTTTGGGGTGAGTTGCCATTAGCTTTCAGAAGCTAGCCAGCAGGAAGAACGAAAAGTTTAGGCTTGAGAAGAACGAAAAATTTAGGCTTGAGAAAATTATTAAGTGGTCAAATAATTAATAAGGATATACTTGCTAATTAATGAATAATTAAATTTTGGAGAAATAAGTTATGTTAGATTAAGAGAAAATAATACGCTATTGCTATCTTTAAG
Source organism: Citrus trifoliata (assembly GCA_018350135.1). Lineage (NCBI taxonomy): Eukaryota > Viridiplantae > Streptophyta > Magnoliopsida > Sapindales > Rutaceae > Citrus > Citrus trifoliata. The sequence continues at coordinate 6,843,216 of CM031391.1, read as the reverse complement.
AAGGGGAAGAAAAGTAGCGAACATGTGAACCAGAAATTTTAGGAAATATCTATTCTAATTTAGAGTAATTAGTTATTAAATTATTTTTTATTTGTTGAGAATATAACATGTGTCCACACTTGTTTAACTTGAGTTATAACCTAAAAGACTATTGGTGACGGATTCAATAATTGAAACCTAACGATTCTTTAGAAAATTTCAATTATGAAATAGCCAAGGTACAGTCGTTAGACTGCAATAATTTTATATACACTATGAGAGTCATGATCCAATATTTTTTGCTGCACAAAATGTTTTTTAACCAACAATATTCACGTGTACTATCATATTAATTTATATTTAAAAAAACTCTTAGGTTAAATTTAAAAAACAACATGAAGTTTTATTAAGGAAAGCTCTAATAAAATTACATTGACATTTTTTTTGGATATATTCAGAAAATTTTATTAAAAAAGATCATTATACAGACAAAGGAGGATGGTAGCCAAATTAAGAGTACATTGACTTTGAATCATGGCCTCTTTGGGCATGCTGCTTCTAATTTATAAAGAGATTTTCAAGGTCATGCCATATATTGATTTCGGTGCTTAATTAACTAGCCAACTTGTAATAGTTAATTTTTGGCATAGCTTGTATTAAAACTTCACTGTTCAAGATTCCATACATGGTCAAATTCAAAACGTAAAATACAGTGATGGGCTATCTCACGTAACACCTATAAGCAATTATTAAGCAGTAACTCAATTCTAGAATTAGACCCTACAACAGGGTACAATGTGTGATTCATAAGCATTGCGTATAAATTATAATCAGTTTCAAACCTAATTTCTTGTCTGTGGATTAAACTATTTAACTTAGCACACTTACTTTTAACTTATTACTTTTTAAAAAAAAAAATTATTTTGAACTTAATAAGTTAACAACTTTTAGCATCCTAACTTTTTGATTAACTCACGGAAAACAAAAAAAAAATTCGAATATAATTGATGTGTGGATATAGCTTATAAGTGAATATGCATTTAAAATTGTTCCGATTTACGAAAGAATTTGTCACTGTTAGTCCCCAATACGACATGCATGTTGGGCAGTAGGGGGCCCATAGTCAATAAATCCATTAGCGGGTGTTTTCATATATGCTAGCTAGATACCAAAATTGGATTATGAGCTTGATACTGATGTTTGTTCATACATAACCATAAAGTCTAACATTTAAGTGGTAATTTGTTGTTTTAAAATGAAAGTCAGCACACGACCAACAACTTGAAAGATTATAACCATATAAGAGTACCAAGGCAAATTACTTTGACTTTTAGGTAACTTCAATTAGGCATAATGATAGTTCTCATAACTTTTGTTATGAAATGTGAATATTAATTAATTGCGCTACTCATTAATAGGGGATATCATTTTCTTTTCACTACAATGAATGATAAAAGGATTGAGATCCTATCTTAGCATTTTTTATCTTTTACAGATATTGTGCCATATTTGTTATAATATTAATGAATGATTAAGATTTAACTACTTTTCTTTTTATTTATTAATCACCAATCATATTAATAGTATTTTTATCATGGATCAAGAGTGGATCCTGATCCATGATAAAAAACCCATTTCGTAAACTCTCTTTCCATTGACTGATTATGATTAAATTAAAAAGAAATTAGTCAAAGAGTAAACATTATTGAAAATTTTAAAGCATCACCAAAACACATTTAAAGAAAGATTTTATTTTTTATTTAAGGCACTACATGGGTTCCAATAAGCTCTTTCAATCAAATCCTTCAATTAAAGATTATTCTTCTCACTCTTCAATATTGAAGAGTGACTTCTCCCTCTTCAAATAATGCTATGGTATTTTCAATATCATTATTATTGAAGAGAGAGAAATATAGTAAGTACATTATTTAAAAAAATGGAGAATAATTAAATTTGGTGAGAGAAGAATTTAATTAAAATAATTAAACTCATCTCTTTTTGAAAAATCTTTTGGGAAAGGGCTTTTTTATTCTTCTATTTGATACATAAGTCAATAACTATTTGAAAAGTAAAATTAAACGGATCTTTTAGTGATGCCTAAAGTCATCATGAAAACAAGTTTACTAACAGTATTTAGCAGCAATTAAACGGATCAAATAGATAAAGAAGGCATTTTATTTTTATTGAAGTTGATAATTGATGATCACTTTAGTTATTGGTCATGTTGTAAAAACTATTCTTCCAATCAAATCAGTGTGGTGTACGTCACGTTAATATATTATGTATGAATTTTTGAACCATGCTTAATGATAGCTCAAACTATCATCTAGTAGATTGTAATGTGATAAAACTACGAATTTGATATATAGTGCTAAAAGTTCTTCTAGGTACATCCTGAATTATATCACATAAAAAGAAAATAGATGTTCCTAAAATATAGAAAGAGAGCATTCAATTCGTAATGCAAATGTCACGTGCCTTTTTGAGCATGCGTGTAGGAGCTCACACACGTGCAAGTGCATGTGCCATGAACATGCAAAACCCTATACTTAAAAAACCATTTTCAGAATTCAGAGTCAAAACTAAACATTCTTCCATTAATTAAAATAATAATAGAACAATGCATGTTAAGGTCAAAACCCTAAAGCCTAAGAAAAGTCAACCTTTGATGCTAAACAAATTTGCAAGATCAAGTGCACCTAGATGGTTTGACACTTTTGACTCCGGCCAGGTGTCAGATTTGACGGGCCGTTGAGCTCTGACGATGCCAGAAAATCAGATCTAGTGGAAGCCACCTAAGCCAAGATGCAACCCAATTCTAGTTTTTTATGACCAAACAATTAACGAAAATAATGATGAATCAATGATCAAATCTCGGTATGAGTTGCATTCACGTGCAACTCTTCCTTTCCATAAATATACATGAGCTAATGTTTGTATACTTTATCCTAGTTAAAAACTGAGTCAATGTGAAGATTTTGGTCTTTATTAGTGTCCTATAAGTGGAGGGATGCCTAATGGATTAATTTTCTATAGGCAATATTTCGCATGGTTTCGAGCCACAGCTCCTTGAAACTAAAGAGAGCCAAAAATTCCAAGTTGATTAACTATTAGATTCTTGCAGGACTTTTTAATAATTTGCTCAGCCTTGCTGCATGATTTGCCTATTTAGTTTTGGCTTTTGATCATATGAAGCGATCCATAAATGAAATTATTGTGGTTGTTGGTTTATACTATGATGAACAAATTAAACAAAATATTTCATTCCTCAAATGTAGTTTCGGTACTGTAATGTGACAATATAGTTAAACCATGTGCTGGGTTCCTATATAAGAAAATTATGGATTGATTTTTTGCCAAAATGTCAAAGAAGAAGTCTTTTTTGAAATATGGAATTGAGATCGTTAGTTGATATAATGTAAAAAATAAAGGCGAATCTTATATTAATTAACTGAAGTATATGGTTACGTGATTCACGAAAGATCACTGCAATATTGGTTAGGCCTTTGTTATGAAATCAAGAGATTGAAAGAATTGGCTCAATTTTATTTTTTTTTTCAATTTGTGTCTGTGTACGTGTGGAAAAAAAATATTTTTAGAAAAATAGTTTGCACATTCTTGTTTTCCTCGTAAAAGTGTATATTTTATGCACAATAAGAATACGATAAGATTAGTACATGATTGAAAAAAGAAAAATGTTAAATGGCCAAAAAAAAAAAAGAAAAATGACGATAGAACGGCAGCTTATGTACTGCTGTTTCATGCCCCCTTCTCTCTCTTATTTTTGGCCATTAGTAATATTAAAATAATAATAATAATAATAATAATAAATGACCAAAAAAAGATAATTTGAGCCTTATCAATGCTAAAAAACATTATCCTCTCATAGCATAGAATTATCATTATAGAAATATAGTATATTAAAACCTATTTAATTATTTATGCCTTAATGATTCCAAAATTATCATAAATCACATAATTGATTTTTTTTAATTATTTGACAAAAAATTGATACGAAAAATTGATTATGTATGAGTGAGAGAAAAAGTTAAATGGGAACTTTGACAATAATATTGTCGGCTAGTGGCAATGGCTCAGTTGACTACAAGATTATTATTATTATTATTTATAAGAGATCATTAGTTGATCATCAAGGAGATAACATATCATTGGTGTGATCGTCATCGGCTTGGGCCATCGGTGACTCTATTTCTCACAAAATGACTTTTTTTTTTTTAAACAAAATGACTATCCAAATTTCACTTTAAGGGGAGTACTGGTATAAGATGATATCTATTTTAGCATTGATAAAACTCAAAATTCCTTAACTTTTGGCTATTTTTCATTATTATTTGAATACTACTAATAACTAAAAGTAAGAGAGAGAAGTGGGTATGAAACACTAGCACATAATGTCGTCTTTATCGTCATTCTCTCTTTTTTTGGCCATTTAGCAGTACTCCTAAAAAAAATAAAAAGTTATAACTGAACTTTTTAATGAAGGTTTAGAATCATGCTACTCCCTTCACTTGCATGCATCTTAGGTTTCGTATCGCAACAAGCGCTACGGATTTAATATATATAGTCGTACTCGTACATGTAAGAAAATAATATATGAGAAATAATCGTATGAAAACCCCAAGTAGATGCATTCAAGATACAAAGCTTGTGAGGTAAAAAGTAAGATTATTTAAAGATTTTGGACCTAGTACTGTGAAAATGTTTCTTCATAGTTTCATCATTTGACCAAACTTTTTCATTGAGATTCCAAATTGATTGAACGAAGGTTTAGTACAATCCTATCAGCCCATTATTAGGCCACCATATCACGTGGCTTGACATCGAAATCAATTGCCTTAGAAACGTCTTGATAACCTAAGCTTTCAAGCTGAATATATGCGTATATATTATTTATCAGCTTAAATATTTCGACCAAGTAATCTCTCTAACGTATATATTATTTATCTGCCCATCAATAAATCTGTCCATTTTCTTTGAACTGATTTTCCTATTGGAGTCTGGGCTAAGTTTCTGGATCTTCTCTGTGTGGCTTCTTGTCATGAGCCCAATGCCATCTAAAAGCCCGCATAACTTTCGGACTGTAGGGCCCGCCTTGAATTCCGTTTAATAAATAAGTTAAACCGTGGGCCCGCCGAGTTAGTTAGCGGTTATTCAACTTCGATCCGACGCGTCCTACTTCAAAGTAAATAACATTGCCATGCCGTCGTCCCGTAATTACGTATAATGACATGTCGTATATGTTAATTTTCAATAATTTCTTTTATTTGCAAAGAGTACCATAACCATCTTCATACACAAAACAAATCCTGAAGTTTTAATTGAAACACTGTTAGTGAATATTATGTGACCTGAAATAAAAATTCACAATGACCAAATGTTGCTAAAGCATTTACAGAAAATTTGCTAAATCGCAGTTTTTTTTTTTGGAGGGGGGGTGGGGGGGGGGGGGGGGGGGGGCAGGCTCCGGTTAGGCCCAATGTTTTATAAAAGCCCATATTTCGTTTCAACATTCAGAATTCAAGAACCAAGAATGGAGATGGCAGTTATATAACCGAAAAACTGAAATGAAACCTTCCCTCCACTTACTGTCTTTTATCTACACTCAACTCAACTCAGCTTCTGCTTTTTATTCGGCCAGTCAATAATAAAGATTCAAGAAGCGTCTCCTTTCTTTTTTTTTTTCTCCTCTCAAGAACTTGAAGTTCTTTGACAAGTCTCTTTCTTTCTTAGAGCAACCAAAATGGCAGCAGTGTTCGGCCTTGGCCAGGTACTCCAAATGTCGAGCCGTCTATCGAAACGATCGTCAGAATCCAAATCCCAGCAGATTATTGTGTCGTGAATGTGAAACTCGCATTGCTTGGTGGCGTGGAAACACTTTCCTGGTTGGTAGCATTCATTTTTGTCGCTCAGGAATTCATCTAATTAATTGATTAATTAGTGCCTAAAAATCTTGTTTTAGGCATCAAGTGAAGTAATTATAATTATTTCTTTGTCTAATTGCAGGAAACACAAAATCGAACAATCATCCTACCCAATACTACGTAAGAGTATTAATTCTTGATGAAACAAACATGTCCATTCTTAATTTGTTATTTTTATTTTCATGTATTATATAGTACCGACTTAGTGGTTACCGACCCTCCGAGAATTAGAACAATTAACAATTGCAAATGGTTAGAGATGCGTTGTTATGGATGCAAATCTTTCATGGGTTTCATCAATGTAAGATCTTCAACTAGAGAAACAAAATCTCATTGTATTTCTACTTTCAAGAATTAATTGAGTCAAAATCTTGTTTGAAACTTTGTTACATTCTCCATGTTGAACCAGAAATTCTCGATTCTTTTTTTTTTTAAATCCATGCAGGAAGAAGAAAGAATTAGGACCTATTTGTAAGTTATTTGTTCTGTTATTTTTCGTGGATTTTGAATACTGATCGAAAGATCTGATGATTTCAGGTAGGCCCTAATTTTTCTTAAAAAAAAAAAAAAATTTCATTCACTCAGTCAGGTTATATTAGATAGCATTATCATTTGCCACAATCAAATGATGGAATGTAACTGTAAGTATAGAATTTAACAAAATCATAGCAGCAGAAAGTTTCTGCAGAATCTACTTCTGCTTGAAATAAAACTCAAGCTTCAAATTCTGAGGTCAACATTTTGTTGTTTACAATAATTAAGAAAAATATTACAAAAAAAAAAAGAAAAGAAAAATCCCATCTCAGGAATGTCTTGGTCTGTCTAAAATTAGTTGCGGTGGCATTTGTCTTCAAATGCTTCAGTTTCCTGATCATCATGATCACCTTGAGATATCACATTTTGGGTTGAGCCCGAATTGTTCATTCTCCCAACTTAGCTTGGAGGCGACCCTCTCATGCTGCGGAAAATATTCCTGAAGACGGGAAAATGATGATGATGATATGATTATTGCTTGAAACTTTAATAATGCACACAAGATTTGTAAAGTTATGGTAAAAGTTATTTTACCTCCATTTTGTTCATTAGTTCTTTTGCATTAGGGGCAGAGACTATGATATGGCGAGCGTTGGGACTAATGAAGCCTTCCTCCACTGCTTTGTCAATGAATGTCAATAAGGAGTTGTAATATCCATCTACATTCAGCAATCCTACCTGAAAAATCATTAAACGAAATCAAAATTTAATCTGCATATATGTTCCTTCAAAGTTTGGTTTTCCAAACACTGCAAGCATCAAGCTGCCTTTACCGGCTTGTCGTGGATGCCCAGTTGAGCCCAGGTTATCACTTCCAGCAGCTCTTCAAGTGTTCCATAACCACCTTCATATGCATGACAAATTGCAGTTTTTATCAATCAGTTCTAATGACTAATATGTGACGTGAAATGAAAGATTCACACAATGCACAAGGCACAAGTTGCTAGCTGCAAATGCATAGCCCGACAAGCCTATCTTCAGTTTAGCCCATTTAAATGAAAGTTTGGGCCAACCCATTAAAGCCCAACTTTTGGTTTCATGATGAAAGTAAACCCCATCACCCAACTATGTTCAAATTCCTTCAGAACACTCATTAAAACTTTTGCAAAAAGGAGCTGTTACCATCTGCAGGTAATGAGTGCTGACTTGGGACCATATATTTATTTTTTAATAAAAAAGTTTACCAGCTTTTTCTATCATTTTTCTTCACTTGTTAAAGCGTGCAGAAATAAAATTCTTATTTACCACACAAATTAGGCTGCCAAAAAGCCAATTTTTCATGTCAGAACTCAGAAGCTTCAGTTGTCACTGTTCAAGCCGGAAGCAGTTGCTTTCACTAGCTCTACCAACTTAGTAAAATATGCAGCAAGCAATAACAGAAGGATAAAAAGGTGTTTTGATGTTTAGTCTAACTACTCATGTCAACTTGTTTGATTGGTTGAGAAAGGAAAGGGCAAAATGGTATAAAGGTACCAACCAGGCAAAGCAATAAAAGCATCGGAATGTTTAGCCATTTCTGCTTTCCTTTGGTGCATATCAGCTACTGGCTTCACTTCCCCTACTGTTTCTCCAGTAATCTGCAAAGTGTAGAATCCCAATGAATAAAAAAAACATGTACAAAAAGACACTAAATTTTTTGCACAGAAAAACTTTAATGATGCGTGCAGCAGAGGAAGTGGGCTCAAATACAAGAAATATTCATGTATATACATTATCATAAAACCTGATATCATGGTGTTGTACCCGGAAAGAGAACAAAAATTTAAAAGTAACATGAATGGAATTCGGACATATCGTAGGAATCTTGCCTGTGGTCATCAAATTAAAAGATAGTGACCAAAAGGTGCAGCCCAGATGGGTGGTTGGATTAAATTGATGGGCAAGTTGTGTTCATCAGAAGAAAAAAGAAAAATATGTGAAAGCAAGATAATTTTAGAACCAATCAAAGATGTAGTCCCACTTCGAAACAACATGAATCCCAATCGAGACGTGTGAAATTGATACTTGAAGATAACAAAGCTGAGGTAGCAATTCATGTACAAGTGGCTACCACAATATGAAAAATAAATAAATAAATAAATAATAGATGTATTGTAGAGAGAAAAAGTAGTAGATACTGTCTTCATTTCTTTCTTTAAGTTCTTTCTTAAAGCTTTATTAACATACCTCTCTAGGCATTAGGGTCTTGGGAATAACTCTGCAAACAATAAAATGCAAACATTAGTTGAGAGACAGATCAAGTAATTAAAACTGAATGGACCAAAAGCTCACTAAATTTGGTTGTCAAATCTCAAAAGATCTATTTTCCTTTTCGGTACATTTGAGTAGTACTACTAAAGGAGCCAACACATTGTAAGCAAAGAGAATGAGAAATGCGACGATGATATATCTACATACCCAATGACGTGGCGCCCACCATCATAAACAGCTTGAGAAATCAAACCCATCAAACCAACACTCCCTCCTCCATAAACAAGATCAATATTTCTTGCAACCTTTGAAGGGGGGAAAAAGTTAGAATAACTGATAAATATGATTTAAAAAATGAACTATTGGTACCCATATGTGACGTGGGCTAGTATGCCAAATGCAGCTAGTGGGAACTAAGCATATGAAAACCAAAAAAGTTATTGGTGTTAAAGAAACAAATACTAATATATAAAAAGCAATTCTGCAAGGAGATAAGCTAAAAGTATCCATTAAGTCCATTTGGCTTAGATCTAAAAAAACAAATACGAACTGAGTAGAAAGTCATAAACAGAACTTGGAACTGAAATCCCTATCAGGAAGAACCCTAGTTGATAGCCTCAAACAGTATAAGAACGTGAAATGAAAGAGGAGAAATAGAACAAATAAAAACAAAACAAAAAGCAAAGAAATTTTTTAAAAAAGAAAAAAAAAACATCTTAATTGAACTCTGAAAATAAAACCCAAAACAGAACCATTGAAAAGTAGAAGAAGTGCGAAACGAGAAACTTTCATGAAGAAAGCAGAAAAAGGAACCAAAACCAGTGAAGACTATCTCTAAAGACACTTAAAACAGAGGAAATAAAGTAAAACAGAGCAGAAAAATCAGAGAAGAATTCATTACAAGTTCTTTGCCAAGCTCAATGGCAGCATCTTTGTAAGTGCTTTTCTTTCCAGCACTGCTTCCACAGAACACACAAATCCTGTTGAATTTTGATTGGTTATTCATTTCCATTTCCATCTCCATCTCCATTTCCATTTGTTTTTTCTCACAAACAAAGAAACTATGAACAAATATCCTCTCTGTTTTTTTTTTCTCTTTTTTTTTTTTGTTGAAGTCACCTACAAAGTTTATTGGGAGTTTTGGCTTCATGGGGTCTGCATATATAACGGTAGAGCGGGCGTACATTAACACGCGTAAGTCAGGTCTAAACCGCGCTTCAAAAAAAAAGAAAGGGTAAGGTCTAAACCGTCCAACACATGTACGGACAAGCACAATTATTTTATTATTATTATTATTATTATTATTATTATTATTATTATTATTGCAATTTCAATTGCAATTATTTCTATAAATGTATGTATTTACATCCTAAATGAATTTATTGCATGTATTTAGATTCTAAATGAACTTAGTCAATTAAAAAAAAAGTACATCCATAATCTATACAGTTGACTAAAAGATAAAAGGTACTTTATTTTTAATTTTTTAAATTTAAAATGTTAAAAGATACTTCTCTTCTCTTGAAAGAAAAAGAAAAATAGTGGTTCATATTCTAGGAATATTAATATTTATTTGTTAAAAGATTTTTATTTTTTTATTAAAACTGAATATGGTCCGAGATTTTAAAGTGCGGGAAAAATTTAAGAAAGTTTTAAAACCGTAAAGTTTTAAAAGTTTAAAACTTAAAGTGCTTAAACAGCACGGTTTATGCGTTTTCTTAGACGTTTATGCATTTTAAAATTTCAAATTAAAAAATATATATATAGGATTAAAATTCAGAACGAATTTACAATATTAAAGTGCGGGAACCTTCCCTTGAAAACGATATCAAGCGAGAACTAAAAATGAATACATGTATGTATAAACTATTATTCATTTCAATTCAACTTTTTAATGGAAATAGTAGTACATGCTTGGGTCGATAAAGAATGTCAAAAATATGTAACCGCTAATAAATGATCTGGTAATTGTTGCTTAAGTTCTGAGAAGATGCCTCATTGTAATGTGACATTTACTTCAGTTTCCTTCAAAGACTTAACATTTTCAGATAACTACATCCGGCCAAAATGTCTCTATTCGTTTCACACAAATTAAGCCATATATATATATTTAAACTAAAAGGACAATAAAATAAATGCTGGATGTCGTGTTAGACCAAAATAAGATGATTTCAGCTTCTGTTACCATAATGTCTCTTCCATTACAAGGTAGCCTTAGCGTATTGGTAGTCAATTTACTATAATTTTTTAAATCTACTGAAAGCACTTGGGTCAGCTGAAAATTTTTTCAAGGCAATAAATTTTGATTTAGTTGGCAATTTTGACATATAATATTGACGATACATATCGTGTTCATCCTTATCCTATACGTACAAATATGATATGTATGTGTGTGTGTGTATGTGTACTAACAATTCTCAATAGTAAAAATATTATAAAAAACTTCTTAGTTATACTGCTTAATTCTATTTATGGTTTTGATTGACGAATCGTGTACTGGAAATTTAGGGTTTTATCATTTGATATCTAAAATAAATTAATTTAAATAGAATGTACGTGATGAAGATATCGTAAGTGGCGGTGGTAATTTTTTTTTTCTCCCTCCTTTCTTCATTTTCCAAAGATTCAATCTACATCATTTTTCATCCGTATCGTAATCAGTGTATGCGTAGCATAAAAATATTTTTAAAATTTATAGTGCATGGCAGCACGTGGAATCAGAAATGGGAGAGGAGGACTAGTGCATGTCATATTGCATGTGTATATTTTTGTGCCTCGAGTGTTTTTCCAGTGAAAATGTTTTTTTTTTTTTATATTTTAATATGTAAATCTGAGGTTGATACTTCTACTATCTCTAGTTACTTATAAAACATCATTAATTCATAGTTCCAAAACAATATCTAGTATCAAATTTGATTTTCATGATGTGTGAACGCACACATCAAAAAGCTATTGTATATTTATGCATGCATGTATAGGAGACCTTATTACGGTATACGTAGTATTTTGTATGTATAGGCAACAAGTTCACATGAAGAGAAGGTAAATGCCCCATGACCCATCTCAATTGCACCCTCAACAGCCCTACTTGAGTAGACAAATGTGCTGTATGAATAGGAAACATTTTTGTTTATTTTAATTGCAAAAAAAAAAAAAATACAAAATCCCTCCATTTCACCACATTCTCACTCTCTGCTGGACCAAACCCTTCTGTCTCCAAGACTCCAACCCCACTCCCGCCCCTCCTTAATTAATTCAATTAAAGCCACATTATTTATTTATTTATGTACTTACCTTATTTCAGTTGTTTGAATTCAAATTTTATCATTCATGCATGTGTAAAAGTAAATCTGTTAACGAGAGAGATTGAGGAAAATACTTAAATGGACAATTTTACGAAGGAAAATGTGAATTTGAGTTACACCGTGGTACTTTTAATATTAAAACATATTTATTCACTAAGATTTAGTCCAAAATATTATAAATATTTACACTAGATAATAAAGACTTCTTGTAAATGCATTAGAGATGTTAAGATAATTTTGAGAGTGACGTGAGTAAATTTAGATTAAACGCTATGTTTGAGTTGTGCTCACTTTTTGATAATATTCTTATACCATGCGTGCATTTATAATAATATATGGGTAAAATTTATTTATTTATATATCTTTATCCAATAACTACTAATTGCATTTTTGTAAAAGGTTAGCATCAACACCAAGCCCAACTTAGCACTAAAGTCAACTTTGACTACAATATAGCATTGTTTGATACAACACTCCTCCGCTATTGAATTTTAAGTTGAGAGAAACTTATGTTTTCGAAATTTTTCGCTACTAACCCCCAAGTTTTCATTCATATTTCTCAGTTTATAATATTTATTATTTATACACAACTGTAATACTTGAAGTTTAGGAACACAAAATTGAACTTTGGGTGAGTGACCAAAAAAAAAAGAGGCTTTCAACAAATAGTGGAGGATGTTGTATTAAACAGTGTTGTATTATATACGTACCCTGTGACGTCATACAAATGATTATATCCGTATTCTTACTGTATTTTTTCCCACCCCCTAAAGAACCGGTGGAAGGTTACATTCAAAGCATCAATAATTTATTCCATGGCGGCCGCTTTTAAGCTAACCATTGAAAGTGCAAGAAGAAATTTAGATGTTTAATAATGATCAAGAAGTAGTCTAAGTGCTTTTGGAATTGATTGATTGAATCATTTAAATGATAATTAACCAAACGTGTTATGTATATAGATTGAGGGAACTGTTGGCCGTTTATCATCAGCCGATCGCCTAATGCAACAAGATTTGTCAAAGAAGCAAATCAATGGTCCTGCATTATCAATCTCTTTCTAAAATTGACAATACTTCGAGTCAAGTCGCAATTCATATGCTAATTAACAACATTAACATATTTAATTACTGTTGATCCACGGGGCAAATATTATAAATTATTAATTAGACATGTTCACTGCCACTTATCCTCATCCATAAGTTTCCTCTGATTGGTCGGTCCGACAAATTGGAGGAGGGGGTTACCAGAATGCTACTTGACACCTTCTGAGATCGATAATAACATACGGGTCCCCGAAATTTGATAATATTTAAATTACAAATATATTCTATTTATTTGTATCAAATAATTCCCTAATCTCTATTCCGATCGTTTTGAAAGGTTTATCAATTTGTGAAGTTATTTGATTTAAATTGATAAACTTTGTTATTATTTGGTGATACGTAAATATTCAGGCGCATATATTTTATTAACCCATAAAAAATTAAAAATGATATAATCATACTTTTGTATCGGATACATTGTATTTCTGTGTACTGATTTTTCCTCCCTACTCGAAAGGGGCGAAATCTATTCAAAAGAGTTAAGGAAGATGTTTTTTAATTCAATCACTATAATTTCGTTTATGACTTTACATTATTAGTTTACAGAATTGCCTCTAGTTTTTATTATTATATTGTTTTTCCTAAACCACACCAACTAAAATGATAGATGTTGTATTGCTTTTATACAGTTGCCGTCAAAATTTTGTTTTTCCCTTGAGTTACTTAGACTAAAATAATAACAAAATCATATTTTTTTCCCTGCTATGTGATCGCATAAGAGGGACCGGCTACGGTGCAACGGTGGAATGGTATTACCGTTGCATCCAACCGTTGGATCCATTTGAATGGACAAATCTATTAGAATTTAATGGCTGGATGCAACCGTGGCACGGTACCACCGTTGCACTATAGTTTTCTCCCATATAAGAAGTGGGTTATCATGTTGCCACAAGCAGTGAGTTAATTTTTTGACTTCGCCCCTGCCTACTCATCATGACGGTATCAATGATCTTTAAAACGATTTAAATGTTTGTAATGGACTTGAAATTATATTCTTATCTGAAAAAATGAATAAAGTTGTATTAAAAGTTTAAAACATATAGGATTTTTAACTCTCTTAAATATTAAATTACACGGTTTACGAACTTGTCTGAATTAAAAAAATATAAAGACACATGTACTTGAAAATAATTATTTATATAAAAAATTATTCTTAGATGCGGGCGCTCTCATATTTTTTATTACGAACATACTGTTAAGTCGTACAATTTAATAGCAGTTTGTACTAATTCTATTAAATCGCATGACTTAATAGTTTGTCTGCACGAGAAGAAAATGAAAAGGCCTACACTATCTTCTTTTTTTTTCCCTCGCTGGTGGAGAATCCATTTCTTTTCTTATATTATTTATTATGATTGATCTGTAGTTCAAGGCACTCTGGGATCTTTGCCATCTACCATTCCTCAACAACAGGACGCTTCTACGGAAAGTTTATCATCCTCCTGTTGGGAATTAAATCCTACTCTGTCTCTCCTCTTCACAGGAAAAAAATAAAATGAATTGACCATCATGATTGTCGCAATAAATTTCTGGGCTCTAAGTAAAATATTTTTGAACAATTTATATTTAATCATTAAATTTACAGCTTTGAGAGCAAGTTGTGTTAAGAGTTGAGAGTAAATGAAGGAGATGGGTAAGCAGGCGGAGAGATAGCATTAGCAGTGAGAGAAATGGGGGGTGGGGGAAGAGTGTTACAACTTTTGGTTGCAATTTCTGTAAAAAGATGTTTCTGGTCACGCTATCACCCGACCCGATCTCCCTTTATTACCTTCTCTTCCCAATGCAAAAGCTTCAGGTTTTTTTTTTTTTTCCTACACCCATAACTTTCCAGATTCATTTTTATTATTTTCTTTTTATGAAATATCATACATAAGACACAAATATTTGTATATACGTACATTTATTTCTTATTTACTGTGACCGAATATAATGACATAAGTCTGAAAAACAGGGGGAAAAATCATGAACAGATATTTAAACTTATTATAATTTATTAATATGTATAATAATAAATTTGACATTTGTACCCATCTATCTAAGAAGCTCTGTTATGGAATTTGAATCCGTCTTTAAATAATATATTTTTCATCATATTATTATGGAAAATTATTAACCATATACTTTTAAATGACACTTGTATCAAACGTATGTGAACACTTTTTAAGTATATCACTCGTATACTCTAAGTTGATAAAATACTTTTGCCGTCCACCAATCCGTTAACTTCTGTTTGCAAGCGCTGACATCATAAGGATAATTTAGTCTTTTAAGATTGACGAAACTTTGATTTAAAAAAATGACATGCCATCCCATTTATATGGTAAAAACTGACATGTCGTATGATATATTGATAAAAATGACATGTCATCCCATTTATCGGATAATTGTTAATAGTTGATAAAAAAAACTACTTTACAACCGAATCTACTCCTCTAAAATTTAACCTAAATTTTTTAAGATCTACTTCTCCAAGCTCCAACCGAAAATTTTTATGGTATAATATGTATAATTGTAAATAATATGTTGTTAATAATTTTTTATGGTATAATATGGATTTTTTTATGGATAATTGTTAATAATATGCACCATTAATAATTTATTTTTTTAATAAAAAAATGTATTGTTAATAACAAAATAAAAAAATTATATATTGAAAATTTACGTTAATTTTTGGGGTAAATTTATCTTTTTATCTCATTTTGAGTTTCAATGGCAAAATAGTCAATTTGCCACAATTCTGTTAACTTTCTAACGGAAGTTAATGGATTGGTGGATGGTAAAAATATTTTATCAACTTAAAGTATACGAGTGATACACTTGAAAAGTGTTCACACATGTTTGATACGTGTGTCATTTAAGGATATATAACTGATAATTTTTCTATTATTATATATGTTGTGACTTGAGTTGACTGTTCACGTGGTAGGGCGTACAAGGCTTTACCTCCCAGCCAATGAGTAATTTTCAAATAAGGGAAAACAATCCTCTTATTTTAAAATGTTTTATTTAAGAAATTATGGAAACCAATAATCTGACACCGATAAGCTACACAGAAGAAAACATAGTGAAGCTTCTTTGATCGAGAAGTGCACGTAATAATTTTCGGTAATTAATTATATATTTGGAAACCACCAAAAAAAAAAAAAAAGTTGGAAGCATACACCATCCAAGAAGGCTCTTGTTTCATCAATTCAGCCAGCCACAAAATAACACGTAAAAAGTACCGTGGCCAAATTGGCTTCTACAAATTTGGAAATATTGTTTACTTTGAGCACAAAGGAATAATAATGATAAGAGTAGCGGTGGCAGAAATTGATTGAAAATGCCCACCCATGTGTAAAAGAAAATTCTTGCCTCACCCAAAAATGATGACAAAACAAACCGGCCCTCTGTTTTTAGTACTCGATCTTTCATTTTCAACGCGGTTTCAATTCCTGATGTGCCATTCTGATACATATATTCTGCTCGAATCAATTACCTAGAGTTAATATCTTTGTTTTCATTCGAATTTACTTAATTATTCTCTATTTTTCACTTCATTTTTTTAAAAAATTTTAAGTTTTATCATGTAGTAATACTCTTGAAAAGTTCAATCGAACAATTATGAAAGTTACAACTTACAACCAGGGTGTTTTGAATAATTCTAAAAAACATGAAAGTTAGTTGGTAATTATTTAAAAGTTAGTTGGTAATTATTTAGGAGTACAAACATATATATTTTAAACAACATAAACAGTCTTATTAGGATGTCTAGGTTCAATCACTCCAAGCTTAATTCCAAGTGAAATAATTAATTAGTCAAGCCTACCAAAGAAAAGGGAAAAAAATAAATATTTAATTAGTCAACGATTGCTTGCTTAGTATCATTTCACTGATCCATAATTATTTCACGAGCTTAGTGGAAGCTAAGGAAGGATACAGATCTATGTTGTCCTTAGCGGCCTTCTTAGTTGGGTTGTTGTTAATTACATGAAAATGCTTGTATTTCCATAAAGCAAAAATTTTAACCTACCCCAAATGAATTGATATTTTGCACGACGTCCCCAAAAGATTTGAGTCGTTGCACCGCGCCCCTAATTTCGTTAATTTTTCAGTTATTTCTAAAGGCTCTGTTTGACTGTTGATTGAATGACGAAAATACCTCTCTATATGAATTCAAATAAGTTTAATTACACAAAGCTCAGTCTAATATTTTATATTTACGTTAATACCCTCCAATAAAAGGTTCATTATAGAGCACATGCCTTTTTAAAAAAAAAAATTTAAGCTCATTTAATTTTTTAAAAGTTTTTATTTCAATTGCAATAAAAAAAAACTTCTTGTTACATGTACATTGTCACAATTATTACTTTCCTTTAAATTTTTTAAGATTTTTATTTCAATTGCAATAAAGAGAATTTTTATTAAAATTAATTTAAGAAACGAACTTCTAATGTTATTCCTCCATTGTTAAACTTAATTGAGAAAATAACGAAATTGAGGGCACGGTATAACGAGTCAATTTAATTAAATGTGCGATGTAAAATATCAATTTATTTAAAGTGGGTTAAAAATTATCATTCCATAAATTATTCGAACTCATAATATAATTGATTTCCACTTTCAAAAATTTTGTGGGATTCCTACTCATAAAGAACTGATCTTCCAATCCACTTAATTAAATTCTTTTATCCCACTATCAATGTTTGCGATTGTGATAAGATATTGTGGTTTTTAGTTTCTTTCCCACTAACAGAACAATTACTGCTCTTGAGATCATGTCTTGTCCCTATTCTAAGGAACATCGCTCACCTTACTTCTTTATAATTCCCTTTTTGATTTGATCCGCACCCGTCAAAAATAAATTTGCATGAGCCGTCACTTTTTGGTTTTTTAATTTTCCTTTTGTGATGATGATATTTTATATTTTTACAATCATTACGATTCTCATTATTCCCAAAAACATTTGTCACTAGAACCAGTAACATGTAATTACAGGATGGGTTAGTTCAAATGATAGCATTTCTATATGCATGGATGCGAGAAATTTTCTAACTTAACAAATTTATAAAATGCAAATTTGCGTAATACAATCTTATATACTGCAACATAATATTATTTTAACAATAACCACTATATTTTTTTTTTTTTGGGTTTATTGTAGTTTTACAATCTACATATGAATTATAATACGGATCTATTTGGAGTTAAAATACATATACTAATAGTACAACCCAAAAATCGGCTGAACATGGCGTGGAAATATGCTTCTACAAGAGACAGGACTTTTTTTTTTTTCCTATGCATCTATTTAACCCGTCAACCATGAAACATGAACTTGAAGAAAGTAGTAAACTCAAGTATCTTGAATTTAATTTGCTATATTACTATATAGAATCGCCCAATTATTAAAATTAACTTGATCAATATGTTTTACTGTCAGAGGTTGGTTGCACATATTCAATCAAAATTTACCTTGAATTTCATTAATAGAATAGTTTATATGAGATTAAAACTAAGCTGGTACACACATAGAAGCACCGCGAATATGCTAGAATATTGAGACAAAAAGGCACACCCACGTTAAGTTCGACGCCTTCTCTCGTAGTAGGGGAAGTTTGTGTGTTTTTTATAAAACCTGAGAATGGGGGCATTGAAAAGGACAATTGTCAAATTGTCTTGACATACACATACAAATCCTGATTGGTTTTTATATGTTTAGATGATGTATAAAATGCACATCACTTTCACACTTTAATAAGAGTCACGTTACCACTAAAATTCTCATCACATCTATTGAATGCCTTAGCCTCCCGAATCCTCTTCATGATATTTACAGTTGTAGCCAGAGAATAATTAATTAAGATGGTTCACCTAGCCGGACAAAAACTTAATGAACTTTCCTTCACACGGCAGACACCCTTAAAAAAAAAAAAAAACACTTTTGAAAATTTCTTCAAACTTCTAGCTACCTTTGCTTTTCTTATAGGGCAAAATATGAATATGTATCCCTTAAATTTTATATAATTATATACGCACAATATGTTCATAAGTTCATTGGAATATTCTTGCCAAAAGGGTCTGTCTAGAAGTGCTTTTTGATTTGTGTGGATCAACCAAGTCGTGGTTTCATTACATTTTTCACAAAAGCTTTTGGCTTTTCTCCCACCGTCATTTGAAAGCGCATCTGGAATCATGCATGTACATGTTGCTTTCTTGACTTTTACATAGTCTCAAAACGCTAGAAACCATCATATAGTGATGTGTTCAAATTCTGATGCCTCAAAAAATTCACAAGTGAAAATTAATGATAATAAAAGAAGATCAAAGACCGAAAATGTATGTACCAATAAAGCAGTCAAAAGGTACAGATTCATGCCTGTAAATTCTCCAAAAAATTTGGGTGCCTTGCATGCCTTGTTGAATTTGGTCGGCAGTTAAAGGCCCAATTAATTAATATCGATTCTCTTTAATAATAATAATAATAATAATAATAATAATTAAAGGAGTCAATTTATTATTCTTTCATTAAAGAAGAATTGAGAAGGGATATTATCTACGAATTTATTTGAATTTTTTTTTAAGTTGGACTAAAATTCTCTTCTAATCTAAATTTTCATTCTAAGTGAAATACTAAATACAATAATAATAAGATAAAATATTTTGATCGGGTATGACAACAATACGCACACGTCAAAATTAAAGGTTAATATGCTTATCTGACAAAGAATTCTAACCTTTTTTTATTTTAATGTTACAACCCTCTTAATATTGTTGTTTTTATATTAGGGCCTACAACGAACTATAATCCTAGTTTTGCAACCGTCATTCTAATTCAATCCTGAGTCCTTACCTCATTTTATTTGAAAATAAAAATGAGAAAAAGAAAATCTTACAAATCACTAGCAACATGAAAGATTTAGGTGGCGTTTATTTTTTTTATTTAAAATCTAAATAAACTTGAATTAATCTGAATCTGAATAGAACTAAAGTTTTGAATCTGGATGATATATTTGGTTTTTTCTTGTCTAAATTGCTAAAAACAAATATTTTGTTGTTTGTCTTTTTAACTTAAAAGAATTTGGAAACTAGCACTTTTATATTTGTGTCATTATAAATTATAATACTAAAAAAATATAAACATCTCAAAGAGCTTAAATAAGTTCATATATTATTATAAAATAAATCATGTTCAATTGAATACAATCATTTATATTCTAAATTAGTATATGTTAATCAATTTTATTATACTTTGTGATATGTTATATGAAAAATATTCATAAAAAATTATGAAGATAACTAATACTAATTTGAAGAAAATAAAAAGATAAAAAAAATAGTCTACCACTATATTATTACAAGTTATAGAAATAGGTAATAATGTTAATTATTCTTCAAAAAAATAATGTTAATTATTAAATTTTATTTAGGTAATGATGAAAATTAATTAATTAGATAGAGAAATTTTAGAGAATATTTTCTAATGATATCATTCAGACATTTTAGATTAAGTAAAATGCTAAAAAAAATTGACTTAATAACTTAGTGACTGAGATTTTCATTAAGTTGAAAAAACAAATAGATTTAATAACTTAACTAATTGAAATTAAGTAAATTAAGCTATTAAGTCAAAAAAATAAATAGTCTCTTGATAAAACTTAGACTAAACTAAGGGTAATTCATTAGAATTTTTAACTTAGTTAATTAAGCTGCCAATGGGCTAGGAGGCCATTGGTAATCTATGCCATTGAAAGTTTAGAGGCACTTGCTCGAGTACTAACAAATGCCAGGACTCTTCTACCTGCACAATTTCAAAATTGACTAGAGATAATTATCGTCTCTCTATTTTACTCTAATATTTGAATTGACGAGAGATAATTATCTTCCCTCTATTTTACTCTAATATTTGTGAGGTAAAAATCTCACTTTTAATATTGATTACACATCAGACTACTGAATTACATTAGATATTTACAATTGTTATTATAGCAGACAATACACTGATATTTACAATCAGACATATAATTGGGACATACAATATTATATTAAATGTTATGAAATACTTGCTCAAACAAATAATCTTTACAAACGAGGGATGTTTCCACTCCACTTTACATTAGATATTTACAATTGTTATTATAGCAGACAATACACTGATATTTACAATCAGACATATAATTGGGACATACAATATTATATTAAATGTTATGAAATACTTGCTCAAACAAATAATCTTTACAAACGAGGGATGTTTCCACTCCACTTTACATTAGATATTTACAATTGTTATTATAGCAGACAATACACTGATATAGTCCATGGGGACTCGAACCCCTACCTTTACAATCATACTTAATTGTGAGAGTTAAGGTTCACCATTAGGATAAAGACTCACTGGCTAGAGAAACTTGATTTAGATTGTCTTAGTAAGTTTTTTCATTGAAAATAGCAGCATAATTATATGTATAAGAAAAAGAAAAACTTAATATTAAGCTATAATTAATTTTATATGTTGAAAAATAATCCTTTGGTAAAAATCATAACCTTAAATCTCAGGAATAATCATGTTGTATATATCACCAAAAATCAATAATCAAAGATGGAAAGCATACTAGAATCTCTATGACAGATTACTCTCTTGAGATGAGTGGTTTGACTTTTAAATCAACATGTTTCCTAGAAAATCCTTTAACTTTCTCCCTGAACTCTATGATGATAGGATGTCAAAAAAAAAAGAAAAAGTTACATATAATATGGGGATTATAACCATTTATATAGAAAACTTTTATATTTTCTTTAGGTATTCATATTTTAATTCATCATAAAATAAAATTACTCTTAAATCTTTACACATTAAAAACCCACCACCTATAAGATATATAAAAAATCAAATTATTAAAAAAAACTTAATAAATCTTTTTTAAATAAACGTAATTTTATATGACAATTCAAAACACAAAATTATTTACGGATAAACCCATCATTGCATTAAGCATTCAACATTTTCTTCACATGCAATCTTACAATAATGATAATTGGAATAGCTATACAAAGAGAAGAGTCAACAATCGCTCAAAAGGAATTTGAAGCATTAAATTAACCAAGAAGGTCTAGTGGTTTTCAACTTTTGACAAACAAAAGTTTTTTTTTTAATTTGTTTAAAAAAAAAATCTAAAATACAAATTGACCACCGACTTCTAATTTGTCCAGTGTCCACAAAAAGAATGAATGTCACGTTATTTTCTCACGTCGTGTCACTTTCTTCTATTTCAACATCAAAACAATGCAAACCCTTTCTTTGAATAATATAGTTGCATGTTGTTAATTCATCTGATACATGTTACATGTGAATCCAGCTACTGATAAATTGTTAGTATTATCTATTTGGTAATTTGAACTACTAGCCTTCACGAGAGGCGGGTAAGTTTAAATTTATTTTGCATGAAGCTAAAGAGAACAATAAAGGTTACTAATAATAACCTTTTGCTGCTGTATCTGATAATTAATTCATCTAATCTTATCCTCATGACGACCTATCCCTAACAGGGTCGGCTAGCACTATTTTATTAATTGATACATTGACAAATCTATCTTGGAGTTTGATCTCGGAATACTTTTCATTATAACGAACAAAAAATCAAGTAACTAAATTTGCGACATATCTAGATGTGGGTGAAGGAAAAATTATCGTAAATGTAGAGTTATAGAGAAATCTGCACACAATCCGTATGGAGTGACAAAGTAGAAAAAAGGTTAAAGCAGTCAATTAATCACATTAATCATGTGATTAAACCTTCTAGTCTTTCTTTATTTTTAAAAAATATTTTTCTTTCTTTGTGACCGATCGATATGTTGACTAAGTTGATTAAGCTTTTAACTCTATGTGATTAAATTTCTTATTGATTCAATCATTATTGCAGACTATTGATCTAATTCTACTGCTTTCCTTGTTTTGAATTGCTTAATTCAACCTTTCGCATATTTTAAAGAAGGGAGATTGGACACAAGAACATGGGATAATAAGTGCTTTGCTCCCCTAAACCTTGAAAGACTTGTCTCCTGCTTCCTTGGTCTCATTCAAATTGAATAATCCGTAATATAATTGCAACTACCCTTGACTAAAATGTCTCATTTGAATCTAAATTATGAGAATATACCCTCATCAAAATCATTTGCCATCATTATCTTCTTTGTTGATGATAATTTAACAATCTAGTAAATAAAATAAACCTAAACCCGTCTGCGTGGAAGAAAATGAAAGACCTCCATCATGCTCACATGCATTAATTGGTTGGTGGCGGACTCGAGGCTTCTTATGACAAAGGGTTTATAATATATCATATTGTTATATAGATGATAAGTGAGAATTAACAAATCCATTTTAATGGTTCTTGGTCCTCACATGAATGATTATTGTTACCTCCATGACCATGATTATATTTTGACGTTTGAATATATTAGGTGGTTTGATTACCGAGAAGGAGAAAGAGAAATTTTGAAATCTTATGACAAGTAAAAAGATATTAAGAATGATCCAAAGAAGCCATGAAAAAGAAAGTTCAACGTTGAAATATAAGGCTTTCTTTTTCTTTTTCTTTTTCTTCTTATTCAGTATATTGCAAAATTTTTGACAAGACTCTCTAGATCGATTCTCTTATAATATAATCTGACATTAGGTCTCGAATAAATTGAATGTACTTTTAAATATTTGAGAGGAAATTTCACTCCATTGAGGTGTAAGAGAGATTCGAACTATTTTTCATACAAATAAACAGAAGTGGTTTCGCACCCTAGTCCAACTAGTTTCTAACAAATTAAGCTTACAAGTCTTAAGTACAAAAGAAAAATGTGCAACTAATCACCATGATTATGCCCTTAAATTATCAACTTTGATATTGGACTTTCTTATATTTATCACATGACAGCATGAGCCAGTGTGGGGCTTGATCATCATGATGAGATTGAAGAGAGCATTTGGAATTTGATTTTTGTTATTCTTCCAGGGAAATATCATGACATAGCAATTAAGAAAGGATAATTGTAGTTGCAATGTCCAATCATCTTGTTCAAAATTCTGTATTAAGGGCCACACCCATCTAAACTAATTATTATCATCATCTTTAGTGTAAAAAATTTCCATTTTTATGGCTCTGCATGATAAGCTAAAAGAACTTGATTATGTCTTTGACAAAAGGGTGGCAAGTTTTTGAATGTTTCAATGACTAAATTTACAAAGTGCAATCCTACGTACTATGCAACTAAATTAAAGGTATTTTTGAGTCACTGACTTCGTGTGGATTACATAAGCATTTTTGAAAAGTTAATGGTTGCATATAGTTAGTTGTTTCAGAACTCGGCATTCCAATTTGAGGCTAAAATTATTTTGTGGAACAAAAAATGAAAATGTTTATGGGTTGGCCACTTGAGCTTGCCAAATTTTGAGGTAATTTAAGAAATATTACTATCTTTTTTCCCTTTTTTTTTTCATAAAATCTAGTCGATAATATGATAATGCTTCAATCAATTTTCTCGTAAGAAAATTTTCAAAAGTGTATTACAATTAAGTTTTGGATTATTAGGGAGACATAATTTCTTGATTATAGGGGATTAGGTCATCAACCACTCATTAATCTCATTCTACCTTTTTCTTTTTAATTCTTCCCTCTTTGTTGGGCAACTAATTGTCAGTGGTCAATGACATAATTGAAGGTGTTGAGAGATTTGTTCCATTGAATTTGGCTTTCTTAACTCAACTCAAGTGTCTTATCCAATGCTAATTAATAATAACTAATTAAAGACAGCCAAAACGACCCGTAAGGTACATAAATTCAAGAGTACTTAAACTTCTTTTATATGATTGTTTCCTCCTTTTGTTTCTTTTTCACTTTGAAAATTCAGTTGAAAGGGTTGTTCTAACTCTCACTTTTAACGCAAAAACTATACTTATTATTTTCAAGACTACTTCAAATCAAAACAACCCAAAGAGGCCATTAGTCAAAATGGATCCACAAACAATGACTGAGCCCACCCCAAAAAGAATGGCTTATGACACTTCGACAAGTGCAATGTTATGGTGGAAGCCTGAATGTGGGACTCTCACAAAGTTCCTCTTTTACTTATATTGTTCCTCTTTTAGAGAGAATTTTATGTTTCATGCCATCAATGTGTCTATGGCCCCAATTGCATGTATAATTACTAACTACAACACGTAAAATTACAAACCCTAAAAAGAATAAATTATGAAGAAAACTTTTACTTTGCTTTTCTTTAATACAATTTGGTGTTTCACACATGTCATGTATAGTGCGTTCTATTTTGTATACATCCTACCAATTAGTATTACAAATTAATTAGTAATTAAACCCTTTGAATTCCTCATTTTGCTTTTCACCGAATTTGCTTGGAAAAGAAATTGCTGCTTTCACATGGTGTATGCAAAAGCAATTGCTTGTGCTTTAATCTCCCTACAATTGATCACCAAAAGGAGAACAATGTTAGAAGTTTAATCAGTTAAATTAGCATAACGACAATTTTCTTGTCTTTAATCAACGGCACCCGGTCAAAGATTACGCTCCAAAAGCTATGCAAGAATCACTTTTTATTTCTTATATTTTTGGTTTTTTTCCTAATAAAATCACTTTTACAAGTGTATATGTTCACAATGGTGCAAATTGTTAGTAACTGCTAATTAATCATAAGTATAGCTTTTGTTAAAGCATCTTGACTTTCTGCTTCTGCATGGCGTAGCTCATCTTGTTTAGTCGAGTTTCATGAGGCACCGTTTTTAGCCGATCAAGCTTCATGTTCCTGTATCCCCTACACGCTTTTGCAAATGACATAACATTTGAACAAATCGCGTGCACCTTTAACCTCTTTTGGAGCATTTTGGTCCGCATGAAAGTGATATTGTTCTGCCAAGTGTTACCTTATTTATAATTTACTGATATATAAAATTAGAAATCTACTCAAATTTTGTAAATTAACTCTGCAATAGCATCATCTGAAAATCTGAAGCTACCATAGAGTTAAATCTCTACCCCGCTAAGATTGGAGGAGTCGTTTACGAGACCTCTGACCGCTAAATAGTGGCAGGGGTCAGTGGTTGGTAACCCCAGCTACTTTGCCTGGGTGGCACATGAAAGTGAAGCTTGGGTTGCAACTTCGTGGGCTTCATAAATCTTGGTGGGCTAGCCAGCCAGTGAGTAACCAGTCGAGCTATTCAGCCCCCAGAATTAATCCAATCAGACTCCATTTGGCAAAGAAAGGGCGAATATTCAGGGCATTGCAAGCCCAAGAAAGCAAACAATGCCTAGCTCTCATTGTTTATCCATTCTACTCAAATGTCTCACATGTTGGTGTAGGCAGAAGCATATGCAGTTGAAATTTGCTTTGATTGACTTCACATTTTGATAACATGCAATGTATGATTTTAATTTTGCCACAATACATTGTCGTAACTATTTTCTTTGCATTTTTTTCAGCTACTATATGCATCATTTCCAATAAAAAGAACAAAGATGCATGTTACAAGCCAAAAACATTTGCTGGTCATGACTTCAAATGTATATCAATGAACAAATGAATCACAAACCTCATCTCCATTGTGGTCCTTTTAAAAATGTACAAACACAGCTCGCCTGTCACTGGTACCTATACTTAGAACTCAACTCAATTTGTGTGTTAACAGTCATTCTTCATCTACAGAAAAATCTGGCTCTGCCGGTTTCTGCAATGTGGTGACGACATCAGAATCAGACCTGGAATGTTTATTGGCCCTTCTAGTGCTAGCACTCAATCTAGCTGCATAAATTGATAAAGGAGGCTGGGGAGAGTCAGGCTCAGCAGGAATGTTCTCTTTAGCCCTTAGTTCAGCTGCTTCTTTTCGTTTTTTATACCGGCGCCAAGCTGCTTGAATGAAGCACGCAGCCCATGTTCTCCATTGGTGTGAGTAGAATCTGAACTTGTGTCTAAGTTGCTTACTATGCAATCTTCGAAATTGTGATGCTACAAACTTCAAGTCATCTGCTCGTAAAGCAAAAGCCTCAACTTCGGATATGGATTTGACTGTACGAGTAGATGATGGAAGAATGACACTTGGGCGAGGGTCTAAAGCCCATGTCAGCAGTTCCTCGCCACAGAAATCACCTGGGCCAATACGGCACGAATTGAAGAATCCAGTGCGGCCACCATTAGTGGTGTAAGAATCAAGGTGCCCTCGGATTATGAATAGCATTTCATTGACGGGGTCACCTTCACGTACAAGAAACGTGCCTTCAGTGCACAGGGCAGGCTTAAGCCTCTCACATATTGCATCAAGCATTCTTTCATCCATTTGATCAAACAATGGAACCTGTTCATCATATTACGAAATTATTATATCATGCTGGCATTGTCACTCCATCGACATCAAATTCTACAACTGGGTTAGGACATATATCATAGTGAAAATGAAGCATTGGCTTACTCGTCGGACAAGATCAAGACAGATGTGGCGCTTAATGTCTCTCCTGAGATCCGTGGGAAGCCCTTTTAGAAGAACTTCTTCATCAACACCTCTAGTGGCTACCCATTTGTACTGATCATATTTTCTAACAGATTGCCTTAATTCTGGAGGTAGCTGCCTGTGATGCATCCATTGTTCTGTATCGGTTCTCTTGATTCTCCATTCTTCTAATCTGATAGTTGTCGACTGGAGGTAAGTCTGCGAGTGAAATGCACTATCAGAATTATATACTGGTTGAAATAACATAGTCAAACCATAGCAATGAAAATGATTGGGATATTATCTCGAGCTTTTTGTTTCAAGACATATTCCATACATGCTTCATTCAACTTCTCTGAAGTGACATGTTTAAGCATTAATGACTGCAAAAGAAATGATAGATTCGAAGGCATTGTGAGAAATGCTTACTTGCATATTCCCAATAAGCAATGCAAAGAGAACTAATCCGAGAGTTGCAATAATGATGGCAAAAATTATTTCTCCAACGTAAGTGCTCGTGGCAAGATTTTGTCCTAGAGAACTGCACTTATTGGTGAAACAGAACATTAGAATCTATATTAGGCATTCCATTGGGAATTATCGATATTGTGTTCTATATCTATTAAGCTTGTGATAAACAACATTATGCTTAATTGACTGGCAAGAAAAAGAAAGATTTAACCTTACCTCAGATTCTTCAAGCCCCACCAGAGACAGTAAAAGTACTTGTTGAAGAAAGGTGCAGTTGTGACATCAAATGTAACTGCATCAGCATAAATACCAAACTTGTAGGTGCTTACGTTGTTCGGATCACAAAGGCTTGTGATGTTGCTGAACTTGAACCAGGACTCCCTATTAGGATCTTCAACCTTGTGGCAATCAAAATATCCATATTGACATGATGGCTTCTCTCTATTGCAGACACTTCTCCAGCATGCTTCTTGCCGTTCAATTGAAAGAAGGTACCAACAAGCTCCTAAAACCTATTTCAAAGAAGAAAGTAACCAGGATGGAATTATCAGTAATCAACTGCAGATTGCAACATCTTATTACTATCAATTTACTATGCTAAGTTTTCGCAACAATTTCTTAAATTTTCTCCTTCCTTTTACCCATCTAACAACCATAGTATGTAACAGACATTAGCATTCTTTGAAATCTAATCCTCGGTTCACTTAACAATTCGATTAATATGAATTTCTTGATACTTACATGGCTTGCCAACATGAAGAGTACAAGGTTATAAGCAGCCCCTGCCCAAGCAGTTTCTGTCACAACACCAGTGGCATTAATAATTTGTTGTGAGAGTGGGAATATAAGAAAGAGTCTGGGAAGGTACTGAAAAATGATGATGAAACGAAGGACATTTTTCGTGTTTCTCATTGTCGAGCCCCTAAGATTGGGGATAATGAACCAAATCAAAACCTGAAATTTAAGTAAGGAAAAGAATTAAGCCCCATAAATTAACATCTTAAAGGCAATATAGAGTTCTTGTGACAAACCTGAGGAAGGGGCAAGGCAGCAACGAAGTCAATCCAGAAGCCCTTCTTCAGGTACCTTGATGCAATTTTTGAAGGATCTATAACAAGCTCACCTCTCCCAAAAACACGAGAAGAAGGCGCTACATAAGCTGTGCGAAATCTAATGTATATCTGAATTATGTAAAAGGCATCACCCAGTGTTCTTATAATAGTGAGAATCACTTCCAAGGGAATCCCGATATCTATGCACACTTCATGTCTAACTACCGGCAAGTAAAAGAACAGAGGATCCACAAACAAAGAAACTAAACATGCTACTAAAAAGATCTTATTCCATCGACGAATTGCTGGCCCTCGAGGATCCAATATCTTCTTCTTTACTCTTTCATAATCCTCAGAGAAGACTCTTGACAGTACTTTAGCTTTCAAGGATTTTACAGGCTTCCCGGATACCTCCTTCTCGGGTACTTGCTTCCCATCAAACCTGTATTTGAACTTAATCACACCATCTCCATTCATTGCAGGGGGCTTTTCTGATAATTCAAGATCATCTTGAAATCTGAAAATTTGTATGCAAAATATTAAAATTTGTTACTACACATAACATTTTTTTTTTAATTTTCTAAACTGAACATAACAAAAACTTAGAAGAATACTGAAGGGACTAACTAACCTGACAGATCTTGAATTATTGTAACCCATGATGCTGCTTCAAAGGAAACGATTTGATCAGCAGTACAAAAAGGCAAAAGGGTTCTATGTAGTGCACTACAAAATCAAGTAAAATTGGCTAGGCAAGAGCTCTTTAGAGTAGAGCCACAAAAACTTCAAAAAAAAAATTCCACCAATGGCTGCTTTCATCAGGAATCTTGTGAACAGAAAAAGAAAGCTCAACTTGTACATGAAGCTTTGTATAAAGAACAATAGAGCATCCCACCTTTTCAGGAGAAAAAGGACAGGTCAAACATGTGATTAATTACTATAAATACTACTTTAAATCTGCATCAGAGGTTACTTAATACATTTTTTTAAGTCAAGATATCAGCTGAAGAAGAAACGTGTAAAGACTATAAATCATCATTATTATATCACACGTATCAACATTACAGACCTAACCCAGAATCTCAAAATCTTGTAATCTTTTCTTATAATCAAAGACTAAGAAATAACATTTGATCAGGACTTGCTTACACAAACGAAACTGAAATGGGAAGTTGTAATGCGGGTTCAATGAAAAGTTTCCATTGTTAGGATGTGATGAGACTCTTTCTAAAACCCGCCTAAAAAATAATAATGAGTTTTGCGAATTGCAGTCATATAAAATATGTACGAGACTCGGTCTAAGAGACTCAGAATATTTTTTGTGAAAAAGACAGAAAAAAGAATTAAATAATTAAGGGGTTTTAATTATTGTTGATGATCAATTTGTAGAAGGAAAAAAAATATTGAATAATTTATGGGAATATAAATAAAGACATAAAGACAGGACCAAATGAGTGTATCCAAAAGAAAAGAAGAGAAGGTACGTATAAACAGAAGAGAGAAGAAGATGCTTCAGTTTCTGTTATTGTTTAATGTAGTGTCCATGGACTGTACTTGTGATGTCTTAATGATTTTTTCACTTGTTTTGTTTGTAAAGATCCGAGGAGTTGACTGCATTAGATACGGTGCATGCCTATGGAATCTTTTGGCTACGTGTGCCTGCAACCGATGATGGTGCACGGTGCTGATGGCCCTCTGTGTGTGTGTTTTCTTTACGGATTAACTAAGAAGCCTTAAATTTAATGTGATTAGGGGAAAAATTATCTAGTAATTGTAATAAAATCTTTAGAAACTGTTGTGCTGAAATTTTATTAGATTGTTGTGTGAATTATCCCATTTTTAACTTTAAAGAGGGATTCTCTATTGGATAACAAATCCAAAAAAAAAGGAAATTTTAAATAGCATAAATGCAAATTGAAAATCTAATTTTTTTAAAAAATTTTTAGGCTGAAGATAATTTAATTTCTTCCCCACCCATGTGACTAGGATTTGGTCTGTGTTTTCAACACAGGGGATTTTATTAATTGTACTAATTAGCTCCTACAAATTGAAAATCAGTTTCAAATGCATAAAATATAATAACATTGAATCAATCATTGTATTGTTAAAAAATATGAATGTAATTTGAGAAAAAAAATTCTTACTTCTATAAAATATGGGTCTAGTTTTTCTACTTAAAAATATGACAATACAATCTATTTACATTACGATTGAAACTTTGTCTCGATCATCTTGATTTACCCAAAAATAATGAGTATAGCAGCTAATTTATCGAGACCAATATTAATCTCTAAAAAAAAATTTATTTCCTTGAAAGAGAACTCCACCTCAATTAATAACAGGGAAATTTATCGATTTTTTGTCACTAGTGGAAATCCAATCCTTACCCACACCAAATTTGAAAGAGATGTTATGTGGGGTTTAATTAGCTAAATATTAATTTCATTTTTAACCATCAAGTGCGTAGATCAACTGGTATGAAGTTGTTTTAACTTAATCAACGTTATCGGTTTGAATCTTGTGAATACAACTGCGTTATATACTCATTGAGAAAGTTTTGCCGCCTTACTGGTCATACCCAAGTCGAATGTAGATTAGTTAGGATTCAATGTAATATTTGAATTCTAAATAATTTAATATATCAAAAAATAATAATTTCATTTTTATTATGATGCACTTTTGACATGATATATGGCAAGTATTATCTTAATTAAAAATTTAAAAAAAATTTGAAAAGTTGATCGACATCGAAGGCGATTCCTTATACATAGTCACATTGCAATCATGATATGATTAAAATAGGAAAGAAAAATTCCTCACAACAACCAACCGTATGATTATGAAGCTGGCGTTCTTCCAATAACTAGCAAAAGTAGATGAACATCAATTTGGGGTAAACAAATTAAAAGTAAACCATTAAAAATACAATCCTTTCTATATTCTTCAATCAGTCACGTGAGAGTCGAGTAAACAGAACAGAAAAAGCACCTCTTGGTTTTTTTAATGACACGTTGCTCGCTCTCTTTCTCTATTTCCTCATCCTACTGAAAAATGAACAAGCTAAGCTAGCTTTAATGGCGACACTTTTTGACTTTTTATTATTTCCACAGCATTCTGCATTATGAAATTATTTTAGTTAAAACGTGAGTAGCTGTCACCACCGAACTCGATTGACTTTTGCTTTGAAGAAAATCCCATGACAGCTTGGAAGCAATGATATTTGCACTAATGCACTTGGTGTTCTCACTTGGGATCTGCTGCTTATTAGGCCAAAAGAAATTTTCAGTTTTTTTTTTTAAATTTTTCTGAAATAGTATATATAAAATTGTTGAGTTTGGGGAGGTGATCTTATCTAGAGAGGGCTTTTTGATTGTTAGCAATGGTTTAAAAAAATCTGTACCTTGTAAGAAGTGCTCACACAACGTGATCCTTGTGAAAGCATCTTCATACTTTCTGGTGGCAGCTTCATGGGGGGATGGTTAGTGGATAAGGATTCGTTTAGTACAAGATTACGTTAATTAGTAGCTGGAAAATGATAAGGATTTTTATTTCATAACAAAACCCCATAAACACACGTCCCTATTTTAGTAGGACAAAACTTGTTAATGCCATACACAAACCCATTATTTCATTCAATGGATTGTTGTAAATTGGAAAAAGGGGGGATAAAACAAATTAATGGTCACCGTATTCTTCAATTCACAAGCACGGACTAATTAGATGCAAAAGGGTCAGTCTCCGCAACCTAACTGTTGTCTTCTTGTCCTATGACGGTGCGAGTCTTTTGCTTTACACAATCCAATTAATCTTCTTTTCTTTTTCCTAATTGGATCCTTAATTTGAAAAGTTCTGAGTGCTGTGTTGAAAGCCATCATCGTAAATATCATAATCACGAGGATTACTTTGAAAATTTTGTGATGTATTAGCTATTATGGATCTAATCCGACCGGCCAGCGAGATCTCGCTTTGCAACCAGCTTGCTACTATTAATGCCTTGCTGCCTAATCCCGAACAAGTGACGAGGAAGAAGTGTATGCACGAGACCATTCTTTATTTTTAATCTCTAAATAGTAATGAAAACAAGCAACAAATCCATAAGAGAGTGTGCATATATATATATACACACACACATAGCGCAGATCATTTCTGAATTATTCTTTGTAGGTCATTGGGATGTGGTATAAACGTAAAAATTTAAACCTTCTGGTAATAGATTCATAGATTTATCATTGTAACAATTCCAAAGTGGGGAAAAAGAAAAAGAGAATCATGAGTTATGGTAGGAGTGTACCTATGGTTTGAATTAATTAAAAGCACTGGACAAGGCTTGTGTGAGCATTAATCAAGAGCATTAATTTGTTCATTAAAACAGACTGGATTCATGTGTGAGGGACCCCCCGACGACCCCAAGAAGATGATCACAGGTCTGTTGCGCACGTCACATGCATGCATTTTGTGACCCACACGTAAACGTAATATAATATCTAAATGATGGAAAACTACAGAAAATCACGAAAAGAAAATTTCGAAAAGGGAGATTGCCGCCGGTTCCTCTATTGAAATGGATATGTATTATTTATTCCTTTGCTGTATTTATAAAATTTAATAATTGTCTTAACATAAAAAATTTAAAGGAAAGGAAGGAAAAATAGATCATTTGTTGGATATTTGATTTTGTAAATATAAAATATGTATTAAAATAACAAAAATTACAAGAAAAATAATTTTTTGCTCATACCAAAAACCTATATTTCTTGTTTCTGTATTTAAATTTTTATTTTAATATCAATTTATATAATTTATTTAATATATAATAAATGTGAATAAAACTGTATTTAAAAATAAGAGTAATACTATAAAATGATAGTATTATAGGGTCATTAGGTATTATGAAAACAATAGAGAGATTAGTGATATAATTAGGAAACTGGAATCTTCCTCTATAACAATAAAAAAAAAAAAAGAGAGTAAAGAAGCTGTATGTATTTCAAAGTAATTTCATGATAAGGAAACAAATGTATATGATTTTATGAATGAGACAAATATATATGGTTATTTATATTTTTTAAACTTCATGAATTCATATAAATTTTTTTAAAGAAAATCCATTAGATATTAATAATTGAAATGTCAAAGATTTTAGTTCGTCCCAATATTTTTTTCAATGGTTGAAAGAAAGGGAATCCTACTTGAAGGTTTGACAACGTTTTGCTTGGAAAGTGGATGATGTTTTTTTACCTTGAGACTTCACAAACAAAACTAGGTCAAGGTTCAATAATGAGAAATGAACATGCTTAGACCCGATCTCTCATTAAGATTATAAATTATAATGTGCTGACGTCGGGCATCAATCACCCTTCTCCATTATTAAACAACCCTATAACATGCATGGATTGTTTCGGCTTGTGCCCATTTACACATTACTATTCACGACGGACTTTTTAAGCTCCCCTCAACCCAGAACGTGGATGATTAATTCATGGTCGCCGTAGCCATTTATATTCAAACACTTAATACAAATTCGTAATTAAAATAGCTCAAAACTAAATAAAGTTACTCATCACTGTAATCAAGAAGTTCAAGATCAAGGAGCGGAGAAGATGGGTGAAAGTTTGTTTTGTAGAATTACACACACACACATATTACCATTACTAGAGATACAAAGGAATGAAAAAGTTGTACGAATTATATATATATATATATATATATATATATATATGCGTGTGTGTGTGTGTAGATTACTAATGCTTTTTGTATTTTAATATTATTACACAAAATGCAGGGAACAGTATTACCGATCACCACCCTAATGTTTAAGCTCAAGTAAGCTCATAATTGTAGAAGATCAAAATCAAGCCTACTGATTAACGCTTGAGTAGGCCTTTTGATATCCCTGAAAATATCTCATAAAATTCTTTTTTTTTTTTAAATTGAGAATGCCTAAATTACTAAACAGGACTTAATTCATTTCTACATGGGGAATTCAATTAAAAAATTTAATAAATTAAAAATTTTGAAAAATTTTACACCCTAATTAATTTTTTTTAATTATATAAGTTTAGAGTTATGACAATAGAAATTATATAATAAAAGAAAATAACTTAAGATATTATAATTTGTATGTATTTTAAAAATAAAAACTTAAAATAAATATTTTTTTTAGAGGAAAATAATATGGGAAGATGATTAATTTAATATATGGGTTTGTATTTTATTAATAAAACTAAGGTATTTTAAGAAATTAAATTTCAAAGGGGTGCTATAAGGATTTTAGAGGGGTGTCAAAAGCTCCACTCCAAAAGGCTTTCTCCCTCTCTTTTTCAAGCGAAGGCCAACGGGCCACTGAACTTTTGGGCCAGCCAGAACACATAGTACGAGAAAACAAAAGTCCGAAAATATAACTGTTTCATTGGTGCTCTTAACATTTATCATAAAACTCAATGGTGTTAAAATTTTAAACATATTACACATGGCTAATTTCATAAATAATCAAAAGAGCAATCTCGTCCATTATATGATGAGCAAGTGAATATATAGAATAATTATATAATTTTTTACAAAAAATATTAAAATTATGAATTAATTAGATAACACCACGTGACAATGTCGCTCATTGTGACATCATTAATGTCATCCACTAAATCATTACTCTTTCAATCTTGTAACAGGTTTTTTACTTCACTCCTGAAAGTCAGGCTCTCCAGGCTTTTGCAATGATGAGTTCACAACATCCGAACTTGGCCCAGCAGCTTGCATGAAACTTCCACTACTACTTCTAGCAATCAAACTCTCAGCATAGTGGTCCCAAAATGAACCAGTACCCGATGGCTGTCCGGGCTCCGATCCACTCTTCAATTTAGCTGTTTCTTTCAATTTCTTATGCCTGCGCCACGCAGCTTGAATAAAACATGCTGCCCACGTTCTCCAATGATGTGAATGATGCCTGAACTTGTGCCTAAGTTGCTTGCTATGCAGTCTCCTAAACTGTGAAGCTACAAATGTCAAGTCCTCAGCAATAAGTGTAAATGCCTCTACTTCAGTTATAGCCTTGACAGAGCGTGTAGATGATGGAAGAATGACAGTTAGCCGCGGGTCGAGGGCCCACGTCAGCAACTCCGCGCCGCAGAAATCACCAGGGCCAATCCGGCTTGAGTTGAAGAATCCAAAATGGCCACCATTTGTGGTGTAGGAATCCAGTTGTCCTCGGACTATGAACAGCATTTGTTGCACAGGATCACCTTCCCGCACAAGGAACATGCCTTTGGTTCCTAACACAGGTTTTAGCCTCTCGCATATTACGTCTAGTATTGTTTCATCCATTTGATGGAACAATGGAACCTGGAAATTATTGTTAAAATGGGTAACATTTCAGCATCATAATATATCTTCCTACGGTCAGGAGCGGAGCGAGGGTTGAAAATCTGAAGGGGCTGAAAGTTGTGAAGGTAAATTTTAGGGTAAGGGAGTCAATGATTGTTAGGAAAAAAATTGAGAAAAATAAAAATAAAAAATAAATCTTGATCATTAATTCAGTACTAAGGATCCGATAATCCAAATTTTTAAGGGGCCAAAATCTAGAAAATAATATGCAAACACCCATAAGAATTTTCTAAATAAAAAATGATATAAGATCAAAGAACTTACCCGTCTGACTAGGTTGAGGCAAAGGTGGCGCTTGATTTCTCTCCGTAAATCAAATGGAAGTTCATGGAGAATGGCTTCTTCATCAACTCCTCTAGTGGCCACCCACTTGTATTGATCGAATTTCCTAACTGAATGCCTCAGTTCTGGAGGCAGCTGCCTGTGATGCATCCATTGTTCTGTATCAGTCCTCTTGATCCTCCA
Organism: Citrus trifoliata; assembly: GCA_018350135.1. NCBI lineage: Eukaryota > Viridiplantae > Streptophyta > Magnoliopsida > Sapindales > Rutaceae > Citrus > Citrus trifoliata. The sequence goes on along the minus strand of CM031391.1, from coordinate 6,806,334 downwards.
TTCTTCCATTCTAATGCTTGTATTTTGCAGGTATCTCTGGAAGTAAAATGTTATTGACTTATAATTCAAGTAAATGGAAAATTACAGCAATGACCCTGTAAACAACTTTGCCAACAATAAAGCAAGCGTGTGCTAATTCTATAACTCCTTCTGAATAGTGCTGAAGATGTTGATTAATCAGACATTAGAAGACATCATTTGAAGGACTTACTTGCATATTCCAAATGAGCAATGAAAAAAGAACCAGTCCTAGAGTTGCAATAACGATGGTGAAAAGTATTTCACCAATGTAAGTGCTTGTTGCAAGATTTTGTCCCAAGGAGCTGCACTCATTGAAGATAAAGAGACTGGCATCATTTGATTTCTTCCGAAATGACATACGTAGTACTAGTGAATCGGAGATTATTGAGATGCACTTTAAAACTTACCTCAGGTTCCTTAAGCCCCACCAGAAACAGTACAAGTATTTGTTGAGGATTGAGGAGCCAGTAACATTGTTTAAAGCAGCATCAGTATAAATACCAAACTGATAGAAACCAATATTGGTATCAGGTCCATTATAGCTGTCCTGGCATATGTTTGAAACATTGCTTGATTTGAACCAATTAATTCTTTGAGGGTCTTCAAGCCTGCGGCAGTCAAAGAATCCTAGCTCACAGAGTGGCTTCTCAAGGTTGCAAGCACTTCTCCAGCAAGCTTCTTGTCTCTCAACTGATAGCAGATACCAGCAAGCTCCTGAAACCTTCATTAGAAGAAGGGAAATAAAAAGAAAAAAAATTGTAGTTATTCAGCTTATTGAACAAACCATCTCAATGCTTGATATAATTAAAAAATGACTCTTAAGTACAGACATGGCTAGCTAACATGTAAAACAGAAGGTTTTATGCAGCTGCTGCCCATGCTTTTTGTGTCACAACGCCGGTGGCCTCAACGATCTTTGATGTGAGAGGAAATATATGAAAAACTCTTGGGTGGTACTGAAATAGGATGAGAATCCGAAGAATGCTAACTGTCATTGTAACTGCTGAAATCTCAAGATTGGGTAAAACAACCCATATTAAGACCTGTAATTGAAAGATACATTCATCAAATACATTACTTTTCACTCACTAAAACATTAAGTACCGTCATATTGTAAAACATTTTGATGACTTACTTGAGGTAGAGGCAATGCGGCAATGAAGTCTAGCCAGAACCCTCTTTGTAAGTACCTTGATGCAATCTTTGAAGGGTCTACAACAAACTCTCCTCTCCCGAAAACTCGAGAAGAAGGTGCAACATAAGCAGTACGAAAACGAACAAAAATTTGAATCACATAAAATACATCAGCTAAAATTCTTATGATGGTAAGTGTAGTTTCAAGAGTTCTTACTCCATTATCTATGCACATTTCTTCCCGTCTTACGATTGGCAAGTAGAAAAACAAAGGATCCAAAAACACAGAAACTAAACATGCTACTAAAAATATCTTGCTCCATAGGCGAATGGTTTTGCCGTTAGGATAAAGTATTATGTGCTTCTTCACCTTCTCATAGTCCTCAGAAAATACTCTGCCACGTACTTCAGCTTTCAAAGATTTTCCTTTGTTCTCAATGGAAGCCTCACTTGCTTTCTTGGAGCTTTGTGGTTTAGGCATTTGAACCATTTCACCTCTTTGCTTCTGCATTATCTTATCAGTTCCACTTTCTTCAAGATCATCCTGAACTCTACAAAAGCAAAAAGGAAGAAGGTTATAGACATACATCACTTAATGTTATATACCAAAACATGGAAGTGACCAATGACCTTACACATCTTGCTTTACCAAAAGCCAAGCATTGTGGGTTAGATGTCTCAATATCTATAAATAAAATGAAGAACGAGAAGGGACTTTAATGGCTTCTTTCACTGAGAGCCGTGTGAGTAGAAGTGAAAGTTTATATATAGAGTGAGTCCGAACATGTTCCCTTTTAGAGACCATGCCTTCTTGTAAGGCCAAAAGTTTTAGGAGTTGTAAGAACAGAACATGTGAGTGATCAATAGTTTTCTTCACTTAACTGATACTTGAACAGATATTTTCATATGCCCATAAAATCTTTAAGTCTTGTTTTTTTTGGTTATTAAAATCGAATTAAATCTGCCTATTTCATATGAAGATGTCAAGTTTCTCAACTGAAAAGGCACACAAATTCTGTTATAGAAAAGAGAAAAAGGAGAGAAACCGAGGACTTAAGGACTCTCTGTCACAGCTAAGCTGTAACAAGTTATGTATTACTTTTGTTTTGATCTCCTCTGTTTCTTTCCTTTTCGAATTCCTTCATTGATTTGCAATACTTTAAGATCAGAAGAAAATCCGATATGAAAGAGTGCATATCCTTGCTTTTAAAGTACATTTATTAATATTATCTCATAAAAAAAAAATAGGTACATTACATTTATTAAAGAAATCCAGGTTCAGAATTAAAACAAGATCAAGTACTTAAATGCGGATTTGTTCACATTTTTGCAAATATACTCTTAAGAGCTTTACATTTTAACAACGTTAGATAGATGCATGCTCATGGAAAAGTAACACGTCTTCCTAAAAAGGAAAAAAGATAAATTTGTCTTATACAGTCGTTTCACCGTTGCAATTTTAGTCATGGAATTGTGTTCAAAGGGACAGCCGAGTGGTAGTCATTTTCTGGTTGAAACTCTCTGGTTATTTACCTTGAATCTCCGCAATTGTTTTACCATTTCTAAAGCGGAAATTTAATGGAAGTAAAACGAATATACAATCATCAAAATTGGAAAGCCGAATTCTATCATAAAATTCTCACAAAATTTGTTCAAGTTCTTTTTCTGAAAAACAGAAAAAGAAGAGAAGAACATCGATATCTGAACAGTCGACCTCTATTACATTAACTTATAAAAAAAGAGGGGGAGGGGGGAGGGGGAGGAGCTTTCTTCCTATTCTTGCCCGTCAGAAGCTGCTTCTTTCAAGCATGATCTCATGATTTTTCCAAGCTTAGCAGATGCATCGAGGCAAAGCTGCATTGCCTGCAAGCAAAAGCAAAGTTAGATCTTTAGGCACCATTCAAATCCTAGCTCATGGAAACATACGAGCATTCATGATTTAGAATTTATCTGAAGTTTTCCGAGAAATTGTGAAGGATCATTATTCATTAGCATATTTGACATTACCAACTTAATTTGTATGAAGTAATATTGGCTATAAATGAACTTCTAAACAAAGATACATTTTCACATAGAAATGCCACCACCAACCCTCAAGGTTTTGATGAAGAAAACAGTTGATATGACAAAGCTCATTACTGTACCTCATTAAAATGAGGGGTTGACCATTCCCCAGTAACCGTCAATTGACTGACTTCATAACGAGAAGGCATACAAGCTATCATTAAACTTCCGTCTTGGTAGCTTTCCTCCTCCAGCACTGGATCAATAAGAAGATTCTTCCCTAGGCAAGACTAGGCACCAAAAAATATATGCAATGGCATGAGAACACAAATAAAGAACCAGAAAATGAGCAAAAGTTCCGCATGAAGTGAAATCATTTAAGCAATAAGATTGATATTTTATAAGACAAACAACATACAGAAAATGCAAATAGAAAGAGGAAGATCCATATCTGTACAAGATTCATACCACAGAAACAGAGGCAACGAGGTCATACATCATAATGCCCGCATCCGCCAGGGCGACACTAGCACATGATATCAGCACAGGGAGATCACCTACAGCAAACCAAAGAGTATCAAGCTCATCAACTTGCTTAACAAGAAATCTTATGCCTGGCAATAGCCAGGATTGAACAGAAACTATAAAAGCACTGCCATAGAGAATGAAAGAATTATCATGCTTTATGTCCTCCATTCCTTGAATGGCCACTTAATTTCCTAAGGTTTGGCCCAATCATTTCACAAAATGATGACGATTGCCCGTCGAAAGATAGTTTGACCTACTAGACGAACTAAGGTGATCTACAGTTTATTTTTAATTTCATAATTTATCATTAGAAGCATAATATTCTTGGTTGACTAATACTGAAAATGATTGAGGTACAGAAAACATTAGAGAAAAACAGAAAGCTCAATAAATCAATAGCTTGGACTACATAGAAATAAGATTCTCATACATCAGGGAAAAAGGAAATGTAAGTGATTAGCAAAAACAGTCAAAATTGTCGTTGCAGCTTGATATAAGAAAACATGAAGCCAAACTCAAATTCCTTAACAATATTTTTCGTCACTTTTTTTCCCACTTTTTTGGTTTCTTTAATTTTTTTTCTTGAACGAAAATTCTTCAGGTGAAAGTTCCAAATTGATGGAGTCATTATTGAAAACTGTAAACTTACTGCCTCCAGATTCCAAAACCAATGCAAATACATCCACGGTTGTCTTAGGGAATGTTTCCAATATTATTGCACCTTCCAAAGCTTTGTGAAGCATAGAGGAAAAATCTTTGTGGTCCGATCCCTAGCATTCCATAGTTTACATCAAATAATAAGAAGAAAACAAGCAAAAGAATTTTTTATATTCATAAATGGGTGTCGCATGTACCTGTCCACGAACAGGGGTAGCAAAAGTTGTATAGCTAACATTACAATTCAATCGACCTATATTGCTATACATCATTGCTTTCTTACTTTCTCTAGGCCCAAATCTGATCAAATAAAAACCAAGTACATTTGAGATAAACTCAAGTCACGATCATCTCAAATTGCTTGAGGTTTACGTATACCACAGAAGCAGAAGTAGAAAATAGCAGAGAAATACTGTCAACGTACAGAAGAACCGTTTCTAGTTAAATCAAGAGAGAATATAAATCCCATCTCCAAATATAGAGAAAGCCAGACATCAAGGCAGACATGACTGTTAAAAAAGGTTCGGAACATACTCACACGGACACAATCACCTTGGTGTTTCCAAATTCAGCATAAGCAGACCCCGATGCTGAATTCACAGCGCCGGTGCGGAAAACTGCAAGTAACAACAAAACATCACGAAATAAGGACACTTTCAAAGTGGAACGGGGATGTATTCAATGCAAATCTCGATCAATACTCCACTACATATTAAAGATTCATCCTTTAGTTTTTAAGGCAAAAAGTTCACATTTCTTGGCTCCAAGTTCATGGAATTACTAACAGGACAATAGTAAAGACCAAGGCAATCAAATTAAAATTTCATATAAACTAAACAAACATGCTAGAATACATGCACTTAAAGAGCAACCCAAAGATGCAATTTTTTTTAATATAATTAAAAACATTAATAAGGGGGGAAAAAAGGACCAACATTCAAAGCCTGATCAAACGTCACACAAGTTCCTATTTTGCCCAATATAGAGCTCAAAAAGGGATAACTTTTTTTTTAAAAGGAAACCCAAAAAAAAAAATACAGATATTAGCAAAATAGAAAAAAGGGTGAGCTTACAGGCGGGTCTGCACTGGTGAAAGCCACGGGAGTCGGGTCGGAGCCAGTCCACATCAGAGCCAGAAAAAATGGGTGGGCGAGTTTTTCTGGTAGGGTCAATCGGAGAGTACGTGACTTTTGCAGTCGTTGTAGTACTAGGCTTTGCTGCCATTCTCTTTGTTTTGCTTCTTCTTCCTGTAATAACTTTCTCAAAACATATCGCGAAACTCTCACTTGAAACGCCCACTTGCTCTGTGAGTTATATATACACATATATATTTTCGACACATGAAGTATTGTATTATGAGAAATAATTCCTGTGTAATGATTTTAACTTATAACGCAATAATAAATTGAAAATACCGAAATACCCCCTTTGTTTAACAAGGGTACTACATATGTCGTCTACTTACTATGCTTTTACACGACATGACATACAACTTTAATCCTGTTGTAAAAATTAAGCGAGCCATGTTTGTTATTTGATAATGTAATTTATGGACTACATATCGTTTTCTTAGTTTGCTTATAAATGAAGATGAACTACTGCGCTATTGCACATGCTTTTTCTTTTGACTTATATATAAAAGGTACACGTGTACCATTTTGAAATTGCTACTTGCTCCAGTGCTATTTGGTTTCAGCATGCCAATTCATGAATCTTGATATCATCTCAGAGACTGGGATGGCTCAGCGGATTTTTTCATTTCTTTTAACTAAGAAGTGAAACAAAACACAGCAATCCTGCCTCCTGCTGAATGTCAATTAAGAAAGCTGTAAGTGGTTATGAGAAAAATCTTGCAGGGTCTCAGGAGTTGATGAAGATAAATGAAATAAAGAAGAAGAATCAATGCCACAAATAGTACAATAGAATTACAAGGATATGAATATCACTGAATGTACTTAACATGATTCTAAGGTCAATTCAGAAGAAATTAAAATTTCTGCGAACTTAAGATTAAAATTTCTACAAACTTTCATTCACTAATTCCTTCACAGAAACATTTAAAAACCAGCAGGGGCCAGTCATCAGATGAAGCTTTAGGAAAGGGAAGTCCCGGGCTCAAAGAGTGGAGGGCAGCAGCATCTGAACAACCCACAGCAGCTCAGAAACCACAAACTACCCGATGTGTACAAAAGAATACATGGAAAAAAGAAATGCATAATCATTGTCATATCCAAACTTTGCGGCAAGTTCATTGATGCAAATATAAAAGAAAAAGGAAAAAATAAAAATAAAAGTGAAATGGACATCTTACCATGAGTCCAAGAACCCTCTGCTAGGTGCGGCAGGGCGTGCAGGCTGCAGTAGTGGCGTGCTTGGCGGAGGAGGAGGGTCCATTACTGGTCCAAAAAGCTTAAAACAGCTGCTCAAAATGACAGGCAACAAGAGACTTGCTTCTGCTTAAGAGAGGCTGTTGGGGTTGTCTCAGTAAATAACTTACTATCATCACCAAAAGTTGCACCTTCCTGTCTTCTAAGTCCATTCTCATCTGCCATTCAAAGAGAGGCTTCAGGATTGTAAAAGGTACACGTAGTAGACTTGCGGGCGGCTACTTTTGAGGTACTGGCGATAAAAAGAAAGGATCATTTAGTGTTTGCCATCAGCTCATAACAAGGCGCGATATAAACTCTCATCATTGGAAGCATTCGGTTACTTCCACATTGCTGATCCATAGAGTCCAAAAGCCTCCACAATTTCATAAAACGGATGCGGTTTTTTCCTGTTTTTGGAGTTCAAGAAGATCATGTCCTCACTTGCTTCTCAAGCGCGTTAAAACTTGAGTAACCCTCAACTCAGCTCAACTATGCCTTAATTCCGAAATAAATATATGAATCAAATACTTGCACATTGAAACATAATGTTTTTTGACAGTAACTAGTTTGAAATTTGACTTTGTAAATAATTTACTGTACAAACACGAACATATATACAACAACAAAGAAAAAGAAATGATCAAATATAAAAACAACCTTTGATATAATTTCTTCATGAATCAGAAAAATGAATCAAATGGAGCAAGTCCTCTGAAAAACCTCCTTGCTTCCTCTAAAATAATTAGATAACCTCCTCCAGCCTAGAGCAGCACCAAGAAACCAAAACAAATTTTTACACCAAAGGAATTTATTCTGGACCTAATAAATAGTTACTCTTTTCCAGAGTCCTTTGCACGTGTGGGATATTTTGTCAGGGGGAATTAACATTTTTCATGCAGAACGATTCAAATCGAGGCTCAGTTAAGTCCACTGTTTCAATGTCTGGGGCATGGCTACTCCTAACTTCTGAGGTCAGAAGGAGCAGCCTCTCCATGTAGTCAGTTGAAACTGTATCTTCTTCCTTACTATTGCTTCCGGTATTAAGAGTAATGTCAGTGTCTAGTGCCTGTGAGCACCTAGGTGACCCAAAGGATGTTGCCTTCTTCAACTTTTCTGATTCAATGGGTGTCTCAAATAGATTATCTGGTCTTTCTACGGATGGTTCCTTCTCCATGCCACCGGCTGAAAATATCTAGAAAAATTACCAACAGCGTAAATCCACACATCTTTTTTCAAGTTTGAGCGAAATATGACTAAACAGTGAGCAAGTGAGATAAGTGCTACACTAAATCGCTTCATGGTTGACTACTGTTAAGAAGATAAAAAAAGCAGGCAACTATTTTATTTTGTTAATATTTTAGAAAGGGTCACAGAAAGTGGAACGACTGGAGTAAAAAAGTTTTAAATGCCATATTGTAGCATTCAATAGAGCAAGTAATACTCCCCATCTGATATTGAAGCACATGACAATTCTTTAGAAACTCTTGGGAATGACTGGCAGTTGAAGCTCAGACTTCATAAAGTAGTCCGAATACCATGGAATGAACACTGGTTAACCATCCAATTTCTCAAGAACTGGAAATAACACAGGCAGTCACTAGTAGTTCCTCAACAGGGCATTTATAAAATTCCTTAATGGCGTCTCAAGAGTGTGAAGCGACATGCACACGTTGCAATTGATTTTCAGTGGATGTCAACACAAAGTACATAAAACTACTTAGTAACATGGTAATTACCTGAAAGAGGTTCAGAGAAATGTTTCTTCTTCTGGATTTATCCGGTGCTATGGTTGAGAGGATCTGCACAACCTCACTCATGGTTGGTCGAGCATCAGGGTCCAACTGTAGGCACTCCTTTGCAAGGTAAGCCATAATCTGCATCTCCTCTTTGAGAAAATCCCCTTTTAAGCGTGGATCAGGCAACTCTGATATCACTGCTCCACTGTCCTGTAAACGAGGGGTTGCCTACACAAGACGAGATACACACAAATCATATCCCCATTTTGTCAAATATGATCTAGATATATACCAGTCGCAGTCTGCAAAAACCGCACAATCTTGATTATGAGAATGCAGCTCTGAAACTTGGAAGCAGTAGAAACTAGAAATTGGAACTGACAAGACACTTCACCTAGTTTGCATAAGTGCAATGTGTTCTATACCAATGTGTGTGCATTCTGATGAAATCATAAGCTGGATGTCAGAGTAATTATAAGCTAAGAGGCATGATCTTAGTCGATAATGAACATAAAAGTTTAGGTGATTGCCCAATAATTAATTATTACATCAGCTTACAAGGAAGCTTTGACAAGTAGAAGCATCAGTTATGATGGACTTTACCCACAGAACAAGGCTTTCTTCCCCCTTGGTAATTGATCTATGGATTGGTTGCCGACCAGTAATAAGTTCAAGTAGAACTACCCCAAAACTAAAAACATCTGACATGAGAGAGGCTCTTCCAACCATAGCATACTCTGGCGCAAAATAGCCAAATGTTCCCTGCATTCTTGCTGGAGAACTGGAACAACTGGGAAGGCCATCAGCTTTTAAACGTTTAGCCATACCAAGATCAGTTATCTGCACATGTTTAATAATTAAAAAAATATCTATGCTAAACAAGAATATAAATTTATGAACATTGAAATTATAGATCTATTACTGACTCAACCATGTGCAGGGTCAACTCCAATTTTGATTCCCCCCCCCCCCGCTTCACTCGAATTTAATACTTTTTATGGAGATTTAGAGAAATCAAGATTCTCACTTTTGCATTCAAATTCTCATCAAGAAGTATATTTGAAGATTTGATGTCTCTGTGCAAAATTCTTGGTGCCGCTGCTTCATGTAGATACTCCAAACCCCTAGCAGCTCCAATTGCAATTGCTACACGAGTATCCCAGTTCACGCCCTCTCCCAACACCCCGTCCAAACAATCCCTTAGATTACCATTAGGCATGAACTCAAATACCAGTAGCCTCATAGCATGTTTCCCACGGAACTCCAAACAGTAGCCAACCAACGGCACCACGTGACAATGATGAAGTCTTGATAACACATCAACCTGAGGAGAACAACAAATTTTCAGTGGCTCCAGTGTCAAGGGGAAATTTTTTTTTTTGGGTTTTTTTACCTTATTTATTTTGAGAAATAAATGAAGAGAGAAAAGGCTAAAATTTAAAAAACACATGAAACCCTCTGTCAAGTTGACATTGTACCTCCGTTAAAAAGATAGAGTCAGCATTAGGCCCTCCCTGAGTTTTGAATCGCTTAACCGCCACAATTCTACCATCTGTGAGCTGACCTCGATACACATAGCTACTTCCCCCTTGTCCTACAATATTGGAACCAGAGAACTTATCTGTTGCATGTTCCAAAGCAGAGTATGAGAATCGGATAATCGTTCCATGTATAGTCCATGTTTTGCTCCTACAAAATGTAGTCTTCAGGAAACACCCTGGAAAATAGAAAATACAGAATTACAGAAATTTATCAAGTCCAAGTTGGGGTGGGGGGGGGGGGGAGAAGAAAATATGTTAGTACTGTGTGCAAATTGTAGAATATATGCATTCAGCTTTTCAGAATTAGTAAACCTAAGGAATGACTAGCAACTGATAGGTCATTTTCAGATAAACAACTTAATTTCATCATGGATAGAGGTTATAACCATTTGTATTAGCCCATTTACCTGTCGCAAGATCAATAGGAGAGACAACCTCAACTCTAGTTTCAGGAACTGATGTAATCCTGTGACTTATTAAGTTGGTCGCACTGTTGCAACTTTCTTTATCCGAAGAAATAACAGATGATCGGAGACGGAACTTGTCCTTTCGATAGACGTAGCATAGTACCAGCATGAGAAATGCAATTGTTGTGAGTATTACACATAGTAATAGAATGATCACAACAACTATACTTGAAATGTGCTTCCCTGAAGCTTTCACCCCACTGACAGAACCTGTTAAGCAATTGAATGCCACTGGTAAGCTCCTGAACTCTATCATTTGAACATCAGAAAATGAATAATAATCTAATAGATAAAACATAAGTATCATGCAGAAATGAGAAGATATACACTACCAACACAACATACTTACATGTATACATAAACTGGATGATTTTGAATCATAGGGGCAATATTTCTGAATTCATACTATATGTTACCAAAAATTCTATCCAAAAAAGCCTAACAATCTAGTTCTTTTTTAAGCCAGCCATTGATTTAATATTAAACCAATACTAGAAGATATCAAATCTTTGATTATTCATGATTCCTTGGAGCAAGTAGTCCTAATAAAGCAATTTGCTTGAAAAAAACAAATGATTACTTTGAAACTAAATGAGTCAATGTAAATGTGTCAATAAAATATATTACCAATAAGACCTATTGAATTGTTCACAGATATTATTTCTGTAAGGAGTAATAAAGGAAAAGGTACCTGACGTGCAGGTGCAACTAGCAAAACAGGTGGTATCATGGCTGTTAGCTGCTACTTTAGGTAATCCATCAGCAGCACATATACATGTCCATTTACCTTCACTTGATCCTCCAACTGCTACATAGACGACTAATGCAGTCAGTCTTTCATATCATTCAAACATGATGTACATAAATGTTTGCAGACACATATAAAGCCTTGGCATGAGGTATTCCTAAGTCATTCAATAAAATTTACTCTCAAATAAAAAGATGAATGACAGCATCAAACATTGTGACTTTACGTACAGGGTTCTTTTCATTCTTTAAAAATAGTAATAATAATAAAATAAAGAAACAACAGGTTGGGGTGAGAGTGTGTAAGTGGAATACATTAGAGTGTCAAGTGGTCTTTCCTGAAGAATACAAAAATCTGATAACCAGTGATTCCAAAATGAATATTTGAAAAATAGTATGTCAAGGACCCTAAATTATTCAATCCTACTTTCTAGTTGGAAATTGACTAAAAAGTGGATGAGGTTTTATTTACTTTTATAGTCATTATACTGACAGAGATATCATGAAACCTCTATTGTTTAACCGTCAAATATGAGAAAAATGGCCTTGTATACTCTAGATAAGGGTTTTTAGAATCGTGAATATTCTGTGTTTATCCAGGTTAGTACATAGCTACATAGACTTCCCTGGAACCTATTTTTCGTTCCATCTCCTGAATATTTTCCTGCCACTAAAGTGAACATTTATGTAGGTGAAGTAAACTATTAACAGGTAACGAGATCATGCACTACTGAATCATTTTATCCCGAAAACAATAATAAAATGCTAATAGCAATTTAAAAATCCTGGATGATAATACCATAAAATCAGCAGCATACCAGGACTGCAATCACAGGATCTAGAGCAGTTCGATTTCAGAATATTACTCTGGTCTCCTTGCAATGATGAAGAACAAGTGCACTTCCAATTTTTTAGCCCAGATCTCTCAGAAAGTTCATCTGCCACATAGTAAACAACCAAAATGACAGCTTCCCAGCTATTATGTAAATAGTAGCAATTATGGTGCAATTCCTTTGTACATTGCACAAACAGAAAATCTTATCTGCAGTAAATTGTTGACTTGGGGATGTCAAAAGCACCCTTGGGTTTTGCAATTTTCCTAACATCTCCAAGCAGACATTTTCTAAAGGTTCATTGCATACGAATTGCGTCGAGAAAGATAACAGACTTTGCTATACCTTATCCCAGCCACCCTTGGGTGTATATACTATGTCCTACAATCTTGTTATGGGACAGAAAAGTAGATATAGAAAATCAAAACATCACAAACATTAATACCAACCACAAATAATTCGCTGAATCCAGATCAAACCAATGAGACAAGCAAAGGCAACTTTCACGTGGAGCTTCATTTATGTAAATGCAGACACTGGAGAAAAAGAAAAGGCCAGTTAATTGAATGTTTAAATTCCAGAATTAATCCTACAATAACAAAACAACATTTATTTAAAATCCGACAGATCCCCCCATCTCACTCTTATCGTGCGACATCAGAACTTTGATCTTTGAGAAGATCAATTGACTTACTAGATTTCATAAATAATATGGTGGATCATATCACTTACAAGCTTTTGAGATTAGATATTGACAAAAGAATATAAGCAGTAGTTCTCCAAGTAATTCCAAACTTGTGATAAGACAACAAAGTGCGAGGCAAACAAGTATTGATAAGAGAAATATAGGGACACTCAATCCTCATTGAATTTGCAACTGTAAATGAAGCATTAGACTAAATATTTTACTTCCTCCTGATTCTATCAGTCCTTATAACAAAAATACATAATTCCCATCCGGTAAATTTTGCAGATATATAATTCTATCTGGTAAGCCATATGAACAACAATCATGAATAATTCCCAGAAATAATTACAAAGTGAATAATTTAGTTTAAAGCAGTCAAAAACTCAAACTTATTGGGAGAATCATTTAAAAGAGCATTATGATAAAAAAAATTTCCAAAACATATTGAGAGATAATAAGAAGGGAGAATAATAACCTTCATTGGTAACCAGAAGTCTGCTCTTCAGACTCTTTTGTTCTTAGATCCACCAATCTGCCCAAAACATACAACAACAAAAGCTTTGAGCATATGCAAAACAAGACGCAGAGAGGAACCATTAGATTTAAAAATATGAAAAATCCAGGTCCAGAGAACATGGATGATCCATAGAAGAAACCTAAAAATAAATAAATAAAAAGCATATACAAGAACCTGAAAACATGGTGGAAAAATTGCACTGTAGATCAATAGAATGGTGTTAACAAACAAAGATTTTTGAAAATATTTAAGACAAATTACATATTTACAGGGGAGGAAACTCAAGTTCAATTGAATAAAGGTCTTCTGCTATCAGACCAAGAGTTAAAATTGTGATATTTCAAGAACATTTCAAATGCATTAAAAAACCAAAAAAACAATGTAAATGAAATTGGAGGGGTTAGGAATTGAAAACTTCTGGGTTGGCCAACAAACAAGTGAAGCTTCCAATCCTATTCAATTTACAGTACAAAGTACCCAATGTAGAAAGATAAAACTAGTCTACTACTGTAAAGGGTTCTACATTAACAACCATTTATGGTACTCTTAATACAAAGTTTAGTGACAAATACCATATGCACTCTATTAGCAATCAACTGTTGTGAGATAGCTGCACTCTGTAAGCTAATGATACATAACAAAAAGTCATAAATGCACTATTGTCTGTCCAAAGAAGCAGGCACATGTACAGTATTTCAATAAAAGTTGCAACAGCTTGCAGTTTAGTTACATGAAGCAATTAAGACAGAAGCTCAGCTGGGGCTACAAGTTCATTTATAAACTAATGACCCCTCAAAATGAATCACACAGTTCACTAAGATTGTCGACAAGAGTCATGCACTTAATGCAATTTCATCAACAATTTCTAGAACAAAAAAGAATCCAAAGCCAGAGTTCAATAGAGAAAATTAAATAAAAAGCACTAAAATGACAAACTAATTTAGTCAAAACTCCTCAAATTCTTGACAAAAAATGCAGAACCAAGCAAAGCAATCATACCCAGAAGATAAACCTATAACTATTAAAAGGATACAAAGTCTATAAAGGACAATGCTGTATAAAACAGAAAGAGATTGATGAGTTGATGAAAAATAATCTAAAGGGTCATTAGATTTAGCTAGCAATAATTAGATAAATAAATCAGCACTTTCATTGAAAGCAACCCATTTGCACACCTGAAAGAGACTCCTCAACCATTCTAGTAGCTAAAATCACTGCTTAAAATTAAAAGCTCATAAATTTTCCTACATGGTTCTGTCTTAGAAAAGGAAAAATTTTTTCAAAACAAAAATCATAAACAAAAAAGGGAATAATTTCTATAAAATCCAAAACGGGGCAACGGCTACAAAAACTTGTCTTCAAATCAAAGCCATATGTTAACATTTTTTGTAGAGTAGAGTTTCAAACGTTACGCTCAAAGTTGACCCCACCTGAGTGGGTGTCGGCTGTCCGGGGCAGACACTGAACATTGCATCATGTGGGCCCCGGTGCGACGAAGATGGGGACCACCTTCTGACCATCAAACTAACGCGTGCCGTATTTTTTAGGTCAGATGGTGATGATCAATGACGTGGGGTTCGTCCGCAGACTAGCCGTTTAACCATCGATCATTGAAACTAATGAATCTCCTCCTCCTTAATTTAGTACAATGCCAGTCAAAACTAAAAACTGACCTCTGCTCAATTTAGTAAAATGCCAATTAAAGACTGTGTACAAACTTTTACTGAAAAAAATGCAACAAGTTAAACATAAAAGCACTAGGAAATTGAAATAGTTTATAAAAAGACGGCGAGAATGGCGTACCTAAACAGAAGTGACAGCTTCTCTTTTCTTTTCTTTGTTTTGTTTTTTTGTTGTTGTCAGCGTGTACGTGTCTCCAGCAGCAATGCTAATGCTACGCTGTCTCCTCTTAGCCACTGAAGCACTTAAAAAAAAAAAAAAAAAAGCAGCTTCTTGCATCTAAGCACTTCTGCAGTTCTGTAGTTTAGTTAAAGTACTCGTGTTACTAGATGCAAAAACAGAAAATGTGGGCAATCAAATGACTGAAATGAAGCGCATCAGAAATGGGGTCTCCATGCACTGATGACGAGGTGGCGCCTCCTTGCTTAATGCAGGGGATCACGTGGCAGTCCAATACTCGATATGTGCAAACCTGCCAACTGTTTTCTTTTTTCTTTTTCTTTTTTTTTATATGGGCGTGACAGATTATGATCCGTCTGATTAAAGATAATATTCTATGATTAGTCTTAACTTTATTGAATTAAATAACTCATTGATGTTGTTAGTGAAAAGGCTAAGACCATGAGAAGGGGAGACGCTGACACAGGACGACGATGTATCGTTACGATGGAAATATCGGCACTTCCAAGTTTCTTTCTTCCAAAAATATCTCATAGGAATCGTTGATAATTAATTAATCAGGGTTTATATCGATATCACATGTTGCAATATAAACTTTGTTTTCCAAGCACTCTGTAAATGTATATTTATCAATTAATATTTATTTCAATAGAAAAAAAAAGTAATTTTTGAATATTAAGATGAGGGTTTTGAATATATCTTAATTCAAATAGATTAATTATCTTTGAGAAATAAATTTTAATTATTTACTACAATGCCAAAAAAAAAAATCAAAAACTAATATAGAATTATTCACAATAAAATTTTGAAATAAGGTTAAGGTACCTATAATTATAATATAATTCTTTCTGGGGCATCTTTGAATGAATAGTATTTCAGCGTCCATCAACATGGGTTCTCCAAATTTCATGTTTAACGTTTCTCCTTAAATTTCAAGGAATTTACTAAATCAGTCGATTTGTCCCCATTTTATGAAAAATTGACGGCTCCTATTCTTCAAATCAAGTATTTTACACTGTTCTTATCTATTCAGATTTGGGAGTTCTTGTCTGATCACAACTTAGGAGGCAATCCATTGAATGGTGGTCGCGGACTCATTGGGCTGGTGGCACAGGGATTCAAAGCCTTGTTGATATACAATTGGTCGCATTCAGATTATTCTTTTTGTTGCTTTGTTTTGCTGCAGCAACGGGTGCCTTTTTTACCCATAAATATGATATGCCTCAAAGTTTCAAGCTTTGGATGAAATATAAGACAAAAATTTTCAACCTGCATTTCATGTCTTAATAACTTTTGCCGCGTTGCTGGATTTAACAAAAGATTCATTTTTGCACAGAACTTGACAAATCAGACATGAAATTCAGCACCAATTCCGTCTGAGCGTGCTTTGTCAAAACAAGATTGATCATAATTTTTTTTGGAAAATAAAAAAATAAATAATAAAAAAGCAGTTATACCAATGATATATATAGTTGGAGAATTCGCCCCAAGTATCCCCACAATTACACTATTTATACCCCCTCTTCTCAAATACAAAAAACACCCACTTCAGGATATATACATTATCCCAGAATCAAACTATGTAAACCCCCTACTCCCTCTTTTTCCTTTTCACCATTTTTTCCTTTTTCAACTCAGATCGCCCCCAATTTTTTTTATTCATTTACATAGCAATTCAAGTATATATACCCACCATTACCATGTAAAACCATTGCACCTTAGCTCTTTCTCTCTTCAGTTTATACCCCAAATCACAAAACGGAAAACAAATAAAAACTTAAAAGGGAAAGGTCCATGGATATAGAATATGTGAATGTAGGGTGAGGAGAATTTTCAAAGACCAATCATAACCATTACCTCGGCTGCGGCCGGCCGGGAAATGACTGAGCTTGACGGAGTTTTCGTTGAGACGGAGGACGATTCCCCAAGATCATGGTTTGAGACCTGGTCACCATGTCAACCATTGATGGCGTTTGGTAAGCTTGCACAAGACTTGAACTATCAGTGGAATCACCTCGTGCGGTTGCTCTCTGCCACGAGTGAGAACTCAAACCTGATAAAACGTAAGCCCTTCCAGATGACTCGTATATGCGACGGCTTGCCATCCTTTCTTGCATCTCCTTCAACTCGGCACATAACGCAATGCACAACTTGTCACAAGCCCGAGCAGAGACTGTCTCGGACAAAGCCCTACGGCAGCTCTCCAGGAGAGAGACGGCATTTGATAGATCACCATGTTCAGCTGCAGCTCTGGCCTCAGCCATTGCCTCTGCTGAGCGAAGCCTGTTTCTTTGCCTGTCTACTTCGATGGAGACAACAGGTTGCCCAGTCATTGCAGGTCTCTGGATCTTTACTTCACTAGGTTCATCAGAAATCACCATTTCTTTTGTAATGGGGTTTCTAAAAGCACATTTTACCATTAGCAATGACATCTCTTTGCTTGAAACATTAGCTGGAATGTCAACTGTAACCAGAAAATCCCTTTCTTCTTCAGCATACAAGTCCCCAACATCAATAGAGCCTGTTCTTCCATCAGCCATCAAGCTGGTCTGGTAACTTCCTGCCTTTATTGAAGTTATTTGCAAACCAGGATGAACACATTCAATCTTGACCCGTACCTCCTGTGCTACCACACTCAATAGTCCTCCAATGCATTGCGCAAATGCATCCTGAATCACACCCTCGGCTTCTATGAAAGAAAATGTGCCCCCAGATATCTCAGAGATTGAATGCATTGAGGCAGCGTCATGGTCTGCACCAAACCCAAATGCATGTACGGGAATTTGATAGCCAGTACCGCCATTGCGATGGATTGAAACAGGGAGAAGAGACTTGTAATCTGTTCGAGAATTGGCCCCACCGCCACCAGTCACAGTATATGTATCCTGGCCATCAGATAATAGTATGATACTGCCAACTGGGTTCTTCCACTGGCGATCTAACAACACCTTGGCACCTTTTTTTAAGCCTTCAGCAATGTTTGTCCCACCATTTGAAGCCAGGGAATTAACAGCCTGTAAAGCCTCCTGCCTACCAGTCTCAGTCATTCGACGAAGAGGGAAAAGGCGACGAGCCGTGGAGGAGAAGGCAATGACAGAAAGCCTGTCAGAGGGGCCAAGATTCTGAATCACAAACCCCACTGCTCGTTTTAGCAAAGCAAGCTTGGTTCCCGCCATGCTGCCACTAACGTCAAGCACCGTTACAAGGTCAACTGGAGCTCGAGAATTTTGAGATACTGGCATCTGATTCTGGCAGCTGATATGTCTACCTCTAGGAGCCTTGAGATGGATCAGTATTGCAAAATTATTGTGAGATACTGCACTTGGGACAGCAGAAACTTCAGGATATGTTTGGACCTCTATTGTTCTACTAGAATTGTTTTCGGCAGTTTCTGTTGTAGTTTCGTTGCCATTCTCAGGGACCTCATCTTGGAGATTCAAAACTTCATCATCATTGAAGGTACTAGGTTCAGGGGCATGAAAAACTGAATTAACCTGCCGACTCATAGCTAGCTGAGGAGAAGGAAGTTGCTGTAAAATAGTCATCCAGGCATCATCCCGAGACCATCCTACACCATTGATTCTTGATCTTCCAGGGGGAAGATCAGATGCAGGGTTCTGAAATGGGACTTCTTTCCATTTTGCTCTGCAAACTGGGCAAATTTGGTTCCCATGTTTTACATTAGAAGTAATGCAGTGGAAATGGAAAGAGTGGGAACATTCTGCAGTGAAAATGGCATGCCCATGGCCCAGTTTTATAGAGGTTAGGCATATTGCACATGTCCTCTGCAGTTTTTAGAAGGATAAGCTATTAGTGCACAGGATTCCTTCAATCATTGTACATAAGACTATGACTAGCAACAGCCAAGAGACACATGTAGAAGAAACAAATTGAAGTTACTGATGCAATTATAATTTCTTATGGAAGCTAACTAAGAGTGAGAGAAAGAAATGAAAAATTATTAAAGCTAAAATAACTACCAGCATGATTACACAATGCCAGAAGAAAGTATTAAAAGGTTCCCGGTAATAACATGTAATTTTAAAAATTTCTTCCTAAATTTATTAAAAACAGTTTTAAGCATTATGCCAACAAATACCAATATCTCTAGACGTATTTACGTCTCAAATGAAAACCTGAAAGTTACAGATACTTCAGAGCATCAAGCGGCACGATGCTGAGCACCAAAATTTTCCAGACACTCCATGAATATCTTTGTTTTATCTTGGTCATTAATTAATCTATATGTTCACAATTCTGAAACAACTAGGGACCAAACGGATCTAACACATCAAGTTAAATTCAATGAGACACTAACAATTTTAGAGCATTTAGAACTTCACATGAAAGCATTACAAAGATAAATTGCAACATAGCCTAGTCTGTCCCAGTAAACTTGAGAAGAGATCCCCCTCAAGAAGTTCTTTGGAAATCATTTAGGAAATCCTGAAAGCATTCTTCATTGGTGAATTTCCATTGCAAGAATAAAATATTTCTGCATATGTCTGCATATTACTGGAATGCATTTCAAAATCTAGTTGTGGCATTGGAACTAGCATTCCAATATCACAATCCCAAAGTGCTATATGGGCTTTTTAAGTAACACCACCAACAGCTGTAACTTGTAAAAGCATTGAAAATTGCAAATGTCACTATTGTCTCAGTGACCCCCTTTGTCTATGCACGTAGCTCTATTATTGAGGCTGGTGGTGCATCAAAAGAAGAACTAGAAGGCAACCCATCTGCGCCACAAATCCCCCCCTCAAGAATTTTACAATTAAAAATTGATAATAATGTTAAATCTTACCAGTAAATCAGTAAGCCAACCTAATAAAGAAGTCAAATCTTAGGTGGTCAAACCATTGCAAAAGAAAGCTAATGGGGAATTAAACAACCACCAAGCAGTGGACTGGTGACTTTTTGAAAAGTTAAAAAAAATCAAATAATACTAATCATGAATCTTTCAACACAGTAACCCAAAAAATAAAAAAACATAAAAACAAATACAAAGAGCACATTAAAAGAAGTAAAAAAAAAATGATGGGCTAGTTTCAAAATTTTTATTTCCATTTTCTATTTCTTTTTCTTTTTTTGATAAGATCCATTTTCTATTTCTGAATCAACTGTATACAGCCCTTTTTCCTCAAATAACATTAAAAGGAGAGAGATATTTCATCAAGAGAAGGAGAAAAGTTAAGATAGATAACAGTGACAGTGTATTCCTTTTCTAATAAGCCAAATGAACAATGGTCCCTAATAAAAGGTCTAGTTAGTCCCACTTTCTCACCTTCACCCCCCACAACAGGAGAGTTGAAAGTTACAAGACAACAAATTCTCATCTTCTGAAAATTCAGAATCTATCACATTATCACTTACCAATTCTATGCCCCACATGACAACAGCCTTGCGACTAGCTAGCTAACTACACTAGTTAAAAGAAAAATCAAAATCCAAACTTCACAGTGACTCAAAAATGACAACAACAGTCACATAAAATTAAAAAAGCAAAAACCCAAAATAACAGAATTACAATGCAAAATTTCTATCTTCATGATAACTTAAACTCATTAAAAAAAAAGACACCAAAAAAATGAACTTTAATAAAGAAACAGCTAAGATTAGCCAAAAATAAAAAATAAAAATAAAAACCTTTTAATATAATATGGCAAAAGCAAAAGTAAAAGTGGGTTTGGCGAGAAATAACCTTGGAGGATTTGGGGTTTCCGGATTTGGACAAGCGGTGGGCGGAGGAAGAGGGAGAGGTAGCCTGACCGGACGGAGAGAGGGAAACGGCGTCGGAGAGTCTTGGTTGAGTTGTTGTTGTTGAGTTTGATGAAGGTGATGATGGTGACGGTGAAGAGTCTCGGTCTCTAGCTTCAGGAACATATAAGCACATGTTCAAGCCAAGAGCCAGCTTTGCTTTTCTCCATTTGCTGCCGCTACCCATTGGATCTCTTACAATTACAAAACCAAGGTGAAAAAAAAAAACAAAACAAAACAAAATATAAGAGTCTGGTTCGAAGTTTTAGATCCTGAAACTGAAATGAAAAGGCAACATGGCTACGGCATTAAATGCTTTGTTAATAAGATATTGGTCTTGGACTCCTGGTAGCTACATGCCATGAAAAAGGGGACCAAAATGAATGAATGAATGAATGAATGAATGAATGAGATGAGATGAGGAGAGAGCGAAGAGTGATTTACAAGTGAAGGTTAATGGCTTAATGGCTAATGGGTTGATGGGGTTGGTTTTTGACTCTCTGTCTTTGTTTAAGTTCGGTGGGTAATGTTGTAATGCTTGTAATGTTACATGTAATGGAAATGGTGAGTGCTGATTGGTGAGGGTCAGAGGTTAGCAGCCTTTTTGTTTATTGTGAGATTGAGATGGATGATGGGGCCCAATGAGTGTGTGTGATAGACTGTTGAATAATGTAAAGTTGGGGAAGATTATATTGTTTGATTTTGTAATTATTTTATTTCTTAGAGTTGCCCTTGTTTTTTGCATTTTCTTTTCTTTTTTCTTTTTTTTTTGGGGACATCTATTAGGAATCTTCATAGGGTAATAGTTGAATGCTTTGGTTGTTGAATGTGGTTGAGTGGTTGTACACTTGCATTAATGTATATAATTCTTTTTCTTTTTTCTAATCTCAAGTCGAAGGTGTAAAATTATTTAAAGAAATGAAATTGAACAAAATAATTTCTAAAGAATATTAATGTATAAAGCTATTAATTTAATATTTAAATCACTTTATTGCTAATACCCATAAAATTATTGTCTATTGCCCTATTTTGTAAGAATTTGTTAACCTTATTTGTGATTTTTTTTTAATATTTTGTGAGTAAATTGATGTCACTATCTTTTTAATCGAAATCGTTGTTTTTACCATTCAGATCTCGATTAGGTGGTCATTTCTTTTCTGACTTTTTTTTTTCATTCTATAAGTATGCACCTTATTAGCATAAAATAACGATGACTTTACTTTTGCATAATTCTTATTACCTATTAGTTATTTCTCTGCTCTCTTATTTTTGGAACTAAGAAGGTCCGTATTTAATATAATATTCTTTTGCATTTGAAAAAAAGAAAAGAAAAGAATTTACTCACAATGATATAATTTCTTTGGAATGGTGGTAAAAAAGGGTTTTGGGATGGAAATTTAGATGAGTCTAATCTATAAAAACAATATAAAAAAAAAGTCACACAAGATTATTTAAAAAATCATTTAAGATGGTACAAATGTAAGTACGACAGTTAGCACCACTTTGAATATGAAAATGTAAATAAATAATTCATTGGCCAATTTAGATGTATCTTTTTCCCCCTCTTATTAACACTTAAATAACATTAGATTTTATTAGTTATATCATTAATTCATAGAATTTTTATGTAATATATTTTTTTAAAAAGAACTTGTTCTCTTCGAAAAAAAAATGCATTAAATTTTCTGGCATTAGTCCATATCTCTAAAGGATTAAAATTTAATGTTGAACTGAATTTTTTTCGAAGCAGTAAATCAATGGTTATTTTGGTTTTTTTTTAATTTTTTATTTTTCTTACCTAACAACTATTAATTTAGTACCCAGTAAAAAATCAGTTCAACACTGAATTTTTATCCATCTTTATATGGTTATAAATCCTAAAAGGTAAGTGAAAAATAATTACAAATATCAGGAGAATTTGAGAGTTCAAAGTCCAAGTCTAATAGCTTAAGCTTATTAAAAACGTTGCCATAATATATTCCCTCTTAAAAACATTGACTAGCATATTAATTATAATTTTTTGAAGTATATAATAATTTGTATAAACAAGCTTATATCTCTACTATTATTTTTCCGAAAGTATGCATCCTTATCTAAACTAAACACGCATACAAAACATTCCCCGAACCGATCTTTAACCATCAAGTTTGTCAAAAGAAAAATCCAATTGCATGATTCAAAATTACCAAAAAAAGAAACGAAAAAAAAAACCCAATTAATATTAAATACAATACAGCGCAACTTGAAATATAAAATAATTTTTATTCTTATCCACCGGGGGCTTTTCCTTAAAGCACCTTTTAATACAAAACTTCCAGTTGTTTTGTTACCACAGAATTAACTAATTTAATTTTCTTTCTAATTAATCTTTAATATTGATGTCATTTTCAGATATTAAAATTACCCACAATCCCTAAGTCCCTTTTTGGACTCAATTGAGAGGATCCCGTCTGGCCGATCTGAGTGGTTAATTGGGCTAGTTAGGGCATGAATCAACGGTGGGAATTGCCTCATCATGGCATCTTTCATCACTCTTTTACTGAAAACGACCTCATGGTCAAGAAGCTTACATTGATTATTTTAATCAAATAACATCATTTCAATAGAAATTAATGAGACTTTGAATAACTTTAATCAAGAATTGCATGTCAAAATGTCAGCCAGCTGAATTGTTAAAGTGGATATGTATACATTTAACATTTAACAATTATTCAAATCTCTATAGTGAATTAGTTGTTCACTATTTTTGTCTTGCATTAGAGTCGTATATGGATATTGATCGACTTTTATGTTTGCCATGAATCATCATAACTCATTCCCTTTATGTACATGAATAATTATGAAAAAAAAAAGTATATATATTGCTTCTTCAATAAAATTAAACAAAAATGTCCTAATGCGACTGAATTAGAATAAATACTCTAATTAACAAAAAGATAAAAACGATTTTCATGATGAATCGTCGTGTAAAACATTTTGATTAAATTATTAATGTTACAGATCTAGTCGTCTAAACATATTTTTTAATATATCTAATATTTGATAAATGAAAATGTACATTTAACCATAAGTATTAAATAGTACATATTTGTACTTATCTATAAATTAACTTCTTCTTTTTTTGCAAGGTTAGGACATTTAATACTTAGTGAGACAAAATGATACAACTAATTATACAACTTAAGGTTAATAATGAAACACATATATCAGCTACAAACCTTATGATGATGCATAATCGTGCGTAGCTTCACTCATTTATTAGGACCCTACTAGGCCGCTACAAGAAATAATCTTTGTTGACCAATTGAATCATGAAATTATCTCCAAGTATTGATTAAGCCCCAGAGGGATTTTCTGTTTAAAAAAAAAAGAAAGAAAATCCCAAAAGGGCTTATGTAAAACAAGAAAATGTTGGATGTTTTAATTTTCTTTGCGAAGAAAATAAAGTAAATGTGGTGTTGAAGAGCATGGATGGACAAATGGGTGCTGGCTAGCTTTCTCTAATAATGACTACTCATAGCAGCTACAGATGGACCATATTTGTCTAGCTTTCACTCAATTACTTCAATTTGGTCATGAAGTGGGGTTAAATTTGATGAACCGAAAGGTCGTAGATTCTCCCATTTCTTGCAATTTTATCAAAAGAATGTGCTTTAGTGTCAATTATCAAAAATGGGGTTGGTTGAAAAATAGAGAACTTATATGTGTGTGTTAGCGTAGGTGTTAATTTGTGTATGTAAAAATTCTGAGTGTTGAATCGTCCCCACAGAGACATGAGATGATGAGAGACACCCCCATGACATTAACCAAAGATATGCTGACCTTTAATACAACCAGATAGAATTTTATAGCCTGTCTTCGACAATCATTGAGTAAGTGCGAATCTCATTTCACAGTAGTGTTAATTATTTATTATAGTTCAATCTCCATGCTTCAACATCTAAACTACATTTGCGGTGCACATATTCAATAGAAATGAATTGGTTAGGCAATAAGGTCAAAAATACTTTTACATATATATATATATATATATATATATATATATATATATATATATATATAGTCATTTACATTTAACAAAATGCATGCTAGAGCAATACACAGTTATATTGGATAAAAAAGGTCAATTTTAATCGAAATTTTTTTTATCTAAGTAATCCTTCTAATGATGGTGACGTAGATATTATTATATATCGCTTACCCACAGGCTACATCCCACCATTTATGACTAAATGTAATGCCAAAGATAAACATTGTTATCTAGAATGAAATATATATATATAGACACACACCAAAAAAGAAAATAAATAAGAATATGAACTATTACGACATTATTATTACTAGGAGACAATATGGTTGCTGACCCTAAGTAGATTGTCTTGTTAGGGCTATATGGTCAGGGAGAAGTAACGCATTGGAGGCTAAATAGTCATTGTTTACTGCTTGACGAGCTAACACATCGATAATTATATACACGTACATAAATATAAGCGAGGCTTTTTATTTAAATTTATGGCTTTAATATTGTTCATAAATAGGTTTAGTTCATATCACACCAACCGGTGAACAGTTACTGATCATATATATATTTACACACACACACAGTCATTTTGTTGCATGTTGGTACGGAAATTAATACAAGAAGAGCCGCAACATGTTGCTGGCTCGCTGCCCTAATAAGATTGTCGCATTAGGGTTTTGTCCTTAGAAAAAATTAAAGCTTTGGTGGCTAAATAGTCTTTGTTTACTAGTTGATGAGCTAATGTACCAAACGGATGCCCATACATGGGAGTTTATTTTTTGCCAATGCTATTATATATGCTTTATTCTTATTATTATTGCATGTTGGTAATCAATTAAATAACAAGATGCCAGAGACAGCATTAGAGGGGGATGTTGGCATATGAGAAAAGCCGGCTTTTTCTAACTTTTCTGTTGACTTGCTGCCACAGAAAGTCTGGCAAATTTAGGGTTAAAAGAGAGAAAAGCAGCCCCATGGGTATCTTTTTCTAATGATTCTCCACTAACTGTAATTAAACCCTTCTCTCTTTTTCTACCTCAAAAGGAGCTCAAGTTATGCATAAATTAAAAAGGGATCCACATATCCACTGTCTTGGGTCCCTTACTTCATGTTCTCTTGTATGGAGGAATCACTTTTACTTCCATACAACAGCCCTCCCTTTTATAAGGACCCCCAAGAAAACAAAAATAACAGTAAGTCGTGAGAATTTAAAAGCTAGGGCAAATGCTTTCCAAATTTTCTAAATAAAAATACTTTTAAAATTTAGAATAGAACTTCGACAAGTGTTTATTAAAAGGGTTATCAATATGCATGCAAAACAACTCCTGTATTGAATGGTACAATGCCCTCACTGAAATTTACAAATTTTTTCCTAAATTATTGTTTTTGAATTTCAATTCTTCATATACTTTATATGCATAATAACTTATTATAATTGAGTTGGGTTTAGAATTAAAAAAATTAGGATGGTCAGCAAGAGAAAACTTCAGGAAGTAATGAAAATTTAAGACTTCCATCAAAGTTGGTTGGCCAAGTAGTTGTTCTGTAGCCGTTCTATATATTATTTAAAAGTTTTGCACCCAATTTTTGTTTTTTAACGAAAATATGTTATTGCTTAGCTGTATTTCTAGAATGGTGAGACCGAACGCAAGTGATTCTAGTTTTCTTTTAATGCTTAAACACCTAACAGATGAACTAATGGGGAGAAAAAAGAAATGGTTACCAATTTTGAATACTCAACTAATAAATTAATATTTAGAGGTTGAGGCAGAAATGACAGGATGCAGTGCATGATCCGAGTTGAGAAAATTGAATGGAGTTGGGGACATTGTTGTCAAAAATTGATTGCTTCTGAAATTGAATTGAAACCCCAAAAAAAAAAAAAAAGGGGAAAAAGAAAAGTCAAATATATTGGTATCGCAAAATTAATGGGGCACTACGGTATCACATCACTTTCGAAGTTGAATTTAATAAAAAGCTAGCAAAGCTAGCTATCTACCATAACATGTTAGTTCCATGACATTACAGCTCGAATCTTTAAGCATATTTATATCCAGTTATTGCTTTTATCTACTGTTGAATTTTGACAGAAACCAATCATGTGATACCATTGAAATCCCATAAATATCACTAAATTCTATTATTTATGTGATGGCGATATAGTTAAATAAAAGGATGAGTTCGAGAGCATTTTAATACATAATCATCAAGCAAGCATCTCTCACTTTATAGCAAACTACAGCACATATAATTCGTTTTAATAATACTTTATAAAATGTTATTTAGATAATCTTACGAGACAGTGTCTTCTCATTCACGATATCACTTATTAAAATATTGTTATAGAAAATATGTTTTAAAACATAATTTTATTCTTTTGTCAAAGTTTGTTTTAAAATTATATGATTTTTCATTCAACAGAGAGATAATAGTGCAATAGTAATATAATTTCAAATCTAATGCCAGTGTTGATTTATAAACACATCAATACAGTAAATATTTAGTCAAACCTTAATTTTATCATCACCTTGACGAACAAGAATAATATGAATATATGATGCAAAAGAGAAATAGACAGGAGATAAACTAGAACTATATATATACAAGAGATGCCACCTAAGCTCTTTCCAATTGTTCTCTATCATCAAATTTGGTTATTTCAGTTAGTACAATGATGGATTTACACAAAATTCAATCTTCTATAGTTTTAATTAATGTTTAAAAAACCAAAGACTCTATAGCACACTAATTAAATAAAAAATAAACATGTCACTAATAGGTCTCAATTTATAATGCACAATTCTGTCGTTTGGCAGAATACTATTGGACCGTCTCATCACCTCAACATGTTGAAGTGGCCGAAGAGACCAATATAAATTTCTTTTGTTTTATCTAAAATATGAGTGGAGAAAAATTAATTACCTCAAAATTTTAATTAAATATAAATCGAAATTGATCTATTCGAATATTCTAAACAGTTAAATTTTGGTTGGAATTTTAACAGGCGCATATAATGTTCTGACTTCTGATTTTGAAAGAGCTAAACTCAACTTTGTTTGTGTTTATGTTGTCCTAACTTTTAGGTCAAGCTTTAGCAAAGCTTTACTTGGACTTGATCGACGGCCGCGGCTCAAAATCATCCAAGTTGAAGTTACACTTCATGAGCAGAACATTCTTACAATTAATGAAGGGGCTGAAACTTCAATCCCATGATTTGTGTAACACTCGCCGGCCTTGCGTTGCGTACAATATCGTCAATTGTCAAATAAAAACACAGACCTTATTTGTTCGATAAGAAAATAACAAATCAAACTTGTGGCTGATGCCTTATGGTCTGCTTGCACGCCACTTTTGTCATTTTTAAATCTGTCTTTCTTCTAGACTTGTATAACCTTTGACTGAGTTATGCGGCCTTTAGAAATAAATAAATTAATAGAAATATTCACATGAATTTTCTTTTTTTTTAAAAAAAAAATCATTCTTTTAATTTTTAATTTCCCAATATATGCACGAATTAGGTTATCACAAAGCAGGATGATTTTTTTTTTTTTTTGTTAATATTACAACTAAAAATTTACTTGGACTAAATTTAATTAGCGGAACAACGATTTGCACCACACAAAAACTAAGTCCAAAATAGGAGGATACAGACTTAACATCATTATCAAATGAAACCAAACGCCCAATAAATGATAAACACATGAAACAAACTATAAAA
This sequence comes from Citrus trifoliata, assembly GCA_018350135.1. Taxonomy (NCBI): domain Eukaryota; kingdom Viridiplantae; phylum Streptophyta; class Magnoliopsida; order Sapindales; family Rutaceae; genus Citrus; species Citrus trifoliata. The sequence continues at coordinate 6,777,733 of CM031391.1, read as the reverse complement.
GCTATTATCTTATTTCACTAAACTTTCTAATACTGAATAACATTTTAACATCAAAGTCTATTATAAACAAATTAAGTGAAGGTGGTCAAAGACTCAAAGCTGGATCATCCTCGTGGATTAGAATTTTTTTTATCTTAATCCGACCCATTGTCCAATTTTAGCAAATGTATTGAAAATATCAATAATCAGTACATCTGCCATGTGGGGCTTAAAATTTTTTTATTATATAAATATCTCTGTGCATGACAAACGAATAAGAATATTATCTCTGAAATTTCGTAAGAGGATTGGGTCTGGCAAATGTGATTTGAAGAGGAAAATTATAAGGCAATTTGGTCAATATTCATTACTGAAGAATGTATAAAATATGAAGCTACATATGGTGATTGATGTACATAAATAAATAGAAAAGTAATCTTTGATTGCTTAATTGGCTGGTCATGATAGAACCAAACTGGATTATATTCAAAAGTGAGTTATTTTTCTTCTTTTATTTTATTTTATTAAAGTTATTTACGCAAGTTGACTAACTTGCTCCTTATTTCATTATTAGACTTTTTAAACTTAAATTAATACATAGACACACTTACGGACAATATATATATATATATATATATATATATATATATATATATATATATATATATATATATATATATATATATGAAAATACACACACAATCAGAAAATTTAAATTTATTTTTTAGTTTTTTCTTAATATATCTTGCAGTCAAGTGATTTTTAAGTAATTTTATTTAATTAACGACTGAGTTTGAATCGTATAAAAAATAGACAGTAGAGGGTTAAAACAAATTATTTAGACTTTGTTCATCCTGTATTTTTTTAAAATAATAAAATAAATTTAAAAGATACAGTAACACACGCGCGCGCGCGCCGCCTGACCTTTTATACTTGTATGGCTGGATTTAATTCTCTTCTGATAAGGCGGGTGCAAGTAAGCAAGTAGTATGGTGAAAAGGATGGAAAGAATTTGGATTGAGTACAACTATTTGCACCCTTAAAAAGTCTTCATATAACGCCTTTACTCAAAATGCCCCCGTAAATCAGTTGAAATACAATATTATTTCTAACCCACATAGATTGATTCCAAAAATACCCTTGGCTTTACACCCAATCCCATTTTGCTCAACTTAGAACTCCAAATTTGATGTGTTTAGCTTTTGAACGATCAGCATTCAACTCCATTACTTTTCACATCTGTTGCCATAATATTTTCATTAAAATTTCTTAAAACAACAACCCACATTAGTTATTGATATTTTGAGATTTGATCTCAAATATGAAAAACAAAAGAAGAAATCTTTATCAAGATTTAAAGAAATAAAGTTGCAGTTTGGTAATGAGTTTTGGTTTCACAAAATCACAGTTATGGAGACAAGTGGTTTTGATTAAAATTTAATTTCTTTTGCCTTCTATTTGTTGTAAATCTATTTAGGGATGAAATCGTAATTTCAGGAAAGGGGTTTGATAAGGTGTTTTTTAGGGGCGCAAATAGTACCACTCATTGGGATTATATGAATTTGGGCTGGAGTAGCACCCCAATATTTTGTCATATAGACCCATATTGAGCAAAACAGTTAAGAGAGAAGTTTGATGAAGAATTTTAAAGGGAGTAATAAGAGTCCCACTCTTTTCTGAAAATTATTTGAGATTGTTTTTAGTGAAACCATTTGTACTTTGTACAATGCATTTATTGGGCCACGCAGTTATTTTATGTACCGCGTTTGCCGGAAAAGACTTTCTATGCCATGCAATTTACGGTCGTTTTGGAAATATTAAAAGGTCTTTTAATGGGCTTTTGATGTTCACTAACTCTACTGGTTTTATGATTCAATATTAGGGTAAAATTATGTTGCAACAATGGTATCGTATCATTGTTGCAATCAGCTATTGGATTTATAATTGTACAGTTGTATTAATTAAATTCAATGGTTGAAAGCAACAGTGGTACCGTACCACTGTTGCAACATAGTTGGACCTTAAATATTAATTATAACATTTGATAGAAAGTTTTATATGATTTTTTATTGATTGCTACAATATAAAGTCTTAATTTCATTTGTTTCAATTAGTAAAATTTATTGGATCTCCAGGGTTCTGGCAGAGTGACTTTCAAGTAATTGTATTTCAATGAATTTTGTGCATATGGTACTCTAAAATCTCCCAAGTTGACAATCTTACCCAAAAATAAAAATAAAAGAAAATAAAAGGAACAATTTAAAAGCAATTATTGAACAATAAAAAGTTGAGGAGAGGGTTGGCAGATTTAAAGCTGCATTATCGACATTCATAGGCAAACCAAATATACCAGAGGTAGGTGGATTATGCAGTTAATAGCATGTCCACGAATCTATCAGAGTTCTTAGGACGCCGGCTTCAGAATACGGTTGTCCTGTGCAGTTGATGCGTCTTGATCACACTTTTAAAAATATGCCATCAACTTCTCCTATTAAGTGACGGATATGGATGTTCTACTTATTATTATTATTATTATTTTCCTTATTTATTTTGTAATGAGTGATTAGAATTGAGTTAAATTAATTTTTCTCTGAATTATGAAGATAAAGATAGACAAAAAGAGAAAAAGAATAAAAGAAAAATGATCTTAGTCATTGATCGAGACTTTAGACATACAATATTTCAGTTTTTTTTTTTTTTGGTTGGGATAGAGATAGACATACAATATTTCAGTTGCCTTCATAATTAAGTTCCCACAATTCACGACTCTTTTAAGTATTATGGTTGACGGATAGTTGTAGGCCAAAGAAAAAAAAAGTATCACATGTTTATAAATTTACTTTAAAATTTTTTTTTTATGAATTGACCTCTGTGATGTAGCCTTAATAGCTAGCATAATATTTTACTCTTTACTTTTACATGCTCTTTCAGACTTTGAGCAGTAAATAATTAATTCTTGCTTCGCCCTTGAATGAGTAGGAAGATTAATCAAAAGGCATTTGAATTAATCAAGCATTATACGGGTTATTTCACTTTATCTTTATGGTTACGAGGAACTTAAGATATCATACATATGGAAAGTGAAAAAAGAAAAATATTACTACGTATTATATGTAAATGTCTTAAATTTTATTTATTATGTATTGATCTATCTACACTGTTTATGAGAAAGAAATTTAATATTTTCTCTTGATTTGAATTTACGCCTTCATGAATACATGAATTATGTGATTAGTTGTTTATAAATAATAACAATAATAAAACAATGGATATAATTACACCGAGTATGCGTGTGTTAAAAAAAATCCTATAAAAATTAGACAAGTTCAAATTAACACAAATCCCTAATTCGAAATGACTACAAATACTTAAGCAAAACATTGCATGCTATTAGAAAAAGGTACTTAAGGTTTCTAAAGTACAATATCAATTTGGACGAAACTGTAGCAAAGAGGAATGCTAGCGAAGTGAAGAGGAAAAAAAAAAAAAATTAAGCAAAGAGGAGAGATTTAACTTTCAAGTGGAGGACAAGTAAGAAAATGGAAACTCATGATTCTTGGTGAGAAAAGGGAGTGGAATAGAGTTGGATTAGGTTTACAAATGTTTGGTAGGTTTAATGCATGCTGCTGTTCCACCAACCAAGCTCTGGTGCTTTCACAGCACTGGCCAACTTGTTCGCAATTTTTTTTTTCTTTTTTCCACACGCATGATTCTCTTAAATTAAAAAATAAAAATAAAATAAAATATATATATCTGACTAACGTGCATCGGATGCATTCAGCAGAAAATAAGATATATACAATTTCTTTTGATTATTATTTATAATTTTTTTCGTTGAAAATAAAACTTCCATTTTTGTATAACGTAGGTTTTTTCGTTGAACATAAAACTTTCGTTTTTTGTATAATAGTTACATGTGACCATAATAAATACCATTATTATAAACGAAAAACAGGTCAGGGATAACAAGAAATCAATGACAACTGTACGGTACAGCTAATGCACCGTAGTGGAACTGGAAAAAAAGGATGCACGTTTTCAAATTCAAGCGGGTTGGTGAAAGTATAAAGGTCTTCACCAACCGCCAAAAAAAAAAAAAAACTGTTTTGGATCTCGTCTCCAATGGTAAATTTTCTTTGTAAATGATCGATTGACATATCCACAGAAGAATTCTAGGCGATCTTATAATTAATACCGCCGGCATCTTTAATTCCGTGGGCAGCCCAATAAAATTTTATATTATGTAAGTGAAGTTATGGTATGTGAACATACATAAAGATGGTAAATGGGTTGGACGGCACAAAATACGGTATAGGTATAGTATGTGTCTGTATAGTATGGTACGACATGATACGAATACGTTTCGATAGGGCACGCGATACGGCAGAGCATGCACGTGATACCTGTCGGGCCTAAAATTTTAGATATGCGGGATTTAAAAGTACGGCACTCGAAAATGTACGTAATAAGCACGCTTTATTGATGGGTTAGCATGCAACACGTGGGCCATCAATAGCATGTGGACCAAAACATATCAACGTAAAATTTTTTAATGAAAAGTAAATATAAAATATTATGATTTTATAAATATCTTGAAATTAAATTTTTTTAATATATTTTTTTAGCATAGGCTTTTTAAAATTAATTTAAGTCCTAGATAAATATTCTATTTTTTATGTTTGAAATTTATTAAATGAATAAATAAATATCATGATTTTATAAATGATAAATAAAAAATTTTACCACATTAATATTTCATTTATGAAATCATAACTTAGTTAATAGTTAATGGAGATATGTTTTATTTTTTAATGAAATATTTTTTATATTTATGCACAAAAAATAAAATTATGAATAAAATATTTTTATGATAAATTAAAAATTACATTTTCATTCAATGGAGTTCAAGTGCAATTATAATATTAGTAGTTCAAATAAAATTAGGTGTAATTATTATTTTAGGATTGTAATTTTATTTTTCATTAATCATTACTATAATAATAATAATAATAATAATAATAATAATAATAATAATAATAATAATTATTATTATTATTATTATTATGCTGATTTTTTAAAAAAAATACGTCTAGCACGTGGACTTGAATAAAATATGCTAGACACGTGAACTTTTTTAAGCACGCAAACTTAAAAGGAAAAAATTTAGTTGGTGGGTTTTTTTGGACACGGCCCACGGCACAGCCCTTATTAAAAAAAGGTGGGCACGACCCCATTGGCCATCATTAAGCACACATGCCAAAGCATTACCTTTATAATCTACAACCTTATTCTTAAATAATTTGTTTATGCGATAATTATGTTTTTTATTTGCATCATCACCACATAATTTTACTTATTTAGTGTGACGTATGTAATAGTTATAAGTACTTATTTAATTTTATGATTTTTGTTTTTGTTATTGCTTGGTTGTTTTTTAAGTAGAGTTTTTTAACGATTAAATAAGATATTTTGTATCTACTAATAAAAACTCAATTTTTAAATTTTTAGGAGTAGAGGTTTTAAAATATTATAATGTCTATATATCATTTACTAGAATATATATATATATATATACTTGTAAAAGCTCTACTAATTAACAAATGCTCTAATCAAATATGGGTACAATTTTCTTTTCTTTTTTTGATAAAAAAAGAAAATATAATTTCATTTGCCAAAAATAAAAAAAATATTTATGAAAAATATTAAGATCATATTATTAAAAAAAATCCAATATAATATACAATCAGACAAATTAACATAATAGAGTTCCATTTCAAATATCGCTCTTTCAACTCCCTAGTCCCTACTCTCAATCAAGGAGACTTTTATGATTGATAAAATAATTAATTAGATTCTCAAAGAAATATTCAATATATTATCAGTAAATTTCTTCATATAAATATATTTGATTGCATCCCCAAATGGGAATTTCAAGCAACACCTAAATAAATTAGGTGGATGTAGAGTAGATTTTGAGTTTGATTTGATGATCTAGCTTGCTTGAAGAGTTTGGTTGATGTAAATACTCGGACGCTCGCTTATGTGAGAAGTATCATTATATTTATAGAATTTGAAATGCATTGAGAACCTTTTTGTCCATTACTTGCTTCATATTATCGATTACCATTTCATTAATTGATCTTCTCTTTAAGCCCCATTACTGAGTTTCCACTTTTAGACTGGCTGTGTCTTCAACGTCAATCATATGGTCCAAATAAGTCGCAGTGCATACGCATTTCAACAAATAAAAATATGATTTGAAGAACTTAATAAATGTTTTTTGAGAGACAGCAAATGATCTTGAATGGTAAGAGCAACTAATGGTGGCAACCAACACACTTTACCTAAATATCACGTCCTTGTAATTGTTGGTGTATTTGGTTGATGAGACGCATGTAGGGCCAAATCTGAACAGTAAGATTACGACACACTACTTTCAAAATATTAATTATTATTATTTTGATTTATTATTATCTTGTCATTTAATTTTACTTTTAATTTTAAATATAACCAGCAGGTAGCTACCTGATGAAGGGTATTCAACTAGCTAACAAACAAGTACACGGTATGCATGAGATGATTTCATGGCAGTAACTGGCACTAATTTTGGATTCATGCAGAAGAAGGTTACAGTAATTATGCAAGTCGTGAGAATTTCCTTGGCAGATTTTATGCACTGTTTAAATTATTTCATTTAACTAATCCCTGATTTTACATCAAATTTAGGTATATCCCAATACCATGCGAATTTTGGTCGCACAAAAACGAAAATTTAAAAAAAAAAAAAACTAAAGAGTATGTTTTTTCAAAGTCATCAATGAGCACCTTTTTTTCTTTTAGGGAAAAATTGCCCCCCTTTATTTAATAAAATTAGTCATTTATCCCTCTTGTTCTAAAATTTACTGAAATCCCCTTACGTTAATAGTATTTTACTGTCAACTTTTTTTTTTTTACTTCAAAATGAATTTAAAAGTTGATTCGTTTTCTTTTAAGAAAAAAAAAGTTGATTCATTGTTCAATCGAATAGATTATCAAATTACTGTAAAAATAAATTTGCTAAAATTCCCTTGAAAATGAGAATTGGTTAGTTTATGCTCAAATAAAATTGGAATAAATTTATGGTTAATTTGTGAATAACCCCTTTTTTATATATATATTTGCATTAGTATACATAAAAATCAGTTTTAGAGCTTCTAAAAGAAAGCTGGCGAAAGAATATCTTTATAAAAGTTATCAGCACAAATAAAATTCTATGAATAATTTGTAAATGGAACAAGAGATGAGAACCATACAAATCGGTGGTTCCTATTTGAAGAGGAATATAGCTTGGTTTCGGCACACGATTTGCGGAAATTTTAGTTACAATTTCTTAATAGTTTTTCGTTAATTGAGATAATTTAAAATAATTAATTGTTTTCTTTTGTTTTTTGTTTTTTTCCTTTTTTCCTTTCCTTGACAAACATATGTAGACAAGAATATAACAATTAATTCACAAACGTTTTGATTCATAATTATTCGAAAGGATAAGAATTTTTAAGTCCTAACGAGAACTCTACATCTTTGTAAAGATATTTTTTACTATAAATGATTGTAGGCTCATTTAATGTGAAGGCATTTTTATTTTCCGTGTAGGATCTATTGGTTAACAAAATTTTGAGAATCAATTATTAGTTAGAATTAAATCTTGCTTTATTTTTTCTATTAAAACAATAAATTTGTGCACTTACTAGGAAATTCTTTAAGCGAATGAGAATTACTTGTCTTTATTAAGGATTTTTCATTTATGATTATCGTAAGACAATTATGGGAAGACAACAAAACTCTTGGCCACATAGTTGTGATCTCCTAGTTTCATTATTGAGGTTGCTGATTGACACATCTAGTAAAAATTCTAATAGCATTATCATAGTACACTTATTTTGAAATATTAAAAAAAAAATCAATGGATCGTCAGTTTTTATCTTCTTTAACGAGAAGATAGCAATTCATCTTTTAATATTAAACAAGCCTTTAGCATATCATTATCAGAATAAGTAAAATAATTTTTAAAGTTAACATATTTTTTTAAATATAATATTATAACTACAAATTCCTATATAATTTTTTTATTTATAAATTGATATGACATAACATGCTTAGTTGAAGTAAGATATAAAATTATATAAATAAATTCTATGGCTCAGTGATATTTCATTCAATTATTATTTTATGCTATATCAATATGTACAAAAAAAGATTATAGTTGTATTATTATTGTTTTAAAAATTATAATAATATGGATGGGTTTGTGACCATTGTATATATTAAGCTATGTAAAATAACTTTAATTAGCCATTTTTATCATTTCATTAGGAATTAGGGATGCCTTTTAAATATAAATGAAAACACATGTCAATACTTGAGATATCTTAAAAAATTACAAAAGAAGGAACCCTCATTAGCAAAAACCCAAAATTTAAGTCTATCAAGAGGCTTAGATTATTTTCAATTAGTTAATTATTTTTTTAAACTAATAGCCATATGTTAATTAAAAAAACACCATTAAATGGTATCTTCAAGATAAAAAAAAAAATCAAAACATAAGAATTAACAAGGATCTAAAATTAAAACATATATATTGGTAGTGTCGTTAGGGTACACTAAATTTAAAACATTACTAATAATATAAACAATTAATACATAGTGAGTAAGGATTGGTTCTACAAAAACTATGCTAGTTATATTTATTATCAACTCTAAAGCAAGACTTAAAATAAAATAATAGTAGTAATAATAATATAAATTAATCTGACTAAAGAAAATACCAACCAAAAATAAAAAAAGGGGTTTATGAATTTTTAACTAAATAGTAAGAAATAAATAAATTAGAACTACGAAAAGCATAATTTAATAAAAATTTTGATTAAAGGAGAAAGAAATAATAATGATGAAAACTTCAGTTAGAGAATCATTCACCACCACCAAACATGCACATCTATCGTCAATTTTTATTGAAATTATCAACCGTAGACAACAATAAGCTTTATTAGTCTTAATCTTTTCTTACTGTGTCATTAAACAAAACAAACTCTTCGCCTAGTCTCTAACAATCAAATAATTTAAAACGAACTCTTTAAATTTAAGATAATGGGAGCATTAAGTAGAGAAAGATATGAGATTGATCTAGACAATAAACAGACAAGTTCGGATTATTTAACCTTGGTTATATTCTCCAATTGAAATAATTGATTCCAACTTGCTACTAATGATGAAAATATCAAGACAATTACAAATCAAGAATTTTAACCTAACAACAAAATTTATTAAAGTCCTATCTAATTGCCCACTCAAATAAAATAAGAGTAAAATCATAAACATTAATTATAGAAGAACATAAAAAATCTCTATTAAATAAATTGAATAATAAAAATTGAATATTAATTATATAACATGTTTAGAGATTTGAATTCACCCTCAACTAAATAGAAAATTTAGCCTAATACAATTGAATTAGGAATAAAAGAGTTGATAAAACTAGTCATGGAGATTAATTTAAAAAACTAACTCTATTTTTATTTTTTCTTCTCTTTATGTGGATGTAATCTCCAATTCTCCTATTGGCTGCCAGTTGTGTGTTTCTTCATAAGCCAGAGGTTGGCTTCTATAATTCTTGGTGGAGGACTTATTTGGTACCATTTTCCTCCTCCAAATCCATGATCAACAAGAAAATTAATGCCTTCCACATGCCATCCACTTTGATTTCAAATCAAAGCCATTTAATTGCCATTGTTCCTCACATACATGCTTGATTAAATATGGCAATTTCATTATTCTTCAATTTTCCTTCCATATCATATAAAGTCTTGCATGTGCAATTGCCAATTCCAATTCTTTATTTGCTAATGCATGTCCACCGAATGCTGGTTTGCCACGGCTTCTTGACTTTATTCCCCTTGTCTTTCAATTGGTTTCCAATTTAATCTTGATTGCTTCTCAAATTAAACTTCTTTATGTCTTTTTTATTCATAACCTGCAATTAATTTCTTATCAAATAAAATAATATAATTAACTAGCAACTATAAATTAAGAATAAAATCTATAATAATAATAAAAAAATTAAGACAAAAATTAACATAATAATATATAATTTAATAAAATAATTAAATTAAAAATTAACTAAAATAATTAGAGTATTTAAGACTAAAATAAGAAAAAATTAGAGAAATTAATAATAAAATATAGAGAAAATATGCACTTATCATATATAATGACTCAATATGAAATAATAGGCTAGATTCCATTGGAAGAACACAATTATTTGAACTTGTTTAGCATTTTAATGAGACAACTTGTGCTCCACTGAAAATAAATTTCCACAACAGAATTTTATTAAAATTGAATAAATGTCAGCAAAATTTATTAAATTAACAAGATGTCAGCAAAAATAAAATCTGTGGGCCATAAAGTTATTACAGGGCAATTCCGGGGAGTATAAAATAATATTTCACAAAATTCTGGCCCCAGAAAATGATGGAACAACATAGATAGACATTAACCCGCCTGTGAGCGTGCAGCAGACACCCCAACAACCTTCATCCTCCGCCAACATCGACGGGTTAAAACACCCATCATGCATCTCTCATTGCCACGTCCACGTGTCATCATCACAACAGTAGGATTTCCATGAAAATCCAACGGCCACCGTTCTATTCCAACTAACACCCCTAGCTTCCCACCAACACTTTCTGATATACGTACCCCCTGAACCTTTCTCTTCTATTTAAACAAATCTTTCTTAAGCTGGTGAACCAACCCCCCATGATTTTATTTTTATTCGCTTAGCTTAGCTTACAAAAAAAAATTTCCCCTTCACTTACAAATGTCCGTTTGGTTTCTGTGCGCTCTCTCTTTATTGTTTCAAGGCTTTTGAAATAATTATCTTTTTTGGTCGCTACACATATCGTTTTGGACCCGTTAAACGAAATATTCATTCCGTGGTAACATCTAAACTATGGAGGCATCGCTTGAGAATCAAAGTGGAGGCAATATTCCCTCGGGAAAATTGTGCACTAACATTGATCCATTGAATTGGGTATCAGCTTCGGAGTCGTTGAAGGGGAGCCATTTGGATGAAGTGAAGAGGATGGTTAGCGAGTACAGGAAGCCTGTGATAAGGCTAGGTGGCGAGACCCTGACGATAGCTCAGGTGGCGGCGGTGGCTAGCCGTGATGTCGGGGTCACGGTGGAGCTTAACGAGGAGGCCAGGGCTGGCGTCAAGGCTAGCAGTGATTGGGTTATGGAGAGCATTAACAAAGGGACAGATAGCTATGGTATCACGACTGGTTTTGGTGCAACTTCTCATAGGAGGACCAAACAGGGAGCTACCTTGCAAAAGGAGCTCATTAGGTAAAATTTTAAAAGCCTTTTTAAGTATTATATACATAATTGAGGAAGATTAGTGAATATCAAATGATAATTAAGTTTATGATTATTTTACTGAGTTTCAGGCCTACCCTTATTGAGTTTTCTTTTTTGTTTTTTTAACTGTAGATTTAGGATTAGTATGTGATGATGTGTGACATGTCCGTAGGCAGCTTATATAAATTCATGGAGCTATTCTCTTCTGTCACTCTCATTTGTTTATATGTTTTTTTTTTAAGTTTGTTTTTATCTTGATTTGGGTCCCACAAAATTAATTAAGGTAATAGCTCCGGGGTCTTGTTGATAAGTGGGTTTCTAGTAAATTTAACAGTTAAAATAGAAAAAGCATAATAAAATATTAAATGGTTCAAAACAAAATAATATGATAATAAGAAATGGTTGTGCTACGTGGAACGGCCTTTCACAAATGAAAGAAAGAAGTTCCAAATGAACCATGGGGAGTTTTTTTTTTTTTTTTTAAATATATTTTATTGCAAATTATCTGAGAACTCTTAGTGTATTGTTTTTTTTTTAAAACAAAAGTTACTGACATATATAATTATGTCATGTGAATAATAAATGAATATTGATACATAGATGTGCTTAAAATTTAGTAAGAACTTCTAGTTTTTGGTCCCTCGATTCATGATCTATTATTTATATATTTATTCAAATTTTTTTTAAGGTAGAAATTGATATTAGAGAAGGGATGGGAAATTGCTCAGTTAATAGAAAAACAAAACAAAATTCTAAATATTTTCTCCACGAAAAGTCGTTAACGTGGCTACATGCATCATGTGTCGTATTAGGAAAAATTTAGATTGACCGTCTTATTACATTATGCATGTTGTCAAAATGTTATTTTCTCCTTCAGCATATGGGTGCTCAAAAATTAAAAATTTTCACTATCGAGATAGAATTCCAGATATGTCTCATTCTCATTTGGTAGCACGAGTTTCTCTCAGTTTTGTGCTAAGAGTAAGACGTACCACAAAAGTAAAATTTATTTATCAATTATCAGTATGGCCTGTCCTTCACAAACTTGTACAGTTTCCCGGACAACGGCGGGCAAACTTTTATTGTCGTTTTGTTTGTTCAGACATACAACATGTGCTGAAGTTATGTGGTAGCAGCAAAATTGATGATCTTGTTTTGTGCACATTTTGTCATGATGCAAATAATTAGTCGCGATCAAGCAAGTTATGTGAGACCACAATAAGTATTCTTGTTTCCTGTCACGACAGGTTTTTGAATGCTGGGATCTTTGGCAAAGGGACAGAATCCTGTCAAATGTTGCCCCACACAGCAACAAGAGCTGCAATGCTGGTGAGGATCAATTCACTTCTCCAGGGCTACTCAGGCATTAGATTTGAGATTCTTGAAGCTATAACAAAGTTTCTCAATCGCAACATTACTCCATGCTTGCCTCTGCGTGCCTCCATCACTGCCTCCGGCGATTTAATCCACTTTTCGTACATCGCCGGGCTGCTAACCGGCCGTCCGAATTCTGTAGCTGTTGGGCCGAATGGGGAGTCGTTGAATGCTGCTGAGGCTTTTAGCCAGGCTGGAATTGATGGAGGTTTCTTCGAGTTGCAGCCTAAAGAGGGACTTGCGTTAGTTAACGGAACAGGAGTGGGTGCTGGCTTGGCTTCTATTGTTCTTTTTGAGGCTAATATTTTAACTGTTTTGTCCGAAGTTTTGTCAGCAATTTTTGCGGAAGCTATGCAAGGAAAGCCTGAGTTTACGGATCATTTGACTCACAAGCTGAAGCATCACCCAGGACAAATTGAAGCTGCAGCTATAATGGAACATATCTTGGCTGGTAGCTCTTGTGTTAAGGCAGCACAAATATTGCATGAAATTGACCCTTTACAGAAGCCTAAGCAAGATCGGTATGCTCTTCGAACTTCACCACAATGGTTAGGCCCTCAAGCTGAAGTGATTCGAGCATCGACAAAGTCTATTGAGAGGGAGATTAACTCTGTGAATGATAATCCGTTGATTGATGTTTCAAGGAACAAGGCATTACACGGTGGCAATTTCCAGGGCACCCCAATTGGTGTCTCTATGGATAATTCAAGATTGGCAATTGCTTCGATTGGGAAACTCATGTTTGCTCAATTTTCTGAGCTGGTTAATGATTTTTACAGTAATGGGTTGCCTTCAAATCTGTCTGGTGGTAGGAATCCAAGCTTGGATTATGGGTTCAAAGGTGCCGAAATAGCAATGGCTGCGTATTGTTCCGAGCTCCAGTTTCTAGCCAATCCTGTGACTAATCACGTCCAGAGTGCTGAGCAACACAACCAAGATGTGAACTCTTTAGGGCTGATCTCTGCCAGAAAAACGGCTGAAGCTGTTGATATCTTGAAGCTCATGTCCTCAACTTACTTGATTGCACTCTGCCAAGCTATAGACTTGAGGCACTTGGAGGAGAATCTGAAGAGCACAGTTAAGAACACAATCAGCCAAGTAGCTAAGAAAGTCCTGACGATGGGGGTCAATGGGGAGCTCCATCCTTCAAGATTCTGCGAGAAAGATTTGCTGAAAGTAGTTGATCGCGAGTACGTTTTTTCATACGCTGATGATCCCTGCAGCGCAACTTACCCGTTGATGCAGAAACTGAGGCAAGTCCTTGTTGATCATGCATTGACAAACAATGAAGATTTGAAGAATGCAAATGCTTCAATCTTCTTAAAGATAGGTGCTTTCGAGGAGGAGTTGAAGACCCTTTTGCCGAAAGAAGTTGAGAGTGCTAGAAGTGCTTTTGAGAGTGGTAATTTGGAAATGCCAAACAGGATTAAGGAGTGCAGGTCCTACCCATTGTATAGGTTTGTAAGGGAACAGTTGGGGGCTCGGTATCTGACAGGAGAGAAGGCGATATCACCAGGCGAGGAATGTGATAAGGTGTTTACAGCGATTTGTCAGGGAAAAATAATTGATCCACTGCTTGAATGTCTTAAAGAATGGGATGGGAGTCCTCTTCCAATTTGTTAATGCTTTCTTTTATGCCTTTTTTTTTATATATATTTGAATGTCACTTCGAAGGTTAACAAATAAAATTCTTCTACTGTGAGGATGATACTGTCTCTATAATTTTACTTTTGTGTTCTTAATTCTATTTTTTCCCTGCTTAAAGTCTGTAATTTTGGTGAAATTTATGTGCAGTTGCAACTCAATAATAAGATGGGCCTTTGACAATCAATCGCAAAATTAAGCCACTTCTCAGTTACATTTCTTTGGTCGTCTCCTTTTTATAAAATAAATTATTAGGGGTAAATATATTCCCAACTCAAATTAAACATACTCGAAAGATTCAATCAAATGATGAAAATAATGGTAATTGAAAACTTTTTTTCCCTTTTTACTTATAATAAAAATTACAAGTATCCAGGTATATACAGCAACAAAATTCTCCAGCAGAAAAGACCGGACAATACAGTTTCAAACCCCCAGGCCATCTTGAAAACCCTCTGAAGAATGCTGAGCTCACAGTTCTTCATGGTGGTGAAGCTAAGCTAGCAAACGCAAAATGTATAGCTTACTAACGGTCAGTCAAAGTTCTTCGTCGTGGAGCCAAGTTAAACGAATGCAAAATGTGTAGCTTACAAATGGTCAGTCATCATCTGACAAACAAACAATGTCTACAGGTTCACTCATCTGCCCGGGGTTAGCCTGCAAACTCTGCATGTTAGATTCAGGTCGGACAATTGGAACACTTGACGAACTGAATTCTGATACTGAGGGTAAACTGCCGGGCAGAATTTGACCTGCCCCACTTCTATTGTCAACAAAATCCATAAGCAAATCCATGGCTGACAGAGAAGGATTGGGAACAGATGGCACAACTCCAGACGTTTCAGGCCCCGGTTGACAATAATTTAAAAGCAATTATTGAACAAATATCTCCCAAGTTGACAATCTTACCCAAAAATAAAAATAAAAGAAAATAAAAGGAACAATTTAAAAGCAATTATTGAACAATAAAAAGTTGAGGAGAGGGTTGGCAGATTTAAAGCTGCATTATCGACATTCATAGGCAAACCAAATATACCAGAGGTAGGTGAATTATGCAGTTAATAGCATGTCCACGAATCTATCAGAGTTCTTAGGACGCCGGCTTCAGAATACGGTTGTCCTGTGCAGAGTGCAGTTGATGCGTCTTGATCACACTTTTAAAAATATGTCATCAACTTCTCCTATTAAGTGACGGATATGGATGTTCTACTTATTATTATTATTATTATTATTATTATTTTCCTTATTTATTTTGTAATGAGTGATTAGAATTGAGTTAAATTAATTTTTCTCTGAATTATGAAGATAAAGATAGACAAAAAGAGAAAAAGAATAAAAGAAAAATGATCTTAGTCATTGATCGAGACTTTAGACATACAATATTTCAGTTTTTTTTTTTTTTTTGGTTGGGATAGAGATAGACATACAATATTTCAGTTGCCTTCATAATTAAGTTCCCACAATTCACGACTCTTTTAAGTATTATGGTTGACGGATAGTTGTAGGCCAAAGAAAAAAAAAGTATCAAATGTTTATAAATTTACTTTAAAATTTTTTTTTTATGAATTGACCTCTGTGATGTAGCCTTAATAGCTAGCATAATATTTTACTCTTTACTTTTACATGCTCTTTCAGACTTTGAGCAGTAAATAATTAATTCTTGCTTCGCCCTTGAATGAGTAGGAAGATTAATCAAAAGGCATTTGAATTAATCAAGCATTATACGGGTTATTTCACTTTATCTTTATGGTTACGAGGAACTTAAGATATCATACATATGGAAAGTGAAAAAAGAAAAATATTACTACGTATTATATGTAAATGTCTTAAATTTTATTTATTATGTATTGATCTATCTACACTGTTTATGAGAAAGAAATTTAATATTTTCTCTTGATTTGAATTTACGCCTTCATGAATACATGAATTATGTGATTAGTTGTTTATAAATAATAACAATAATAAAACAATGGATATAATTACACCGAGTATGCGTGTGTTAAAAAAAATCCTATAAAAATTAGACAAGTTCAAATTAACACAAATCCCTAATTCGAAATGACTACAAATACTTAAGCAAAACATTGCATGCTATTAGAAAAAGGTACTTAAGGTTTCTAAAGTACAATATCAATTTGGACGAAACTGTAGCAAAGAGGAATGCTAGAGAAATGAAGAGGAAAAAAAAAAAAAATTAAGCAAAGAGGAGAGATTTAACTTTCAAGTGGAGGACAAGTAAGAAAATGGAAACTCATGATTCTTGGTGAGAAAAGGGAGTGGAATAGAGTTGGATTAGGTTTACAAATGTTTGGTAGGTTTAATGCATGCTGCTGTTCCACCAACCAAGCTCTGGTGCTTTCACAGCACTGGCCAACTTGTTCGCAATTTTTTTTTTCTTTTTTCCACACGCATGATTCTCTTAAATTAAAAAATAAAAATAAAATAAAATATATATATCTGACTA
Organism: Citrus trifoliata; assembly: GCA_018350135.1. Taxonomy (NCBI): domain Eukaryota; kingdom Viridiplantae; phylum Streptophyta; class Magnoliopsida; order Sapindales; family Rutaceae; genus Citrus; species Citrus trifoliata. The sequence goes on along the minus strand of CM031391.1, from coordinate 6,760,875 downwards.
ACGTGCATCGGATGCATTCAGCAGAAAATAAGATATATACAATTTCTTTTGATTATTATTTATAATTTTTTTCGTTGAAAATAAAACTTCCATTTTTGTATAACGTAGGTTTTTTCGTTGAACATAAAACTTTCGTTTTTTGTATAATAGTTACATGTGACCATAATAAATACCATTATTATAAACGAAAAACAGGTCAGGGATAACAAGAAATCAATGACAACTGTACGGTACAGCTAATGCACCGTAGTGGAACTGGAAAAAAAGGATGCACGTTTTCAAATTCAAGCGGGTTGGTGAAAGTATAAAGGTCTTCACCAACCGCCAAAAAAAAAAAAAAAACTGTTTTGGATCTCGTCTCCAATGGTAAATTTTCTTTGTAAATGATCGATTGACAAATCCACAGAAGAATTCTAGGCGATCTTATAATTAATACCGCCGGCATCTTTAATTCCGTGGGCAGCCCAATAAAATTTTATATTATGTAAGTGAAGTTATGGTATGTGAACATACATAAAGATGGTAAATGGGTTGAACGGTACAAAATACGGTATAGGTATAATATGTGTTTGTATAGTATGATACGACATGATACGAATACGTTTCGATAGGGCATGCGGTACGGCAGAACATGCACGTGATACGTGTCGGGCCTAAAATTTTAGATATGCGGGATTTAAAAGTACGGCACTCGAAAATGTACGTAATAAGCACGCTTCATTGATGGGTTAGCATGCAACTCGTGGGCCATCAATAGCATGTGGAACAAAACATATCAACGTAAAAATTTTTAATGAAAAGTAAATATAAAATATTATGATTTTATAAATATCTTGAAATTAAATTTTTTTAATATATTTTTTTAGCATAGGCTTTTTAAAATTAATTTAAGTCCTAGATAAATATTCTATTTTTTATGTTTGAAATTTATTAAATGAATAAATAAATATCTTGATTTTATAAATGATAAATAAAAAATTTTACGACATTAATATTTCATTTATGAAATCATAACTTAGTTAATAGTTAATGGAGATATGTTTTATTTTTTAAAGAAATATTTTTTATATTTATGCACAAAAAATAAAATTATGAATAAAATATTTTTATGATAAATTAAAAATTACATTTTCATTCAATGGAGTTCAAGTGCAATTATAATATTAGTAGTTCAAATAAAATTAGGTGTAATTATTATTTTAGGATTGTAATTTTATTTTTCATTAATCATTACGATAATAATAATAATAATAATAATAATAATAATAATAATAATAATAATAATATAAATTTCAAAGCATTGTAATTTATTTAATTTAAAGCAATTTACAATTTAAAGCATGCACGTTTAAATTTCTGTCAATTTAATTTCCGCAATTTAATTTAAAGCAATTTAATTTTCTGCAATTTAAATTTATGTTTGCACGTTTAAATTCCGCATGCATAGGAGACTGATCGGTATCAGATCTCCCATATAAATTCTACGTTCCTCAGAGGTATAGAGACCGGATCTCTCCCCTCTGTTGTAATTCTCTTCTCCCCCCTTCTTCAGAGCACCACTTCCGGGATCCGGATTTGGTACTGTGTTTGTATCTCAGCCATAAAAAATCTAAATAAGATTTGGTAATGCACCTAAAATAAACTAACCACGTTTAAAGAACTTAATCTCTATTTGGTAAAGACTATAAAACTGGACAACCGCGATTAAAGAATTTAATTATTATTTGGTAATTGAAAATTGATTTGGTATATCGGCTGGAAACTTGGGGATGAGGGCTACTGGTCCAACAAGCAATTAAATTTCAGCTGTAAAACATCTCAGCTGGAGCGTTTCCCCAGAACGCAACGCTACGTACCATTTCAAGTTTAAAATTGGACCAACCGCGTCTCCAAACCGCAATCAATAAGCATTCCAAAGCAAGTACATTCAATTTCCAAAGCAATTGTAATTCAAACTTGGTAAAACTAGTTAGTTAAAACGAATCAACCACGATTCAATTTGTTTTATTAAATTATTGATAAAGAATTCATTTTGAAAACACACCCTGTTTTCGGTCCTATTTCCTTCTGGTATCAGAGTCAAGTAGGGGAAAAGTGTTTTATTGTTTAGAGTCTTCGTGTTTTAAAGTCTTGTGTTTTATTTTGAAGTTTGTTTTTTGTGGTGAATTTTTACTGGTTGTAAGTCCCGTTTTAGGATAAGAAATCCGCTGAGGGCTGTAATTCCATACCTGTAGCCATTCTGACCAAACCAAAAGTAAACCATAAGGTTTTAACCATGGATCCTCTACTCCATAGGACATCATCATTTTCTAGCTTTTCTTCCGGGAAGACTAGTGATTTAAAGCATGTTGTGAGTTCAGAAGAATTCATTATTGAGAACTTTGATAAAGCAATTGATTGTTGGGAACTTCCAAAAAAATCCAAAGAAAAGATTTACAAAACAAAAATGCTTGATCTTTTAAAAAATGATTATATTATAAAGACTGAAGAACGTGACATAACTCTTTCAGAGCCTTTTGAAACAATTCATTTGTTTTCAGAAAAGTTTTTAAAGAAATTAAAAGAAAAGAATTTCAAATATATTCACATTGGTCTAATCCAAGTCGGTATAAAGCCCTTAACAAAAGAAGGCCTTGATACTTCTATTTTGGCCGTTCTAAGAGATGGGCGATTAATCTCTTTTGATGATTCTTTACTAAGTAGCATTGAATCCAGTCTGTGTAAAGGTCCAATTTCTTTTGATTGTTACCCGAATATAACAATTTCTCTTAAAGACAAAAATGTTTTAAAGAGCATGATTTTACAAATTAAAACCCATAATTACAAAATGATTAAAGGGTCAATTCCAGTAGCCTTAATTTTTAAAATTTCATACAAGGTTATGGTCTCTGCTTTTAGCACACAACATAGATTCCAGTCAAAAAGAGATGAAACACTTCTCTTACAGACTGATTTGTCTAGAGCAAACACCGTTATTCCAAAACCAATCCATTGGAAAAATGTCAATCTTCCAGATGAATGGATCCTTGAAGGAGCTGCCCCACCGGCAATTCCAAAACAACTTGAGCCAAATACAGAGTTACAAAATGTAACTCAGTATTCCGATGGTAAAGTTAAATTATCATTCAGAAGGTCTACATCATCCATATTTTCTGATAAAGAGTCGTGCTCAAGCATTCCTTCATTGGAAAGAAAATTTACAAAAATCCCTTCTGTCATAAATCTTCCATATCAACCTACAAAGAGTCAACCGAGGTTTTCCACCTCAGATATACCCAATTCTTCAATACATTCTGTTGACTATACTACAAATGTTCCACACCCTATTTATACTAGTAGTCAACATGTTCAAAGTCAGGAAGAGAAGGAACCTTCTCCTCCAACGTCTCCTACGTTTTCTGCTGTTACAGAAAATGTAATTAATGTCATAGAAATGAAATTTGAATTAGATAAGACATTTTTGCATAATGATTTTTATTCTGATTCAAACAAAGAAAAAAGACTTTGGTTTTTCAAAAATTTTCTGAATAAAAGAAAAGAAATCCAACAAACTTATTATGAATTTGTGAATTTTCATAAAGTTCATATATTGTTTTTTGATTGGTTCGAAATATATTCTTCTGAGAACAACATAAATTATCATTTCAAAGAGTCAAACCCTATTACTATTAGGAAGAAAATTCCTGAGTGGAAACTTTCTGATAGTGACAGAACCATAGAATCTGAACACCCACCTATTCGGAGTCTAACCATTGATCATGGCGAACCTCCTGTTCAAATTAGAGCATCACCTTACAAAATCCCTAAACCAAATGATTCTGATGCGAATTTAAGTAGTATTATCCAACAGAATAATTTCTGTAATACTAACTTAAATACCATTGGAAAACAGTTGACTAGGATAGAAAATCAATTTCAAAAGTCAACTATCACTATTCCATCCACTTCTCCCATTCCATCAAAATCGGATTTTGACAAAAAGCTTAAGGAACCTATTTTCAAACCTTTTCAGGTTTCGAAAACTAGTCAAAAGCTTGTCCAAGAGTCAAAATCAGATTTTGCTAAAGCCATTAGAGAACAACTAGATAGGATAGAAGCTGCTTCGTCTTCATCTAGTAAAATACAAATAGCTCCTGATACTCCTCAATCTAGCAAGATTGGCGTATTATAACAAGATGACCAAACTTCAATAGCCTCTTCTGATTTAGAAGCTTTCCAAGAAGAATCTATTCCTAAAGCCAACAAAATCCATTGGGAATTAGCCCTTCCCACTGTTAAATCCCCTCCTGATTTAACTATAGACAATAGGCCTAGTGCATTAAATCAATCCCGATATAATGCATCATCTGTCTATGAATGGAACATTGATGGTATGTCGGAATACAATATTCTAGGTGTTCTACAACAAATGACCATGGCAGCCAATGCCTATAAAACTCAATCGGGAACCTCTGACATGGCTATTGCAGAGATTCTCATTGCAGGATTCACGGGTCAATTAAAAGGTTGGTGGGATCATCTTCTCACTAGGCAGCAACAGACGGATATCCTTAATGCTATCCAAATTGATGAAAATAGAGCCCCTATTCTTGATCAATTTAATAATCCTATTCAGGATGCTGTTGCTACTTTAATCCTTACCATTTCCCTTCATTTCATAGGTGACCCTTCTCACCTTAGAGACAAAAACGCTGAGTTACTACACAATTTGCGATGTAGGAAACTTAGTGATTTCCAAGTTTACAAAACCACTTTCTTTACCAGACTCTTTCTTAGAGATGATGCAAATCATACTACTTGGAAAGAGAAATTCTTAGCTGGTCTACCTACCCTTTTAGGTGAAAAAGTTAGGAATTCCATCAAAACCCTTTATGATAACCGTATTCCTTATGATGAGCTCACCTATGGTGAACTTGTTAGCTTTGTCAATAAGGAAGGTTTAAAGATTTGTCAAGACTTGAAGTTACAGAAAAGACTAAAACAAGAGCTTAGGCAGTCTAAGCGAGAACTTGGTAGTTTCTGTAAGCAATTCAATTATGACCCTTTTAAAGCTTCCACCTCCAAAGATTGTAATGGTAAGTGCTCTTCGAGACCTTACAAAAAACATTACAAATCCAAAAGCCATAGGAAATCCTTTCTTAAAAATAGGGAGTCTTTTTATAAGAAACCTTCTCGGCCTTATAAGAAGTCCAAATTCCCTAAAAAGAAAGATTTTAAAACCACACCAAAAACTCCTTTCAATTTCAAAGAAGCCATTTGTCATCGATGTGGTATGAAAGACCATACTGCAAAATATTGCAGAATGAATAGAAAACTTCATGAACTTGGCCTTGAAGATGACATTCTTTCCAAAATTGCTCCGCTTATGATTGATTCTTCAAGTTCTGAATCCTCTATGACAGGGGATAGTGACCCTTTACAAGTCGATGAGTTAATTGATTCGGATACTTCTGTATCTAACAGTAGTGATTCTGAATCAGAGTCTTATTTAAAGAAAATCAATGTTTTGACTAAAGACCAAGAAACTTTTCTTGAACTTGTAAAGCATATTTCTGATCCAAATCTTCAAAAGGAATATCTTGAAAAACTTTTGAAAACCATGGATTTCAACAAAGCTGAGACTTCTAAAGTCCCAATTGTAAAGAAGAATTCTTATGATCTTACCGATATTTTAGATAAAAAGAAAACAAAAAAATCGGTTCCTAATATTCAAGACCTCCAAAAAGAGATTAAGGATATTAAGTCCGAAATCAAGGATTTAAAAGAAAAACAAAAGAATGATTCTGAAACAATCTAACTTCTTTTGCAAAATCATTTACAGGATGATTCAGATAATGAGTCAACTCATAGTGAAAATAATATTGAACAAAATGTTGATAACATTGAATCCATTCCAAATGATTTTCTTTTTGTTTTAAAGCAAGTTACTACTCGAAAATATTTGATTAAAGCCACTTTGATTTTTTCAAATGATTTTGCAATTGATGCCATTGCTCTTTTCGACACTGGTGCAGATTTAAATTGTATAAGACAAGATATTGTTCCCCAAAGATTTCATGAAAAAACAAAAGAAAGGCTTTCTGCCGCCAATAATTCAAAATTAAGAGTTGATTCTAAAGTTGAAGTTTCTATTCATCACAACGGTTTTGAATTTAAAATTTCTTTTATTCTTACAAATGATATTCACCATGCTGTAATATTAGGAACTCCTTTTATAAATCTTATAACTCCGTATACTGTAAATTATGACAGTATATCTTTTAAAGTAAAAAGCAAAAAAATCATTTTTCCTTTTATTGAAAAACCAAAAACAAGAAATTTGAACATTGTTAAAGCCTGTTCCATTTATCAAAACCGAATTAATAATCTAATTAATTCAAAACAAAATGATTTAACTTTTCTACAAAAAGATTTGAGCTTACAAAGAATTGAAAATGATTTACAAAGAGATTTTATTAAAAGGAAAATTTCTGATTTCAAAACTTTAATTGAAAAAGAAATTTGTGCTGATCTACCTTCTGCTTTTTGGAATAGAAAACAACACTTGGTAGATTTGCCTTATGAAAATTCTTTTGATGAAAAACAGATACCCACTAAAACTCGACCAATTCAAATGAATATGGATTTAGAACGACATTGTAAAGATGAAATAAATGATCTTATTAATAAAGGACTTATTGTAAAATCTAGGTCACCTTGGTCATGTGCCGCTTTTTATGTAAATAAAAATTCTGAAATTGAGAGAGGCACACCTAGACTTGTCATAAATTACAAACCTTTGAATAAAGCTTTAAAATGGATTAGGTACCCGATACCAAATAAAAAAGATTTGCTTCAAAAACTGCATTCTACTTTCATATTTTCAAAATTTGACATGAAATCAGGATTTTGACAAATTCAAATTCATCCAAAAGACCGTTACAAAACTGCTTTTACTGTTCCATTTGGACAGTATGAGTGGACTGTTATGCCCTTTGGTTTAAAAAATGCACCATCTGAATTTTAAAGAATTATGAATGATATTTATAATCCTTATTCTGATTTTTGTATTGTTTATATTGATGACATGTTGGTATTTTCAAATTCGATTGACCAACATTTCAAACATTTAAAGACTTTTTATTTTGCCACCAGAAAGGTTGGATTGGCAATTTCTAGTTCTAAAGTTTCTTTATTTCAAACAAAAATCCGGTTCCTAGGTCATCATATTTCCAAAGGAACTATTACTCCCATTGAGCGATCGCTCGATTTTGCTGATAAATTTCCTGATAAAATCATGGATAAAACCCAATTACAAAGATTTTTAGGCAGTTTAAACTATGTTCTTGATTTTTGTCCTAACATCAGTAGGCTATCTAAACCTTTGCATGATAGATTAAAAAAGAAACCTGCTGCATGTACTGATGAACATACAAAGACTGTTAGATTAATAAAGAATTCCGTAAAAAGCATTCCATGTTTATATCTTGCAAATCCTGCATTACCTAAAATAGTTGAAACTGATGCATCTGATTTAGAATATGGAGGTATTTTAAAGCAAAAGGATAATAATAAAGAACAAATTGTTCAGTATGTTTCGGCCCATTGGAATGATTGTCAAAAAAATTATTCTACTATTAAAAAAGAAATTTTTTCCATAGTTTTGTGCATATCAAAATTTCAAAGTGATTTATTAAATCAAAAATTTTTACTTAGAATTGATTGCAAAGCTGCAAAATATGTTTTAGAAAAGGATGTTCAAAACATTGCATCAAAACAAATTTTTGCACGATGGCAAGCCATTTTAAGTGTTTTTGATTTTGATATTGAATTTATTAAAGGTGATAAAAATTTTGTTCCTGATTTTCTAACTCGTGAATTTCTTCAAAACAGATAATGCCGCCAAAGCGCAAAGACAAAGGAAAAGGCATAGCCAAAGATTCTGACTCCCAAAAAGCCTCCAAAGAACCCCAATCTACTCCCTCCAAAGACAAACTTTTATCCTCAGCCATGCCTATAAAATCCTGGATCGAAATGGTTGAAGAAGAAGAACAAAGCACCCAATGTAAATCCGTCTCCTCTGAACAACAAGTTAAAGAGTGGATGAAATCCATTACAAAGTCCCATGAGCTAATGCTTGCCTTACAAGGCATTTCAAAATCTAAAACCCTTTCTCAGATCCCTGAGGAAGACAAACCAATTTCTAAAGAAATTACAAAACTTTCCTCCCAAAGCCAAAATGTTGTCATTTATGGTGAAAGCTCATCTTTTCAGATTGCTCTTTCCCAGCCAACACCTTCAAAGAAAATTTCCGATTGGTTTGATAAATCTCATTTTCAAAATGTTTTAACTATGGAACATTGGTTTTACCATTCTGATCCTTTTCAAGCAATTTCAAATTTTTTCCCTAAAGGCTGGTTTTTCAAACCATGGGATTTAACAAAACCCCAGTCATATTATCAAAGCATTCTTGAAGCCACTGAGTCTGTAAAATTCAAACATTTCTTTCTCAGTGAAACCCATTCTGAGCCGGCCTATTCCACGGCCACAATTTTAAAAGTTTTGAGTCCAAACCAGTGGGGCGACCAACTGCATAAATACAAATCTTTCCCTCCAAATTTTCAAATGCGTTTACCACACTGTTTGGTGTATTCCTATTGGGATTACCAGCAGGCTTGGTTTAATACATTTTTTATACAAAACCCTAAAAAGTCTCATTTATGGTTATTTTTCTTTAATTCAAAAATAACCGTCCAAAGCCTTCCAAACTGGTTCCAGCAATGGTGGAATTATTTTGGTTCAACTCCACAAATCTTAACCCCTAACGCCACCCATTGCCTGAACCTTTTTAAAGTACATTATACCCCAACTGAATCAAAGAAAAGATTTTCTCCCTTTCTCTGTTTTTGTACCAACTTCTTCCTCCCATGGGTATGGATGTGGAATTTCAGGTTTCATACCCAAGAAAAACAACTCCTTATCCAAAGAACCTTCAAAGTAAAATGGTGGTCGAAATTTGATGAAAAATCCAAACTAACCGAAACCCTTGTCCAAAATTGGCTTGGATCAAAAGGTTTTCTGCCTCCGACCATCAAAGAATCCAAAGCCCAACAAACTTTCCTTACCCAAAAATCCAAAGCCCAATCTCTTTTGGCCAGTGCCAAAACTGAAGAGGAATATTTCAAAGTCATGCAACAACTTCTCGCCACAAGATCAGAGACGTCAGTTGCCAGTTCCAGCTCAAGCACCTCGGCAGATGAAGAACCTTTTATCTCTCTTGGTGATGAAAATGAAGATGACTGCTTCGGTATTTTTTCTCCTATCAAGCATTAAAGATGTATTATGCATTCGTTTGTATATATGTACAATTTTGTACTTAAAAAAAAAAACAATTTCAATTTATTTCTTTCGGGTGGTCCACTGGACACAAGTGAGAGCGCACATGTCTCTTCACCCGTTTTCTGTATTTCATACGTATGTATTTTGTACTTTGTATTTTGTATCTTCTTGTACAAAGACTACTATTCAAAGATACGATCCAAAGATTACTGTGCAATTAAAGCTCCGCTACAGTGTACAGTGCCGACTTCCAAAGACTACTGTGCACTTAACATTCCGCTACAGTACATTTGTATAAAAACCCGGAGGAAGACTTAGACTCCTCAGGTTCTTCATTTCTTGAATTCAGTTTCTCTCTCTCTTCTTCTCCTCCTTCTCTCTAGATCTCTCTCTCTCTCTCTCTTCGGGAATAGGAAATCTGGAATCGAAAGACAAAGGAAAATCTTTCCTGTCTTGAGATTAATTTTCCCATTATTTCCCTTTCTTAAAAAGAACACAATCAATGTAAGTGTTCGATCCAGTTTAAATTTCAAAGCATTGTAATTTATTTAATTTAAAGCAATTTACAATTTAAAGCATGCACGTTTAAATTTCTGTCAATTTAATTTCCGCAATTTAATTTAAAGCAATATAATTTTCTGCAATTTAAATTTATGTTTGCACGTTTAAATTCCGCATGCATAGGAGACTGATCGATATCAGATCTCCCATATAAATTCTACGTTCCTCAGAGGTATAGAGACCGGATCTCTCCCCTCTGTTGTAATTCTCTTCTCCCCCCTTCTTCAGAGCACCACTTCCGGGATCCGGATTTGGTACTGTGTTTGTATCTCAGCCATAAAGAATCTAAATAAGATTTGGTAATGCACCTAAAATAAACTAACCACGTTTAAAGAACTTAATCTCTATTTGGTAAAGACTATAAAACTGGACAACCGCGATTAAAGAATTTAATTATTATTTGGTAATTGAAAATTGATTTGGTATATCGGCTGGAAACTTGGGGATGAGGGCTACTGGTCCAACAAGCAATTAAATTTCAGCTGTAAAACATCTCAGCTGGAGCGTTTCCCCAGAACGCAACGCTACGTACCATTTCAAGTTTAAAATTGGACCAACCGCGTCTCCAAACCGCAATCAATAAGCATTCCAAAGCAAGTACATTCAATTTCCAAAGCAATTGTAATTTAAACTTGGTAAAACTAGTTAGTTAAAACGAATCAACCACGATTCAATTTGTTTTATTAAATTATTATTATTATTATTATGCTGATTGGTTTAAAAAAGTACGTCTAGCACGTGGACTTGAATAAAGTATGCTAGACACGTGAGCTTTTTTAAGCACGCAAACTTAAAAGAAAAAAAATATAGTTGGTGGGCTTTTTTGGACACGGCCCACGGCACATCCCTTATTAAAAAAAGGTGGGCACGACCCCATTGGCCATCATTAAGCACACATGCCAAAGCATTACCTTTATAATCTACAACCTTATTCTTAAATAATTTGTTTATGCGATAATTATGTTTTTTATTTGCATCATCACCACATAATTTTACTTATTTAGTGTGACGTATGTAATAGTTTTAAGTACTTATTTAATTTTATGATTTTTGTTTTTGTTATTGCTTGGTTATTTTTAAGTAGAGTTTTTTAACGAATAAATAAGATATTTTGTATCTACTAATAAAAACTCAAATTTTAAATTTTTAGGAGTAGAGGTTTTAAAATATTATAATGTCTATATATCATTTACTAGAATATATATATATATATATATATATATATATATATACTTGTAAAAGCTCTATTAATTAACAAATGCTCTAATCAAATATGGGTACTATTTTCTTTTCTTTTTTTGATAAAAAAAGAAAATATAATTTCATTTGCCAAAAATAAAAAAATATTTATGAAAAATATTAAGATCATATTATTAAAAAAATCCAATATAATATACAATCAGACAAATTAACATAATAGAGTTCCATTTCAAATATCGCTCTTTCAACTCCCTAGTCCCTACTCTCAATCAAGGAGACTTTTATGATTGATAAAATAATTAATTAGATTCTCAAAGAAATATTCAATATATTATCAGTAAATTTCTTCATATAAATATATTTGATTGCATCCCCAAATGGGAATTTCAAGCAACACCTAAATAAATTAGGTGGATGTAGAGTAGATTTTGAGTTTGATTTGATGATCTAGCTTGCTTGAAGAGTTTGGTTGATGTAAATACTCGGACGCTCGCTTATGTGAGAAGTATCATTATATTTATAGAATTTGAAATGCATTGAGAACCTTTTTGTCCATTACTTGCTTCATATTATCGATTACCATTTCATTAATTGATCTTCTCTTTAAGCCCCATTACTGAGTTTCCACTTTTAGACTGGCTGTGTCTTCAACGTCAATCATATGGTCCAAATAAGTCGCAGTGCATACGCATTTCAACAAATAAAAATATGATTTGAAGAACTTAATAAATGTTTTTTGAGAGACAGCAAATGATCTTGAATGGTAAGAGCAACTAATGGTGGCAACCAACACACTTTACCTAAATATCACGTCCTTGTAATTGTTGGTGTATTTGGTTGATGAGACGCATGTAGGGCCAAATCTGAACAGTAAGATTACGACACACTACTTTCAAAATATTAATTATTATTATTTTGATTTATTATTATCTTGTCATTTAATTTTACTTTTAATTTTAAATATAACCAGCAGGTAGCTACCTGATGAAGGGTATTCAACTAGCTAACAAACAAGTACACGGTATGCATGAGATGATTTCATGGCAGTAACTGGCACTAATTTTGGATTCATGCAGAAGAAGGTTACAGTAATTATGCAAGTCGTGAGAATTTCCTTGGCAGATTTTATGCACTGTTTAAATTATTTCATTTAACTAATCCCTGATTTTACATCAAATTTAGGTATATCCCAATACCATGCGAATTTTGGTCGCACAAAAAGAAAATTTAAAAAAAAAAAAAAACTAAAGAGTATGTTTTTTCAAAGTCATCAATGAGCACCTTTTTTTCTTTTAGGGAAAAATTGCCCCCCTTTATTTAATAAAATTAGTCATTTATCCCTCTTGTTCTAAAATTTACTGAAATCCCCTTACGTTAATAGTATTTTACTATCAACTTTTTTTTTTTTTACTTCAAAATGAATTTAAAAGTTGATTCGTTTTCTTTTAAGAAAAAAAAAGTTGATTCATTGTTCAATCGAATAGATTATCAAATTACTGTAAAAATAAATTTGCTAAAATTCCCTTGAAAATGAGAATTGGTTAGTTTATGCTCAAATAAAATTGGAATAAATTTATGGTTAATTTGTGAATAACCCCTTTTTTATATATATATTTGCATTAGTATACATAAAAATCAGTTTTAGAGCTTCTAAAAGAAAGCTGGCGAAAGAATATCTTTATAAAAGTTATCAGCACAAATAAAATTCTATGAATAATTTGTAAATGGAACAAGAGATGAGAACCATACAAATCGGTGGTTCCTATTTGAAGAGGAATATAGCTTGGTTTCGGCACACGATTTGCGGAAATTTTAGTTACAATTTCTTAATAGTTTTTCGTTAATTGAGATAATTTAAAATAATTAATTGTTTTCTTTTGTTTTTTTTTTTTCCTTTTTTCCTTTCCTTGACAAACATATGTAGACAAGAATATAACAATTAATTCACAAACGTTTTGATTCATAATTATTCGAAAGGATAAGAATTTTTAAGTCCTAACGAGAACTCTACATCTTTGTAAAGATATTTTTTACTATAAATGATTGTAGGCTCATTTAATGTGAAGGCATTTTTATTTTCCGTGTAGGATCTATTGGTTAACAAAATTTTGAGAATCAATTATTAGTTAGAATTAAATCTTGCTTTATTTTTTCTATTAAAACAATAAATTTGTGCACTTACTAGGAAATTCTTTAAGCGAATGAGAATTACTTGTCTTTATTAAGGATTTTTCATTTATGATTATCGTAAGACAATTATGGGAAGACAACAAAACTCTTGGCCACATAGTTGTGATCTCCTAGTTTCATTATTGAGGTTGCTGATTGACACATCTAGTAAAAATTCTAATAGCATTATCATAGTACACTTATTTTGAAATATTAAAAAAAAAATCAATGGATCGTCAGTTTTTATCTTCTTTAACGAGAAGATAGCAATTCATCTTTTAATATTAAACAGGCCTTTAGCATATCATTATCAGAATAAGTAAAATAATTTTTAAAGTTAACATATTTTTTTAAATATAATATTATAACTACAAATTCCTATATAATTTTTTTATTTATAAATTGATATGACATAACATGCTTAGTTGAAGTAAGATATAAAATTATATAAATAAATTCTATGGCTCAGTGATATTTCATTCAATTATTATTTTATGCTATATCAATATGTACAAAAAAAGATTATAGTTGTATTATTATTGTTTTAAAAATTATAATAATATGGATGGGTTTGTGACCATTGTATATATTAAGCTATGTAAAATAACTTTAATTAGCCATTTTTATCATTTCATTAGGAATTAGGGATGCCTTTTAAATATAAATGAAAACACATGTCAATACTTGAGATATCTTAAAAAATTACAAAAGAAGGAACCCTCATTAGCAAAAACCCAAAATTTAAGTCTATCAAGAGGCTTAGATTATTTTCAATTAGTTAATTATTTTTTTAAACTAATAGCCATATGTTAATTAAAAAAACACCATTAAATGGTATCTTCAAGATAAAAAAAAAAATCAAAACATAAGAATTAACAAGGATCTAAAATTAAAACATATATATTGGTAGTGTCGTTAGGGTACACTAAATTTAAAACATTACTAATAATATAAACAATTAATACATAGTGAGTAAGGATTGGTTCTACAAAAACTATGCTAGTTATATTTATTATCAACTCTAAAGCAAGACTTAAAATAAAATAATAGTAGTAATAATAATATAAATTAATCTGACTAAAGAAAATACCAACCAAAAATAAAAAAAGGGGTTTATGAATTTTTAACTAAATAGTAAGAAATAAATAAATTAGAACTACGAAAAGCATAATTTAATAAAAATTTTGATTAAAGGAGAAAGAAATAATAATGATGAAAACTTCAGTTAGAGAATCATTCACCACCACCAAACATGCACATCTATCGTCAATTTTTATTGAAATTATCAACCGTAGACAACAATAAGCTTTATTAGTCTTAATCTTTTCTTACTGTGTCATTAAACAAAACAAACTCTTCGCCTAGTCTCTAACAATCAAATAATTTAAAACGAACTCTTTAAATTTAAGATAATGGGAGCATTAAGTAGAGAAAGATATGAGATTGATCTAGACAATAAACAGACAAGTTCGGATTATTTAACCTTGGTTATATTCTCCAATTGAAATAATTGATTCCAACTTGCTACTAATGATGAAAATATCAAGACAATTACAAATCAAGAATTTTAACCTAACAACAAAATTTATTAAAGTCCTATCTAATTGCCCACTCAAATAAAATAAGAGTAAAATCATAAACATTAATTATAGAAGAACATAAAAAATCTCTATTAAATAAATTGAATAATAAAAATTGAATATTAATTATATAACATGTTTAGAGATTTGAATTCACCCTCAACTAAATAGAAAATTTAGCCTAATACAATTGAATTAGGAATAAAAGAGTTGATAAAACTAGTCATGGAGATTAATTTAAAAAACTAACTCTATTTTTATTTTTTCTTCTCTTTATGTGGATGTAATCTCCAATTCTCCTATTGGCTGCCAGTTGTGTGTTTCTTCATAAGCCAGAGGTTGGCTTCTATAATTCTTGGTGGAGGACTTATTTGGTACCATTTTCCTCCTCCAAATCCATGATCAACAAGAAAATTAATGCCTTCCACATGCCATCCACTTTGATTTCAAATCAAAGCCATTTAATTGCCATTGTTCCTCACATACATGCTTGATTAAATATGGCAATTTCATTATTCTTCAATTTTCCTTCCATATCATATAAAGTCTTGCATGTGCAATTGCCAATTCCAATTCTTTATTTGCTAATGCATGTCCACCGAATGCTGGTTTGCCACGGCTTCTTGACTTTATTCCCCTTGTCTTTCAATTGGTTTCCAATTTAATCTTGATTGCTTCTCAAATTAAACTTCTTTATGTCTTTTTTATTCATAACCTGCAATTAATTTCTTATCAAATAAAATAATATAATTAACTAGCAACTATAAATTAAGAATAAAATCTATAATAATAATAAAAAAATTAAGACAAAAATTAACATAATAATATATAATTTAATAAAATAATTAAATTAAAAATTAACTAAAATAATTAGAGTATTTAAGACTAAAATAAAAAAAAATTAGAGAAATTAATAATAAAATATAGAGAAAATATGCACTTATCATATATAATGACTCAATATGAAATAATAGGCTAGATTCCATTGGAAGAACACAATTATTTGAACTTGTTTAGCATTTTAATGAGACAACTTGTGCTCCACTGAAAATAAATTTCCACAACAGAATTTTATTAAAATTGAATAAATGTCAGCAAAATTTATTAAATTAACAAGATGTCAGCAAAAATAAAATCTGTGGGCCATAAAGTTATTACAGGGCAATTCCGGGGAGTATAAAATAATATTTCACAAAATTCTGGCCCCAGAAAATGATGGAACAACATAGATAGACATTAACCCGCCTGTGAGCGTGCAGCAGACACCCCAACAACCTTCATCCTCCGCCAACATCGACGGGTTAAAACACCCATCATGCATCTCTCATTGCCACGTCCACGTGTCATCATCACAACAGTAGGATTTCCATGAAAATCCAACGGCCACCGTTCTATTCCAACTAACACCCCTAGCTTCCCACCAACATTTTCTGATATACGTACCCCCTGAACCTTTCTCTTCTATTTAAACAAATCTTTCTTAAGCTGGTGAACCAACCCCCCATGATTTTATTTTTATTCGCTTAGCTTAGCTTACAAAAAAAAATTTCCCCTTCACTTACAAATGTCCGTTTGGTTTCTGTGCGCTCTCTCTTTATTGTTTCAAGGCTTTTGAAATAATTATCTTTTTTGGTCGCTACACATATCGTTTTGGACCCGTTAAACGAAATATTCATTCCGTGGTAACATCTAAACTATGGAGGCATCGCTTGAGAATCAAAGTGGAGGCAATATTCCCTCGGGAAAATTGTGCACTAACATTGATCCATTGAATTGGGTATCAGCTTCGGAGTCGTTGAAGGGGAGCCATTTGGATGAAGTGAAGAGGATGGTTAGCGAGTACAGGAAGCCTGTGATAAGGCTAGGTGGCGAGACCCTGACGATAGCTCAGGTGGCGGCGGTGGCTAGCCGTGATGTCGGGGTCACGGTGGAGCTTAACGAGGAGGCCAGGGCTGGCGTCAAGGCTAGCAGTGATTGGGTTATGGAGAGCATTAACAAAGGGACAGATAGCTATGGTATCACGACTGGTTTTGGTGCAACTTCTCATAGGAGGACCAAACAGGGAGCTACCTTGCAAAAGGAGCTCATTAGGTAAAATTTTAAAAGCCTTTTTAAGTATTATATACATAATTGAGGAAGATTAGTGAATATCAAATGATAATTAAGTTTATGATTATTTTACTGAGTTTCAGGCCTACCCTTATTGAGTTTTCTTTTTTGTTTTTTTAACTGTAGATTTAGGATTAGTATGTGATGATGTGTGACATGTCCGTAGGCAGCTTATATAAATTCATGGAGCTATTCTCTTCTGTCACTCTCATTTGTTTATATGTTTTTTTTTTTAAGTTTGTTTTTATCTTGATTTGGGTCCCACAAAATTAATTAAGGTAATAGCTCCGGGGTCTTGTTGATAAGTGGGTTTCTAGTAAATTTAACAGTTAAAATAGAAAAAGCATAATAAAATATTAAATGGTTCAAAACAAAATAATATGATAATAAGAAATGGTTGTGCTACGTGGAACGGCCTTTCACAAATGAAAGAAAGAAGTTCCAAATGAACCATGGGGAGTTTTTTTTTTTTTTTTTTAAATATATTTTATTGCAAATTATCTGAGAACTCTTAGTGTATTGTTTTTTTTTTAAAACAAAAGTTACTGACATATATAATTATGTCATGTGAATAATAAATGAATATTGATACATAGATGTGCTTAAAATTTAGTAAGAACTTCTAGTTTTTGGTCCCTCGATTCATGATCTATTATTTATATATTTATTCAAATTTTTTTTAAGGTAGAAATTGATATTAGAGAAGGGATGGGAAATTGCTCAGTTAATAGAAAAACAAAACAAAATTCTAAATATTTTCTCCACGAAAAGTCGTTAACGTGGCTACATGCATCATGTGTCGTATTAGGAAAAATTTAGATTGACCGTCTTATTACATTATGCATGTTGTCAAAATGTTATTTTCTCCTTCAGCATATGGGTGCTCAAAAATTAAAAATTTTCACTATCGAGATAGAATTCCAGATATGTCTCATTCTCATTTGGTAGCACGAGTTTCTCTCAGTTTTGTGCTAAGAGTAAGACGTACCACAAAAGTAAAATTTATTTATCAATTATCAGTATGGCCTGTCCTTCACAAACTTGTACAGTTTCCCGGACAACGGCGGGCAAACTTTTATTGTCGTTTTGTTTGTTCAGACATACAACATGTGCTGAAGTTATGTGGTAGCAGCAAAATTGATGATCTTGTTTTGTGCACATTTTGTCATGATGCAAATAATTAGTCGCGATCAAGCAAGTTATGTGAGACCACAATAAGTATTCTTGTTTCCTGTCACGACAGGTTTTTGAATGCTGGGATCTTTGGCAAAGGGACAGAATCCTGTCAAATGTTGCCCCACACAGCAACAAGAGCTGCAATGCTGGTGAGGATCAATTCACTTCTCCAGGGCTACTCAGGCATTAGATTTGAGATTCTTGAAGCTATAACAAAGTTTCTCAATCGCAACATTACTCCATGCTTGCCTCTGCGTGCCTCCATCACTGCCTCCGGCGATTTAATCCACTTTTCGTACATCGCCGGGCTGCTAACCGGCCGTCCGAATTCTGTAGCTGTTGGGCCGAATGGGGAGTCGTTGAATGCTGCTGAGGCTTTTAGCCAGGCTGGAATTGATGGAGGTTTCTTCGAGTTGCAGCCTAAAGAGGGACTTGCGTTAGTTAACGGAACAGGAGTGGGTGCTGGCTTGGCTTCTATTGTTCTTTTTGAGGCTAATATTTTAACTGTTTTGTCCGAAGTTTTGTCAGCAATTTTTGCGGAAGCTATGCAAGGAAAGCCTGAGTTTACGGATCATTTGACTCACAAGCTGAAGCATCACCCAGGACAAATTGAAGCTGCAGCTATAATGGAACATATCTTGGCTGGTAGCTCTTGTGTTAAGGCAGCACAAATATTGCATGAAATTGACCCTTTACAGAAGCCTAAGCAAGATCGGTATGCTCTTCGAACTTCACCACAATGGTTAGGCCCTCAAGCTGAAGTGATTCGAGCATCGACAAAGTCTATTGAGAGGGAGATTAACTCTGTGAATGATAATCCGTTGATTGATGTTTCAAGGAACAAGGCATTACACGGTGGCAATTTCCAGGGCACCCCAATTGGTGTCTCTATGGATAATTCAAGATTGGCAATTGCTTCGATTGGGAAACTCATGTTTGCTCAATTTTCTGAGCTGGTTAATGATTTTTACAGTAATGGGTTGCCTTCAAATCTGTCTGGTGGTAGGAATCCAAGCTTGGATTATGGGTTCAAAGGTGCCGAAATAGCAATGGCTGCGTATTGTTCCGAGCTCCAGTTTCTAGCCAATCCTGTGACTAATCACGTCCAGAGTGCTGAGCAACACAACCAAGATGTGAACTCTTTAGGGCTGATCTCTGCCAGAAAAACGGCTGAAGCTGTTGATATCTTGAAGCTCATGTCCTCAACTTACTTGATTGCACTCTGCCAAGCTATAGACTTGAGGCACTTGGAGGAGAATCTGAAGAGCACAGTTAAGAACACAATCAGCCAAGTAGCTAAGAAAGTCCTGACGATGGGGGTCAATGGGGAGCTCCATCCTTCAAGATTCTGCGAGAAAGATTTGCTGAAAGTAGTTGATCGCGAGTACGTTTTTTCATACGCTGATGATCCCTGCAGCGCAACTTACCCGTTGATGCAGAAACTGAGGCAAGTCCTTGTTGATCATGCATTGACAAACAATGAAGATTTGAAGAATGCAAATGCTTCAATCTTCTTAAAGATAGGTGCTTTCGAGGAGGAGTTGAAGACCCTTTTGCCGAAAGAAGTTGAGAGTGCTAGAAGTGCTTTTGAGAGTGGTAATTTGGAAATGCCAAACAGGATTAAGGAGTGCAGGTCCTACCCATTGTATAGGTTTGTAAGGGAACAGTTGGGGGCTCGGTATCTGACAGGAGAGAAGGCGATATCACCAGGCGAGGAATGTGATAAGGTGTTTACAGCGATTTGTCAGGGAAAAATAATTGATCCACTGCTTGAATGTCTTAAAGAATGGGATGGGAGTCCTCTTCCAATTTGTTAATGCTTTCTTTTATGCCTTTTTTTTTATATATATTTGAATGTCACTTCGAAGGTTAACAAATAAAATTCTTCTACTGTGAGGATGATACTGTCTCTATAATTTTACTTTTGTGTTCTTAATTCTATTTTTTCCCTGCTTAAAGTCTGTAATTTTGGTGAAATTTATGTGCAGTTGCAACTCAATAATAAGATGGGCCTTTGACAATCAATCGCAAAATTAAGCCACTTCTCAGTTACATTTCTTTGGTCGTCTCCTTTTTTATAAAATAAATTATTAGGGGTAAATATATTCCCAACTCAAATTAAACATACTCGAAAGATTCAATCAAATGATGAAAATAATGGTAATTGAAAACTTTTTTTCCCTTTTTACTTATAATAAAAATTACAAGTATCCAGGTATATACAGCAACAAAATTCTCTAGCAGAAAAGACCGGACAATACAGTTTCAAACCCCCAGGCCATCTTGAAAACCCTCTGAAGAATGCTGAGCTCACAGTTCTTCATGGTGGTGAAGCTAAGCTAGCAAACGCAAAATGTATAGCTTACTAACGGTCAGTCAAAGTTCTTCGTCGTGGAGCCAAGTTAAACGAATGCAAAATGTGTAGCTTACAAATGGTCAGTCATCATCTGACAAACAAACAATGTCTACAGGTTCACTCATCTGCCCGGGGTTAGCCTGCAAACTCTGCATGTTAGATTCAGGTCGGACAATTGGAACACTTGACGAACTGAATTCTGATACTGAGGGTAAACTGCCGGGCAGAATTTGACCTGCCCCACTTCTATTGTCAACAAAATCCATAAGCAAATCCATGGCTGACAGAGAAGGATTGGGAACAGATGGCACAACTCCAGACGTTTCAGGCCCCGGTGCCCTGTTGTAAAGACTAGTATTGCATGTAGCCAATGGTGATAGAAGAGGACGCTGGAGAAGTGGGATAGAGGTTGGACGGGCATTACTGGGTAGAGTTGGCAAAACAGAAGGAAGACTGGTTGAAGCAAGGGATGTTGATGGTCTAAATGGTTGTAAATGTGGAGCAGGAGCACGAATTCCTCTGCTGACTTGGTGATTTATCGTAGGAGAGACTCTGGAGCTAACATGGGGTGGTCTTGAAGGAATGCCTGGGAAAAGTGCCGAGGCATGGGGAACTGCAGTATGTTGACTTGCTGCAGGAGATGTAATTGGTATGGCTGCAGGAGTGGAAGTAGTCTGCACAGAAGTGGCAGGTGGGCCAGATGAACCTGCCAAAACAGGAGGTCTTTGCATAGTTTGCCATGGTAGCATGTATGCCAGCTGCTGCTGAATGGTGCTAGAAGAAACCTCTGCCAAGAAAGTAATGCATAGAGCTTACTGGTGATGAAAGCCTTTCAAAAAGACAATGCAGATGAACTCCAGACACATCCACTGGGTTGGTAAACATGCATCCATGGCATGCATATTTGAATAGATCACCATATCATGCATACTTTTTTTTTTGAATTCTGTTATACACAGATTGTTACTGATATTTTAGCAAACATTACAACTAATTTTTATAATCATACTATATAATTGGAACTACCGCCATACATTGACCCACTTGAAACACTTGTCCAGATACTTTAAACCTACTCCACTCACATTTCATAAGGGAGAAACTGTCTCCACTCAATTAGCTGATAACTAGGAGAGTACTGAAATTAACCTCTATAAAACTCTTATGGAAGCTCGAACCCTTGCACTCAACATTGTAAGTGCAAGGTTTCTCCCATTGGACTAAAGGCCCATTAGTCATATCATGCATATTTACTTCACACAAAATCAGGAAAGTACAAAAAGTTAACAATTGCAGTCTAGTGAGGGATGGCCATCTATTCTGGCTGGCAGCCCATACAAATGAGTTTTGCCTTGCCTTTTAGTACTGTGTCAACTTTGTTTTGCCCAAAAATAAACCCAATTATCAACATTAGTAGGCTGAGTTTCACTCCAAGATACAATACCCCATATTCAAAGAGAGACTGTCTGTAAGTAGATATTTCAGAAGTTCTATATAAAATCTTTATAAGTTCTATATAAAATCTTTATATTTTCATGACAAAAGTAATGGCAATGAAATGAGTTGCATACCTTGTTGCATCCCTGCACTGGATGCTTTCATATCTTTCATATCCATCCACTTAGACCTAAAAGCAGCTGCCACAATCTTATTCATCAGAACTTTACTTTCATTTGCATCCAGCTCCTGTTTTCTGAGCATAAATTCCGACTCCATCTCCTGAAGCTTTATCTCATACTTCCTACGAACTTGCTCAATCTCCCGGTCACAATCAGATCTCAGCTTAAGCTTCTGTTCAAAAGATAAGACAACCATTAACAGAAGCACAAACAAGGCCCTACATTTTTTACCGAAGAAGCAATTAAGTAAAGAGTAAACTAACATTTTCTTCATGGCTCCTAATGGCTTCATCCGCAGATTTGTGTAATCTTTCTAATTCATTCTGTAGAGGGTCCGAAATCATGTGAGGGGGCAACCGAGATGCCACTGGGGCTGAATTTTGTACTGCACGATTATTGTAGCCAGAAATCATTGCCGCTGTCCCGGTGTCCACAAAATTTGCTCTCAACCCATCACCAGAAGCATCAGTGGCAGGATTGAGTGCAGAACTTGTTACAATCTCTGAAAGAGCTTGATTAGAGTGCTCAACTTGGCTTTCTACCAATGCTATTGGAGATGGAGCAAACTGATTCACGAAACAGTTTTGACTGCCTGGCTGATGTCCTACTCCACTGACTTCCCTGGTCCCACTAACTACAGGTTCTATGCCTACTGCTCCGTGAATAGATTGACTTGATGCTGCAACATCAACCGGGTGAGGTAGAGGAGGTTCAACCTGCAAAGCAGTCTGTATTTCACTAGCTGTTGCTTCTCCATCTTGCACTCCAGTTGATGCGATGGGTTCAAAACATACACCTTGGAGAGCCTGCACATCAGTGGAAGGATTGACTGCAGAACTTGTTACAAGCTGCTTTGAAAGAGCTTGATTAGAGATCTGAACTTGGTTTTCTAACTGAGGAAATTGATTGGTGAAACAATTTTCACTGCTTGGCTGATGTCCTACCCTACTGACTATAGGTTCCGCATCCGCACAAGCTACAGGTCCTGTGCCTGCTGCTCTGTGACTAGAATCATCTGATGCTACAGCATCAACAGGATTAGATAGAGGAGGATCAACTTGCAAAGCAATCTGTATATCATTAGCTGTTGCATCTCCATCTTGCACTCCAGTTGATGCAGTGGGTTCAGAACATACGTCTTGGAGAGCCTGCCCAGGAGGGGAATCGTTAAATTAAAAATACTGCATAGACGAACATTGCTGCTCATTTAAGACTATCTCAGCTGGGAAAAAAAAAAGAAGAGTGAAACAGTACCTCAACAAGTGAAGAGACAACCTTAAAAATGTAGAAGGCATCAAACCAACAATTTTGTTATATACATGCCCCAAAACAAGTTTATGAACAATTCTTTTGGACATTCAAAATAACCAAAAGCCTAGTTCCTCATACTAGAAAAAAGAACATAAACAATATAGCCCAGAAAATGTCCCCAGCAGCTACTTACAACAACCAACAATAATCCCTATAGGTATAGTATGTTGGTTAATCCTGTGGAGCATAGATATAATATGTGAGTACTATACCTGATTTGATGGCACTGGACTTTCCTCAATGATAGTCTGAGTCAGAACTGGAAGTGGGTTTGCGAGAGACCGTTCATGCAGAGGCAAATTATGATTGAAATTTTCAGAGGTCGTAGCAAATGCTTCATTTTTATCTCCATTAATATTACCAATCTCCACTATTTCACCAGGAGAACTTCCAGGAACCTTCAATAGAACCTCTGCACTAGGAATACATGATGTGGCTCCATCAGGAATTTGTTCTTTAGATAAAGGATTGAGAGAGATGGCATTTTCTAGAGCATGACTGGAATTGACATTCTTAGGCACTCTCAAAGGAGCTTCTTCATTAGGCACGGCTGATATGGCTACGGTAGCAATCTGTTCTACCCCTGGAGGAGAATCCATAAAATTCTCTGTACAGTTACTGGAACTAGCAGCCTCAGGGACCCTCAATAAAACCTCTCCATCAGGCATGCTTGTTGTGGCTCCATCAGGAATTTGGTCTTTAGATATTGGTGCATTCACAGGAACAACATTCTCAAGATCGTCATTGGAACTTACTGTCTCGGCTACTTCCCCAGGAACCTGCGCCTCGGGACTCAATCTAGCCTCATCACAAAATTTTCCACCAGAAGAATGCACAGGCAGAAGGCAATTCCCAGCACCATCACTAGAACTAATAGTTTCAGTAACTCCCAATTGAATATGTCCATCTGGCATGTTTAACGTGGCTCCATCAAGAATCTGTTCTCTGGAACAAGGATTCAAAGGCTCATTGTTTTCTTGATTGTCACCTGAATTGCTATCTTCTATACGTTCCTTTAATCCAGCCATTGATGTTTCTGCAGAAGCTATGGTATCCAATTTATCACCTCCGTTATTGAGCCTAAGTGGACCAGCTACAGTTTCTTGAATTACAGGTGACTCCAACCCTCCCTCCCCGCCGACCGGTGTAATAATGTTAATAAGTTTGTTGTGATTCTGCCCTGCAGAAATGTGAATAGAATTAGAGGCATTATTCTCCTGATTCTCATGAGCGTTATGTTGTTCAACAGCCTGCAAGCATTCCACACTATGTCCATATTCATTGGATGATGGCTTATTTGATAACTGAATTTGTAACCAGGATTGCACTTGTTCCACCCAACTAGTCTGTTTGTCACTCAGCTTCTTCATGGAAGCCACATGCAGTGCCTCAAGATTTTCAAGTCGCACATCTCTGTCACGTTCAAGTTCTTTAAATTTCTCTGCATATTCATTTTCCAATACCTTTAGCTTATCCATTTGCATTTTACCATTACAATGATAACGAATAACAGCTGCCTCCGTTCTTTTCTTAGTCTCCAGTTGTGCCTTTTGTTCCTCATACCTTTTATCAATGTCTTTTTTCTCATCCAGCTGCTTATGGCGAAGTTTCGCCATCTGCTTTTGACATTTCTTCTGGATTCCTCTAATACTTCTTGAAAAATCTTTCTGGGCCACCTTGAAAAGTTCCTGTCGATGAGAAACTATTTCTGACTGAGACAGTCTAGCATTTGACTGATACTTGCTAACATCTTTCATGGACAATTCAAACACTTCCTTCAGACATTGTAACAAAGAATAAAAATAATCTGCCTCTCCTTTCTTGCAGCTAAAATGCAAATGCTTCTTTGCAAGCTCAAGTGACTCTTTATGATCAATTTTCTGTTTCCGCAAAGAAGCTGCAGTCCAACACTGAAATTTGTACCACACAGCAATAAAGCATGCTATTAGACATGCTACATGAGTAACACGCATAAATAAAATGTTCAGACAAGATCAATATGCTTAATCAGAGATGCTGAGAACCCATTGTCCACATGTGCATACAAAAGCTAGCAAATGACAAGAAAATGGTGTAAACACAGAGGAGCGAGAAATGACTTGCTGGATTCAAGATCAGCACTTAAAATCTGGGCATAATAAATATATAATGAGAACCTGCAAGTATTTTTCCAGGTGGTGATCCTACATTATGGTGAACTTTTGGGTACAATCAGGTTCTCATTTACTATATAACTCCATTTCTCACTCCCCATGAACAAAAAACTGACGGAACTTGATGCACATGGCACGTATCCAAGAGGCAATGTTTGTCAATAACTAATAAAAGGTTTCTTCCTCGTCCAAGTCCACAAGATCAACAACCAGAATCTCAAGCTTGTGAAAAATATATTGGATTCACCAAATCTCTACCCATTTTCTCCTAAATGCATAGCAAGTAATCCAACTTTCCTCAAGACTAAATATTAGGAAATTAAACTTAATCTAAGCAGAAAAAGCTTGATAAAAATTTGTTGAGTGACCTACACTGTAAAAAGAGACCACTTGTGCTGACATAGGGGCTTAAAAAGAGCAGTGATGGGGTCTCACTCGCTTTTGGCATAGCCCAACCCAGTAAGAGGCCTGAACAACATTTGCTTATTATCTATATGACAAGCTAAATCAAATGACATTTATGGTTCAGCTTAAGGGGAGTGTTAAAAATTCTATCCACAGAATAAGCATGATGCAGTAAAATGGAGAATATCTATTCCCTTTTAAAATGGATGGAAGTCCACAGAAACTATAAGACAATGTTAGGCTGGGATTATAAAGACAATTGTCCCACTTCTGAAAAAGCATACTAAAGAAACAATTTCCATTTGAATAGGAAGAAAAGTCATACATCTAAGCATGATTTAATTCTTCATCCAAACACAAGTAATAGCCAACTATTTATAATTTATGCAGAAGTACCATCAGAAACAAGACGACAAAGAAAAAGTGGGACATGCTGAAAGGAATAAGTTTCACACCAGAGATATCTCAAAAGCCTGCAACATTGAAGGGGGCTCTCTATCAACATGATGATTGATCATCAGATATTCAAGAAACTTCCCAACCGTATCCTTAACATCCTCCTGCAAAGAAAATAACACATCAAACCTATCACTGGGAAGCAAATAAAGAGAAAAGTGGAAAAGAAGCCTCAGATTTTGGAAAAGACAGATCCAAAAATTAATTTCATTAAAATGGCGACAGGATGCATACTCTGAGTTTTAGAACTTCACAAAGTTTTGCCATCTCTGGCTTCAAAAGAAGATGAAGACTCTTCTGCGAATAACTCAATTCTCTGGAATTTTCTGGGAAATTATTGACCAACATTGAGGAAGAAGCACACGTCCAGTGAATTGTGCTACTATCCGCAGAAGTTCCTGAAGATATAAGAGAATATTTTTCAGAGAGATGAATTAGGGAGCTTCAAGAAAACAAGAGATTCAATAGAATGAGAGAGGGGGGTTGGGGGAGGGTGGATGGGGATGTTGTTGGGGACAGTTTGTGCTGGTGTTCTCATAAGATGAAACGGAGGTGGTATTGTGCATTTACCTTCCTTATCCCTCAAAACAGTCTTTCCTTCTTCTAATCCAGGTTTGAGAGAGGACTGATTAACACAATTGCTAGCCACTCTCCTCTGCTTCTTTGCAACTTCATCAATCTCTAACTCAAGTTTCTTCTGTAAATCATCAAAATATTGAACCCTTTTCCGGCTTCCTTGAGATGAACCAGAATAATATTTCCAGCATGGATCTTTTCCCTCCAACAAATTTGTCCAAAATATATGCGGACGCTCTTCGTCCATCCCTTCAACTTTTGACTCACCAAACAAAGGAAAAGAAGTACTGTAAGTTCCCTGACCTTGTTTGACTTTCAAAATTATATTGAATTTTCTTGTATCATTATCTTCACCATTTTGGGTAAGTATGGTTGAGAACTCCTGCACCACATCGTTTAGAAGTGATTGCTCAAAAAAGTTGCTTGAACTAGAGGCTGGAATTTTGCCACTATGAAATTCATCCAATCTATTGAATAAGTAGGAGGCTCCCCACATAAGCAGCACATGACTAGTACTTGGCCTCATGTTCTGTGCATAGCCATCAGGAGTCTTATCTTGCTTTGCCAGGATCAGTACTTTTTCTTCCACAGTACAGAATGAATATAAACGAAATACTTTTATCTGTCCAAGCTGTGGATCAAGAGTTATCCTTTGCAGGGCTCGCAGGTCATTCACCGGACTCCAGTCACTATGAAATATAATAACAGCATGAACCGAAGACAGTTTGATGCTGGGACGACAAGCACGGGTTTCTAATAGAAACACAAATCTTCCGCTCCCATTATTAAAATTCTGCAGAGCAGCTTTCTTTTTTGAATCTAAAACATTCCCATCCACACGTTCATAAGAATCTGAACCAAATCTTTGACGTACAAAGTCATCCAATATATCTCCAAGAGATCCACCACCAATAGACTGTCAACATAATGTCGAAATAAGAACAAGAGAACTAAAAATGTCAAAACAAGAACAACCGAATAAAGAAATATGCACAATGCAAGAGAAAACACACACATACAAACAGGCACATGTAGCCAGATAGAGAGACTATCCATGCAGTTTGGGTACTCTGTAAAAAATAAAAAGAGAAAAAAAGACAACAGTACAAAACAAAACAAAAGACTAATTGATATGAGAGGAGGGACATATTCAGGCAAAGTGCTCTCGTAGATTTGTGAAGAAATTGCAATGGAATTAAAGACTGAAAAAATTTACGTAATTGTCAATGTTTACCAGGTAGGCAAAGACTAATACAAATGATTGGATAAAACCAATTTATTTATTTTTAATAAACCTCTCAAAGCAAAGATAAAACCAATTTATTTCTTTCTTCTACTTTTATCTATTTTTTTCTTTTTAAACTGCCAGTTAAAATCTCTCCAAATGCAACCAATCAAGTTAAGGTCCCAAACTAGAGTATACAATTGACCCTAAGAAGGTGCATGCTCAAAAGTGTTATAAGCGACTACCATATACCTACTGATCATGCACACTGTCAATTCCCTTCGGAATATGCCATCCCCAGAAGTAGCACAACGCCAAGATGATGCATCGCACATTTGTTGGGGAAACCACAACTTCTGGGGACACTCCTGGGCCAAGTGATATACAATAGCCTAAAATCTCATTCTCGCAAACTTTTGCTCTGATGATGAGAATCTATTTAAATAAAACATAGAAAAGCAAGTTCTTCAAGACCAATAAATTAGAAGAAAATAGGCAGATAAACAGAGTATGGACAGAGCAAATTCTTCAAACCCTTATGCCATCAATGAACCAATACACCAACTTCAATAGTCAACCTCCAGTGTCGTTCTCAAACAATCATACCTTGGTTGTAGAGTAGAAAGCTTTCTTGAAATGCAAATTTTTCAAACTAGCAGAATACCCACTGGAAGAAATTACTAGTACCCAATTTCGCAGAATAGTTGTAACTACTGATTCAAAATATAGATGACTATTTAACAATATTGATATTTGTTAATAACCTGAAATTTGGAACCCATAAGTAAAAAAATAAATAGTTGATACTACTATAATATCAAAACATTCCAAATCTCCAAGTGAAGAAAACACTTAGGGAAAGTATCAAGAGTACATAGGTCATTATCAGTCTATAACAGCTCCTGGAATCTTAGAATCTCCTAAACTACTCTTTACTAAATTACAAATACACCCCCTTAAATGCATTAGAGAAACAGGATCACATCTGTGTCAGAGCATAAAAGTAATCTCAAACCATACACCCATATTAAGAGTTACTGTTAACAAAAACATTAAATATGGTCTTATTATGCAAGCCTCACATCCATTTAACGATGCATGTGTAATCCAACAAGAAATTTCCAAAGCAACAAAATTGAACCTAGATATATAACTACTGGTGGACACCATTTTCTTCAATTCCAACTAGCTTCCGCGGTACTGCATAACAAAATCCCTCCCAACTTTTCCTTCTGGTCATTTCTCTTGGAAGGGTTAACGCTTGTGATACTGCTCAAAGGCACTGACCATAGGCATGTTTGTCACTTTATGGTGTGGTATGTGCAAGAAAAATTCAGAAAGTATAAACCAATTATTCCTTCGTTGTTGTTAAACTGCATAATCTTTATGGTTCAAATTATTCAGCAAGACTTTAGTTTCTTGGGTTATTCCAAGTCCTTGTGTTGCATTATTTGCTGAGAATCAATATGCTTTGGGTGGGGAAGGAAAAGCTTTGTTTGTACGGAAAAGATATCCATTTGCTATTACTGAGTAATTTGGATGGAGAGAGTGAAATTTTTTGAAGAAGCAGGCTGATCTTCTGTGGGCATTTTCCATTTCTTTGTTTCCTCACAGCTTCAATTTTAAATCAATTTGCAGATATTTCTTTTACTTCATTCAGAGATTGGAAGATATTGTAGTTTAAGAATTTCTTTTAATTACATTTCTTTGTGGATTCCTTGTTCACTTTTTGTACATGTCTTCTTCTTAATACAAGTTTCTATGTTTCCAATAAGATTTTTAACTGCTTATTTTCATTTGTACAGTTTGGGACATTCAACATGGACTGCTGGTTCACAATCTTTATAACCAGTCACATTATTAATTTAATTGGTATCACATTTCCGATTAAAAAGAAAAAAATTAGTCCATAATTAGAGCCAACAAGTTTTTCCAGTAATTTTTCCTTTTTATATGCTTTAAATCATATAGAAAAGCTTCATTGTCAGTTGATCCAATTTGATTTATATTAGTTATCAAAATGTTAAATAAGGTTGTCTTATATATAAATGGTACCCCTACTCACTATGATATGGGGAAGAAAAGTGAGAACTACCAATTGGTTTGATGTCGGATGAGCAGCATCCTTTTGGTTCTTTAGATGATATGCAACACATAAGAATAAATTGTTATACGGCCAATAAACCATTTTCGGAAGCAGCCTATCAAATCAGATGCATACTATAGCGGGCAAATAATATTCTAGTAATGAAATCTTCCTTGTCCGTGTTTTATTGCTAAGCATAGTCATGCCAAGCAAATAGAAATAGTATTCAATATTGACACAGCAATTTTATAAAGCATCGATTCAACTAATGCAGAATTCATGAAGCTCTAGAAAACACGTTCCGATAAAAGTTCACGAATAAGGCACTAATAGTCTGAAAGCATGTACCTGGAAAAGTATAATGACTCTTGAACCTTGATTTTTCAACTCTGAGAGCATTGTGTCGAGAAGTTGCAGCTTGCCACTTGCTTTTACTCCAACATCTAAATATTCAGCCAACTCGAGGTCTTTAACAAGCAAACTTTGCAAGGATTTATCCACAAGATATGGATGGTCACAGCACTGAAAAAGAGTACGAAAATATGCATGACACAACATGAAGAAATTTGATCATATTATCCACTAGTGATCATTAACAACATAAAGTAACCAACACTCTTAACAAATTCAAACCCATATGAACCTAAAAGAGGCTAAGCCCATTTAAATATCTTGACCAAGTTGCAACTCAAACTAAATTCATCCTAAAAACTGTAAATAATATTATTTATCAAGATTTATGAGTAAATGAGAATTAAAGTTGAATGTGCGATAAAAGGTGCAAATTATGAACCATACATGTAGTAATAAGACAAAGATCAAATTCAAATAATTCGCACAGACCATATCCAGGCCTACTCCAGATCATACCACCAGCAAATGTTTAATAAATTAGATTCAATATTCAGCAGCTGCCACAAATGAAAGCTACACTCAAAAGCAGTATCATCTAAATTTCATGTAATCGTGTAATTAATGCAAAACAATCAAATAAACCCAACCTTTCGAGCGGAAATAAGAATATCATGGAGGACCCCAACAGGATCATTCTTTAAGGGTGAGCACAGTGACAAAGATTTTGAAAGCAAAGTACCACAATACTGCTCAAGCTGCACATTGGATATCTGTACAGGAATCCAATACTCCACAAACCTAGAGGAGTCTAACTTGCCTCCGTATGCAACATATTTTGACGTCTTCTCTTTCAAACTGCCAAGATTATCATTAGCATCTACCATTAAGTCATCTCTCCTGTGTACATCACCACGAGATTCATGCAGAGACAGCATATTATGGTACTCAGCTGTCTGCT
Organism: Citrus trifoliata; assembly: GCA_018350135.1. Classification (NCBI taxonomy): domain Eukaryota; kingdom Viridiplantae; phylum Streptophyta; class Magnoliopsida; order Sapindales; family Rutaceae; genus Citrus; species Citrus trifoliata. Next base: position 6,729,263 of record CM031391.1, on the reverse strand, counting down.
AAAGGTAAGAACAAACTGAAGAATAAGATACGAGATAATTGAACATAAGAACATTGTAAGTAGAAAGAAAAAGATAGTCACACCAACCTTAGCAATAGAGGCATCACATAATTCCCTGTCCAATTTTTCTCTTGATGTTGGAAGAGAAGACAAAATTTCCTGCTTTGTTGAATCAATGTCAGCCCTGCAAAATACTTGTAAGTCATATAAATAAATCACTCTTCCAAGAGTCGGAGTGTTACAAACTTACAAAAAGACAAATAATTCATAAATAAAGTATATATAGTCCTAAAAACAAAATACACCTACCATCACAAATAAGGTTCATAGTCAACAATAATTTACAGTCTAGGATGCCTGTCAATGCCACAAATAAACCAATAAAGAACACCAAAATGAAACATTACTAAGCACCAAGTGAAAACCACATTTCCTTATTTTGAGACAATTTACTGTTTGCATCTTAAGGAAGCTAGCATAAAGTTAATAAAGAGGAATAAAATTGGAAATCAAAAGAGATGCAAATTTTATGGAAGGAGACCAAATCCTTCGAGCATGCTCTTTAAAACGTGTGGTAAAGACCCTCGAAATTTTATGGAAGGGGACCAAATCCTTTGAGCATGCTCTTTAAGCACAGTGTTGTAAAGACCGCCAAGGGCCACGACGAATGGGTCCCCGTGTAATTGCTAGATGATAAAGCAATAATTCTTGTGGACCATGATTTAAGCTACTCAGTTGAATCTATTAGAAAGAGAACTCTGATAATTCGAAGGGTAGGCTAAAATACATTTAGTCACATGTAGATTTTATTGACAAAATAGGTAACCATTAGCTCATCAAGTTTGCCAATTTTCATTGACACAAGCCTTACCCCACAACCACTAGAAGTTGCAAGAATTCAAGTACATCTCCAGCTTTAAAAATAGGAGTCAAATATCCTAAATAAACGAGGCTTGTGAATATAATAATAGTAAGAAAGTCATTAATGACAAATCGTTTTGACTTTGGACTAAGTTAACAACGACATTCCCTAGATTCTCAAGACCTGCTGCTCCTCAAAGACAAATAAAGGTTAAAAAATTATTCTACTATTAAATATATCATTCTCTTCTTCCTGTATTTTTTTTAATCACCATATTACTGCCCACATAATTCACCCACAAGCAGGTTTCTTCAAGCCATTGATCCTCAGAATTCTACTTCTTCAAGCATAAATACATTCTATAATATCTCTGGAAACAGTTTTAAGTTTCCTTACAGTCAAGAATATACAACTGCATACCCCAATACCAGTCACTAACCAACCTTCAACACAAACTATCAGATCTCCAATCCATTATTATCCCCTGTCAAAATTAATTATTCATGACAGAAGCTTAAACTCAACTACCTTAGTCAACGTTAATCTTGTTTCATCATTAAAGTTCTTCTAGGTCGAAATTATAACTTCATTTCTAGAGCTGTCCCCTACCAATAGTTGACTTTATGTCATTATCCCACAAAAAAAATAAAAATTGACTTTATCAAACCAATATACTGAAGCTCCAAATCAGCTATGCAATAATGATGGAACTAAACCATCAGAGAAGACACATAAAATTAACTTCTTCAAATTCCAATACAGAAATAGAATATATCATGCTCTGCAAACGTTATTAGAGCAGCACAGGATAGTAAGAATGTGGAGCCCTTTAGATTTTGTAATTTTTAACAACATATAAGTATCAGTGACTATTTATTTTCATTGTTAATAAAGAAGTAAAACATCACTTAATTACCTACAAAGCATTTACAGAACTAGACTCCAAAGAAATGAAGCTAAACAGATATTGTATGATCCAATACCTATGCTTCTTAGTGATTATTTATTTTCATTGCTAGTGAAAGCAGTAGAACATCACTTGATTACCTTCAAATCATTTACAGATCTAAACTCCAAAGAACGGAAGCCAAACAGATATTGTATGATCCAATACCTTTGCTTCTTATCACCACATATTCCAGTACTTCTTGCAGGTGATAAAGGGTTGACATCAGCCTGAGAGACACATGTTTCTTTACTTGCAACCACAGCAGAAGAATCAGAAACCATGTCAACTTCATTTCTTTTTCTTTTCAAATGCATAACATTTTGACCCCTTTTCAAGCCAATATCATCATCAAGCGTTCTACTCTCCGTTGTATACTCTAATGACTCAGGTGACAGAAAATTTTCTTCTGTAGAGCACTCCACCTGTGCCTGTTCAGCATCACTGCTTGTCCCTCTGACCTCATTGACTTGCTCAGAGCTGCCATCTTCACAATTGCTGCTGTATTCCTGAGAGGACTTTTCTATCTTGTTCAGCTCCTTGTTATGATCTATGAGTGGAGCAATAAAGTATAACATGATTCTTCAAAGGAGTACAACAAATAATTTTGCAACAGATAAAATTCCCACAGCTACAAACTGCATTAATGTAAAAATGAATGGCACATGTCCTAATCAAAGCCACAAAATATCAGTACTCATAATAATGCAGCTTCCATTATGTTTATGGTATAGCTTTCCCAAGAAATAGCGTGATTTTAAAAACAATAAGCATCATTTATGGGGATTGAAGAAGATATAGACTACCAATTACCTTTAGCTATATATTTCTTATTTCGCTTGAGCAATGCCCTATAAGAATGTGCATTTATTCTCCTTTTTTGCACCTGGACTTGATCTGCATCCTGTTTCTTACTTTCACAGCTAACCTCTTTGGTTTCCATAGTCAACTGTTTCACACTTTTCTCCTTTTTCTCTTTCTTTTGTTTCAGTTCTGATGAGACCAAGCTTTTATCAGACTTCTTTGAACCAGAAGAACTTGATGAGGAGGGCCCCTTACCCCTTTCAGACCTTCTCAAAGGGATTGGCTCAGACTGCTTCTCAAGTCTCTCTGATTTCCTCTTAACTGGAGCAGTTGTCGAGGTTCGCTTCTCAATACGCTCAGACTTCCGGATACTTGAAGGACTTGGAGTCACATTCGTCTTCAACGGTGGGGTTTCTGAAGTCGTATTTTTCTTTGATGATGACGATTCTGAAATCATATTTTTCATTGATGATGATGTTTCTCTTGATGACCTCCTTAGATTAGATGTATCTGGACTTTCAGTGCTCAAACTAGTCACTCCATTCCCACCAGTGTGCCTCCCTTTTGAAATACTATTTCCATCGTCCTTAATTTTCCGACCAGATCGAGTATCATTTGCCATACCTTTAGTTGAAAGGAAATTAGAAATCCACATAAACTTAACAAGAAAAAGATTAAAAGAATTTTATTTTCTGAGCACACATCAATTCAAAACCCAAATTAACAATAAGTAAACAGCTTTTTGACATTTTTCCAACTCCTATTTTCCCATGAAATCCCTCTTTGCAATATAATAAGAAGATGCAACATGCACACAAATAGTATCCCAAAGCATCACTTCGACACTTTGTTTAATGGACTAACTGAGGATGTTAAAATTATTGATAGCAGTGTAATTCCTAACAATTTAAGCCTTAAAACAGCATAAGTTACTCAATAAAGCAAGCTCACTCAATTACAACTCAAAAGCATGCATTTCCATGATCATAAAAAATTTATACATAAAAAATGGACATATATATTATAGCTTAAATTTGGTCCAATATAAAAACGACCTCACTAATCACTAAAAACCAAAACTCAAAAATTCACTTGAAAAGATATAACCTAAAAGCAATGTCAAGGCTAGAACCATTAATTGCCCTAACTCACAAATTTAGCAAAAGTAATCAAACAAACTCAACAGCATTGGCAAGCAAATTTACTAACACAACTACATGAACCCTAAATCAAACCCTAATTCGATAATTACAACAAATTAACGAGTTTATTTTAACAATTTAGTTTGAAGAAGGGATTTGCGATAGCAGGACTAGACTGACCTGCTTGCAAAATGTAAATTGCACAACTGAATTTTCCAGGTGATGGTGAGACGGATGCTTTTTGGTTTGAATTTTCGCGAGAAAATCCGTGGTGACACGAGATTTTCCGAGAAAATAAGTTAAGTATGGACAACGCGAGATGTTTTGTTTTACATTTCCTTTGTGTTATGTTCTGTTTTGGTGATCCACACGCTTCCACTGTTGGGCGGTGTGGACTTTGTGTGTGTGAATTGTGATTGCTACAGTTCGGTAAATGCTACAGCGGTTTTTAGAATTACTGTTTTATCCTTAGAGGTGCAAATGACGAATGAGTCCTTGCTTGTTTGGCACTTGCCACTTTGACATTCACGCTTCGCGATATGTTGGCGCGAAAAATGAAAAGTGATGTTTCCTCCGTACTAAAACGACGCCGCTGAAAAAATAATCATTTTGTAGGAAATGAAATAGAAACATTCAAAACATAACTTTACTTCATCTTGTGATAGGCGAGCTGTTAGTTCAAAATAGTAATTTATGTTTAAAGAGTATTTTTGTAAATTCAAAAAATAAATGTCAATGAATTTGTAAGAACTCAACCAAATCTCATATTGGAATTTGTTATAACATTTAGTGGATGATTTAATTGATAATAAAAAACTTTTCGGTGTTGGGTGGAGTATTGAATTTTTTTTCCTTTTTTGAACTTTAGGAGGAAGGGGTACGTGAGTATTGGTTTTAATTACATTATTACGTGAATTTTTTGTTTAATTTTGTTATATTTAGAATTCGAGTAATTAAGTCTGTATGAGTGTTTCAACACTTAATGTCCTAAGGCCAACTGATCTAGGAGTCACAAGCCTAAAGCTCACGAAATGAGTTTAAAATATGATATTTTGAGATATGTGTGAATAATCTACTGTCTAAAAATAGAATTTTTAATGAATTTTGGAACAAAAATGTTGTTATTCTTTTAATGAAACCCCATAAATAATGTGTTAATTACTTGAACACAAAAGAATGTTTGATAATATTCTGAATAATAAGTGAACGACAAAGAGGTAAAGAAATCTGGGAGAATTTATTTATTTGATAGTTTAGAGGAGAGACGAACAACTATTAACTTGCATGTGAATTTTGTAAATCTTAATTTAATATAACGCTTTAGTTGTTAGGGGTTAGCAATAAGTTGGTTGGGGGTGTGATTAATATTAAAAATTGTTTAATTATCAAGCAATAATAATGTTATTTTGTGCTTATATTATAACTTATATTCATGTGTATGCAATATATTAGAGACTATTAATTATGCTTTAAATATATCTAATTTTGTGTATTTTTGTGTGTTTACTAGGTGAAATATTACTCCAAATAGATAAACGGATGTCAAATTTAGATTCTGAAGGCCCAAAAATCTTAAGATGAGTCAATATCTGCTTAAAATTGGGTTTGTGTAAAAAAAATTAACTTTTTTTGTTGACCGAACACTGATTAAATGATAAAATGAGCTTACAATAAATATGAGGGCATGTGATAGCTGTCAATTTTGACTAAATCTCAATCGTTCATGATTCAATGGCCACGATTGTGTCACGTGGCAATGGTTGATGAAACAAGTTGTAAGATCCGAATCTTTGCATTCGGGTCGACCTGATCCACCTATTAACCCGCCAAATCTCAAACTTTTCTTTGACCAAATTGGACACTTCACAAGATGCCACATGTAATGTTGACTTTTGGAGTTTGACCAGCCGTAGGATCTTGAGCTAATGGTTATGAGGAGCGCATGTATGAAACTTATGATGGACTACAAAACACTGGATTATGAATTTGTTTTTCTATAAATTGAGCCTCATTTTTATATTTTTAGTCATCTCTCTACATTTCTCTTCTTCTCAATTTCTCTCAATCTCCTTGTAATCTTTGTTTTTGAGGTGTGTTTTTAATATTTTTCTTAATTATTTTTATAAATAAATTTAGTTTTATTTTCAATTTTAGTTGTTTTTATTCATTTTAATTATGAGTAATTTAATTTTAATAATCACTTTTATTTCAATTATGTTTAACTAAATAATAATAGTTAGAGTAATTGAAACTCTTAGAAAATAAATATGATTTAATCAAATTCTATTTTTAATTTTATAAATTAAATTACTTTCTATTTAATTTATACGTATTTTATATTTTGAAATTGTGATTTATTGTAGACAACTTGACACAAAAATAGAATTTTAAGCCGATCTTGACTCATCTTAAAGTTTTCGGACCTTCGAAATCCAAATTTGACATTCGTTTATCAGTTTGGAGTCTCGAATTACATAAAATTAATATTTTACCTAATATACACACAAAAAAACACAAAATTAGATATATTTAAAATATAATTAATAATCCCTAATATATTGCATACAGATGAATATAAATTTGACATAAGAACAAAATAATAAACAATAGATACAATACTAAAGTGTTTAATAAACACTAGATGCTGTAGTTTGAAAGTTATGTTGAAATAATTTTTCACTTGTATCATGAAAAATCTATTATATCTTTAATAATTTTGTCAAATTATTATTTAAAATTTATATTTATTATGAATTATTAACTTTTATTTTATAATTACAGCTTTTTTTCTATGGCAGTTGTTGATGTCTTAATCTCAAACATGACCTTATATTATGTTGATGCCAAAATTTGATTTGCTTGGGAAAAAAAAATCATAAGATGATGTCTGCTGAAAACAAAAATATTTACGAGAAGTTTAAACTTTGGGCTAGGATTGTCAAACAAAAAGGAAAAAAAAACTTTGGATTGATAATATTATATCTTTGGATAAAACATTATGTCTATAAACTATTTTAATCACATATGTAGTTATCGTATTTTAAAAGCAATCCTTATTTCCAGATCTCCTTATTTCCAGATCACTTGTATTATAGAGGAGCTTATTGTCACGGGACGAGAGGTTTCGAGCTCGTGCGGCACTCCCGCATCCCATACTACGTGAGTAAGCCTAGTGGAAGTGGCACAATATCTACTGGTTTCGCCCTGCCTTGGGCTCGTCAGGAGAACGGCTTCAGTTCCCAACCAGTGTGCGACAGGATTTTCCTAGAACCCTCTTCAGCATTAAGTCCTCGACTAGTGACAAGCTCCCTAAACTCAACCGGGTCGGCCTGCCTGAACTCTAAAGAGTCTAGGGCATTGTATTCCCCACACACACATTCCTGAAGCACGTCTCCAACAATCAGCACAACCATCATCAACACTAGCGTACAAGCGCATATCTTGGGTGTCACGATTGCGGTCCGTGACATTCTCCCACCGCCATAACTAGGGTTGGCAAAAAAGCCCGGCTCGCGGCTTGAAATTATGGATAAGAGCTCATAATTGACAAAATCCATAACATATGGGCTCAGTCAAGAGCCTGAATAAAAAGTCCGAATTTAAGTCCGGGCTTTATAATAAATAATATATATTTTTTAAAAAAACTGTATAATATATTAATATATCATAAAATTGAAATAAATAAAAAACTAAAACAAAACAATTAAAAATCTCTCATTCCCGTGACCGTGAGTCTGTAAGTGTAACTGTGTAAGTGTGTAACATAGCAAAACAATTTATGACATTGAACTGTGACAAAATCCCTAAATCGGTAAATCCCTCATTCTTTCACTTCTCACTCACCTCTCAGTTCTCACTTCTCACTCACTGTTACGACGTCACCGTGCCGGTGTCTCACTGTTCTCGCCGCCGGCAGCCAGCATCAGTGAGCATCTCCAGATTCCAGCAGCGTCCAGCCAGCATCATCCATCATCGACCCACCGTCCAGCAGCAACAGCAACAGATTCCAACAGCAGCAGCAGCAACGTCTCCCGCATGTCCAACAGCCCCTCCCACCCACCAGCACAGCTACGCGATTATCTAATTTTTACAGAAAGCTCTTAAAGTTTTTGTGTTCTTATTCAAATTTTTACTTCTTCAAATCTTGCTATGTATGAAAGAAGTTCAATGTGGTTAAACTTTGATTTGTGCATAAATCATATATGTTTAGCGAAGCAATAACATGTGCACTAGTTTTCGGGGAAACAAAATAAATGAGTCATTACTTAATTAACTTAGCATATTCCTTTCTCAAGTCACCAGTGGAGACTAGAGACTGGAGGCTGTATTGAATATAGTACCTAATTTATTGGAAATGGTGGTGTTATAATTTTTCACTCTTTTTTTTATTTTTGTTCTGTCAAAGTTTTAAGTTACTGAAATGTAATGATTCGGATCAACACATATCTTTACATGCTTGATTTTGTTTTTTTTTTTAAATAAACATTTGGTGATTTCTGGTGATAATTTAATTCACAATTACGAATCATTACAAGATTACAATATGTACATGTCCAATTGAGCTCTTACGATATTATAATTGCAGAGTGTTTATATTTCTCAATGCTGTTTAATTCCCATATTCATATTATTTTTCTCAGCTTGTATTAACTATTAAGGTGATGTCTCCATTGTATAGTTACTGACATACTGTATGGAGTTCTGGACATTGTAAATTTTTAGCTTATTGTAGTATTATGTATTGGATAATTATGTTTTGAAAATTTATAGTTTTATTTAATTTTTTTTTGAAAATTCGTAAAAGCCCATGCCCGGCCCTAGGTCCGGCCCAGGCTCGTCAAGGCCCGACCCGCCCAATTTGGATGGGCTTTTAAGAGGGCCTGAACTTTTTAAACATTATATGGGTCTGGTCCTGGGCTTGGCAAAGCCCGACCCAAACCCTTAAATTGCCAACCCTAGCCATAACCATGCACGTCCTCGTGCATAAGGAGTACGCCTCGTAAATGTGCACTTCCGTGCGAAAACGTGAAGATCGGCTTGCCAATCTCAACCCACGAACTCCCTGCCTACTTGTTCTCGATCCATGGAGAGGACCCGCGTGCAGACACTATCCACTTAGTGCGAACACTTGGGGGCGTGAGAACCCGCATGTTCGTCCTGCTTGTCGACCCTTACGCTCAAAAGGGTGGGGACCTGCGTGGTGAGGCATTAGAGTGCTTGGCAAGCTCGCGACAAGGGCTTTGAGAAATGACAAGCGCGGCTCTGATACCATTTGTCACAGGACGAGAGGTTTCGAGCCTGTGTTGCACTCCCGCATCCCATACTACGAGAGTAAGCCTAGTGGGAGTGGCACAATGTCGACTGGTTTCGCCCTGCCTTGGGCTCGTCAGGAGAATGACTTCAGTTCCCAACCAGTGTGCGTCAGGATTTTCCTAAACCCCTCTTCAGCGTTAAGTCCTCGACTAGCGACAAGCTCCCCAAACTCAACCGGGTCGGCCTGCCTGAACTCCAAAGAGTCTAGGGCATTGTATTCCCCACACACCCATTCCTGAAGCACGTCTCCAACAATCAGCACAACCATCATCGACACTAGAGTACAAGTGCATATCTTGAGTGCCACGATTGCGGTTCGTGACATTATGCAATGTGACAGGCATATTGTTATCGTATAGGGAAACAAATTTTACAGCTGATTTTCTTGCTAATCATGCTCTTACTCTTCTTATTGGGGTCCAAGTTTTCAACTCGCCTCCTCCAAGCCTAGATTTTTTGTTGCGATATGATGGTTTTGGGATTGCGATCCCTTATTTTGTTAGGCTCTAGCCTTTGTTAGGTCTCATTTTTGTGGATCCCTCTAAGTTACATGCATGTAACTTACAACTCTCTCACATGAATAGTGAGTGGTGTGGGTCCACTCATTATTCATGTGAGAGGGTTGTAAGATACATGCATGTAACTTAGCATTAACTCATTTTTGTACCAAATGAGAGAGAGAAAAAAAAAGCAACATTTTCTTTTCACTCAAATATTTTTATCCAACAATTTTTTAATAGTAAAAAAACTGAGAGTGGGGGGCAACAAAAGTAATCACCACTAGACTTGAGAGAGACCCTTTTGTTAAGTTTAGACTAAGGCTTCGTTTGGTACTGTTTTTCATGTAGAGTTTATTTAAATATAGTTTTTGTTAGTAAAATTTTTATAAATAGAGTTTTTACTAAAAAAAATAGTTGTTTTGTTGTCAATAAGAGTTTTAATTAAAAATTTATGAAATTATTTTAATAAGCAAGTTTTTTAAAGCTATGCTATGAAAAAAAATAAAATAAGATTGTCAAATAAATAGATGATATTTTAAATATTTTAACATTTAAAAAAAACTTTTCAACATCTACTTCTAAAAACTCAAAATTTGAGCTTTTACTAATAGATGTAAAATAACTTATTTAAGCTTCAAAACCTTTATTAGAAAAACAATCAAGCAACAACAAAAATTATTAAAAGAGTTTATGAGATCAAATAAGTACTTATAACCATTAAATAAGCCATACTAAATATGCATTAATACAAAAAATAAAACCGTAAGCGTAAAGGACACGTTTGTAAAGACCAAATGGACAATAGCTTACTAAGATAATAGCTTGCTAGTATGATCCGGATCACTACAAAAACATTTATAAGTCAAAAAAATCTATCGTAGAAATAAAATAGCCTTTGAATAAAAAACAATAAAGTTATCATAGAAACTTCAAAATTGTTATTAAATATCTTCTTTGTTTTTTACTTTTTTCCAACGACTTTTTAGATTTATTATAAATCGGTTTTAAGTTTCAAAAATTAATGTCAAAACATTAAAACTTGAAAAGTTGATTTTAACATTTCAACATTAATCTCAGTCAGGCCTAGGTCTTCTCTTCAATTAATCATGGTTTTATAAGATCAAATATATTAGTTATCTTATTATATTTTAAAACATCCGTACATGTTATATGATTCTTTCTTTAGATTTCACTTTGCAATTAGCAAATGCATTTCTGAAATATATATGTTTATATATATGTATGTATGTATGTATTGATGTATGTATAATAAATCCACACACCCAATAAAGATGTGATAATTATTTTAACCAATGTAAAATCTAAAATAAGTGCTATACTATTTATAAATTGCTTTCATTTTTTTCATTTTTTTTTTTTTTGGGGGTTGGGGGGTGGTTTGTTTTTTATTTTGAATTTTGTGGCGAAGGCTACTGTGAAGTACCACCTCTATCTAGTTCACGTAAGATAAAATTAGCACAGACAGCACCAAGCTTTCATAGCTCAGTTGGTTAGAGCACCCGTTTAGTAAGCGGGAGGTCTTGAGTTCGACTCTCAATGAAAGCAATTTTATCATACAAAATTTCTCTGGAACTGAAGGGTTTTTAAACATATACTGATATACATACAAAGAAAAAGAGGACAAATGGTAATTTCTTTACACATATATTTTATTGCCACAACGTTCATGATTGAAAAACAACAAGTAGAAAAGATCCAATATAGTAACTCTATTTTAACTCTTCAACGGCCACGAGTAGCCGGCCGGCAACTGATGATATATCGAATTTCTCGATGTCTTTTTCTGTTACCATACTGTTATGGCATCATCAATGACAGCAGCGAAAGCGACGGTATCATCTCTGTAATCTCTTATACTTACAAAGCTCAATGAAGACTTCTATGTGCTAGTTTAATTAATTTTATGTTATCTAACATGGTTTACATCTTGTTAATCATTTTCTGGGCAAGCATTAGTTCAAGCTCAGGTCAGCAATATTATGACTACTCGGATTGCTCTTTAGATCCTGATAGCTACCCCGGTTCAAGATACACCTGCAATTCCTCTCAGAAGTCATGCCTCACATTCTTAGTCTACAGAGCTAACCAGCAATTTCAGACTCTATCAAATGTCACGGGCTTGTTCCAGGTGAATCCCGATGAGTCCAATGAGGTGCTTCGCTTGAACAACCTTACTTCTCCTTCAAAGATGCTCCCACCAGGGAGAGAAGTTCTTATCCCCATTAATTGTTCTTGCTCAGGCCAGTTTTTTCAGGTAAATTTTAGCTATGCAGTCTCTGGAAGCACAACTTACTCGGATATTGCTTGTTCAGTTTTTGAAAGTCTACTAAAATCGCGCACACTTAGTGAGGGAAACCAGCTTCAAGAAAATGACCTCAAGGCTGGTTCCAAGCTTCATGTGCCTTTAAAATGTGCTTGCCCCGATGATTTCTCAAGCAGTAAAGGAGTGAAGTACCTTGTGACATACCCTTTTGTAGAAGGCGATACTCTGGACTTATTGAGGATGAAATTCGGGATCGCCCTTGAAGATTTATGTGCTGCCAATCTTTTGGCCCCTAATCCTACTGTTTATCCAAACACAACTTTTCTAATTCCGCTGAAGAAGTATCCGATTATGAATATCCAAATCACAGATTCACAGCCTCCTAGTCCTGGTTTTCTTCCTACGATTGATATTGAGACAACGGGCCAATCAAAGTTAAGGACTTTGTACGTTGTAGGATCAGCTGTTGGTTTCTCTTTGGTACTTGTAGCATTGCTTGTTTGTGGATTATATGTGAAGGCCTTGCGCAAATGGAAGGTTGAGAGGTTGCTGTCATTCAATGCTAGAAGCTCATGTTCAATAGCTAGCCCCCGATCTGCTCAAACTGCTAGAAGCTCTACAAATTCATGTTTGTCTCCGGATCTCCTGGTCGGAGTAACATACTCTTTGTGCAATTACAGCATTGATGAGCTGAAGAGAGCAACAAAGGGCTTCAGTGAAGATGCCAGGATCGGAGACCAGGCCTACAAGGGCATGATTGATAATGTTCAAGTGATGATCAAGCAGATGAGATTTGAAGATACTCGCCAGGTAGTCGATGTACATTCCAAGATCAATCACATAAACATTGTGAGCTTGCACGGTTTTTGTTATGGAGAGAATGTCACTCCTTGGCCATACATTGTTCTTGAACTTCCTAGCAACGGCTGCTTAAGGGACTGCTTGTTTAATCAATCTAATTATCTTCGTTGGCATAAACGTACGCAAATAGCTTTCGATGTGGCAACAGGCCTTCACTATCTGCATCATTGTATTTTCCCCACCTATGCTCACTTGAGTGTAAACAGTAGAAACATTTTTCTTACCACAAGCTGGAGAGCAAAGCTTGGAAATGTTAGACCCTTGAAACGAAACAGCAGCATATCGTCAAGTGTCAAGGGTTGGGTTGCGCCAGAGTACTTGCTCCATGGCTCAGTTTCAGAAAAGGTAGACATATTCGCGTTTGGGGTTGTTTTGCTTGAGCTCCTGTCGGCAAGAGAGGACATGGATGGAAGATTGTTCAAGGATTCTATTGGATTTTTAGGGGGAGCAAGTGAAGGGGGTTGTTTCGAACGACTGAGGAGTTTCATGGATCCTGCGCTTAAGCAAGATTACCCTCTTGCAGAGGCTTTGTGTTTAGCTGTTCTAGCAAAGGCTTGCGTTGAAGATGACCCTCTGCACAGGCCATCCATGGATGATATCATGAAAGTTCTTGCCAGAATGGTATGATTCAGTTGCAAGACAATTGTTACATTTCACTTATTATTATTAGTTGTGTCAGAGTACTGAAGTGAGAATGTATGCTTTACGTAGTATTGACTATTGAATAGAGTACCAGAAGACTTAAGGTTTCAAATATAACTTAGCCATTAGTGAATATTGGTTTCAAATACCAAATCAGTATTTAGATTCCATTTGTATTCTCACAGAATCTAAACAAACACTTTGCTCTCAGAACCAGTAAAGACCTGGCGGATAGTGGTTATGTGACACAAAAATGACCATTAATTTTGGCCGCTTGCTAATGTCTTGGGGTTTAAAAGAATATATTAGTTACATCTGTGACAATAAATTTATGCTGTAAGGTCATTGACGGAAAGCGGAGCTTATCATATTCTATACTATTATTTTTACCACCGAAAATCAAAATTATACAAATGCTCAATTAATTCCTATAACTTGGATTAATTACTTAGTTAGGCCTTAATTACCTAGTCAGGCCTTGTACTTAAAAAATTATTCAAAAGGTTCTTATTTCTAATAAGATATGCTTAATTATTCTTTATTTTTCACTTATTGCATAGAGATATTATTTTACCCTTAAAATTTTACATCTTTACTTGTAACAACTATGAAAATCATGAAAAAAAAACTATGAAAATAATGATATAAAAGCCTAATTGGGTGATTAAAGACTAAAACAGTGTGCCAAAGAAAAAATCAAATATAATTTCATTTGAGCATATAATACATAATTGTTGAAAATTGATTAAAAAAAGTGGCAAAATGGTGGGTGGTTAAGCAATCATCTTTGAATTCAAAGATGGTGGGTGGCTAGCCATTGAACAAGGAAAATGGGTAGGTGCCACCCATGGAAAAAAGAAAAAAGAAAGAAAAGGAATTTGGCGATAAATAGAAGAGTGCTCCTCCTTATTTTGGCATCCAAATCTCAAAGAAGCAATTCAAGTTTTAGTGAGATATTGACAAAGAAAAATATTCTTAAGCATGTAGTTATATTGAAGGAGCATTTGGCTCCTCAATATGAGTATTACGGGTTTGCTTGGTTAGGGAATATTTTTAGGAATCATGTATTTGAGACTTAGGTGAGAGAAAATTATTCATGAGAGTGTGGTTGTAATAATTTTCCACATAGTAAATATTTTTTCTATGGTTGTCTCTCGACAACGACCGTGGTTTTTCTTCGAATTTAGAGTTTTCCATGTAAATCTTGTATTGTATAATTGATGCATTCTCCATTTAATTTTTCTGTTAATTTGTTGCTTGACAAATTACTTGGAGTGACTCAATTTCCTAACAATAATATCGTAACAATGGCAAATATATTAATCTTCCAAACTGCCAGTGATGAATAGGATCAAGAATCGGTCCAATTTTTCACTAAAATTGGACTTATTCATTAATAAGATCACGTCCTCAACAATAAATAACCAACAAATGAAATTAAAAACGAACTGAAGCAGTGCCAAAAATCCAGCTATAAATACGTTGCTAAATCATGTGACTGAAAAATGCATAACAGGACACTATACTAACTATAAATTAAATCTCCGTCTACTAATAATCATTATTAATAATATAACCCAATTCAAGGATTTTGATCCTCATCGTCTGGTCTGTAAGATTTCACTATACGCAAACTTATTGGTTGTTGTGGTCTTGCATTAGTATCCGACTCCTGCAAAAAAATATTAACGCACCAAAAATTTCGTGTTAATACTGTAACTATAGGCTTCTTAAATCATATTAGAAATAAAAAAAAATATTTGAACTATAAATAAAGTTACGATTTACATCGTGCACCGCTACACGAAGTGATCTCACTTGTTCTCTTGTTACAGTTCTCACCTGATAATTAATCGTACCAGTAAATTATAATTAAGAACCTTAATATTAATTAACAACAAATTTTTTAAATGATCTAAATAAATTAATATCAATGATTTAAAGTCGAAAATTAAGATAACCTTTCTAACAATGGTCCAAAGTACATTTTCTGTGCAAGGAGGAATAGTAAGAGAACCAATATATCTGAAATATTTCCTGCTGCCTATCTTTATGCCCCTTGGATCGATCACCCCCACCACTGTTTCTCTTTCATTTGAACCAGCAACTTGTGTTAAATGATCTGATATCTGATAAATAAATAATTAATTAGTTAATTACTGGGCATGGGAAAATGAGAAAAAGTGAAAAGAAAGAGAAATTAATAGCTTTCTGAATATGGCAAGAGGTCTACGGCTCAAATTTTGCTCACATAAATAAACAGAAAATTTATCTTCTGATCATATTAGGTTAAAAATAATTACCGATTCCAAGAAAGAATCAGGTCTTCCAATCTTGTACATGATCCCTACAACTGCAATCTTTCCATCTTGGCTCTGATGGACCATGTGTGCCTCCAGAGCAAATCTGCATGCAGTCATACGTGAAACATGCATAAAATGAGAATTAGCAGCAATCCCATTTTATTGTATCACTAATTGATTTTTTTTTTGGTTCTATATTCATAACTAGGACCCAAAAATAAACAAAAGTAGTACCTCTGGCCATTGATAGTGTGCTCAGAAGGAGAGTGCCAGTGGCACTGCTGTAGTACGTACTCGGTTCCATTTATCCTAAGAGTTCCTGCGCCACCTTCCCATTGTAACTGCATCCACAGATAATCCAAGGAGATATAAAGTACGGTATATTAACAAATGAATCACCGGCAGGTTCTAAACTCGGGTGGTCAGTTAAAGAAAATTAATTTGAAAATCATTCGACGAAGCTGAGGGGTTTAATTTCCTCTTCCTTATTTATCTAATTAATTAATTTAAATTACCATCATATCATGGCCCCTATTCTTGAGAGTGGCATTAGAGGGCTTGTAACTTCTTTTAAGCCTTCCTAGATGGGAAACCACTTGAACTCTGTCATTCAAAAGATCAATTGGAGACTGCATTCTTCCATTTTTACACGCACTCCATTCGCTGTGAAGCTCTCCCCATTTTGACGGCCCATTCTCTCCTCCTTCTTCATAATTGAACTCTATCTCATCATCTGCGGAAATACCATAAAATCATTTGTAAATAAACCCAAAATTAGATTTTTAAAAAGGCCATGCATGCATTAGATTATTACTAAAAGCATCAATAGCGGGAGCAACAGGTAGCCACTGCGCCATGCTTTGTTTTTGTTTTATGAATCAAGAAATACATTTTTGATGGAAGAAATTATCAAAAATGTTTTTTTCTTTAAAACAAAAGGAGAAACAAGTGAAAAAAAAAGATGCTATTTTAAAAAAAAAAAATTTAAAAATGCTTCCAAATTGTTCTCAGTTTGGCAATTCTTACCAACTTCTTGAGATATCGCTGTGCCAGAAAGGAAAAGAAGAACAACAAAGAAACAACAGAACAAGACCTGGATTGCTATTTTCTCCATCGATCTGTTTCTGCTTTTTAAGCTTTTCAAGACTTGGCTAATTAGCTTAATTATTTAGCTGCTTATATAGCCTTCATTTGTTGTACGATTCCTCTTTACTTTAATTGACAACAATTTTCTGAATAATTCGTCTCAAGAATAAACATTACATCTAGTATTTTCTATTCAATTATTTTTTTTTTCTGGTCGCACAATCCATATTAAACTAGCACATATTAGAAGAACTTGTTTATGTTGGTGTGCTTTTTTTTTTTTCCCTCTCTTTCTTTCTTTCTTTCTTGCTTCCAAAACTAGAATATGTCCTAATTCCACTCGAGTGACGTCTGTGATGAATTGAATAGAGCAACATAGAAGGTTAATTTTGCATTTCTTTTTTTTGGCTAGTGGATGGACCATCAAGTTAATTAATTATTTCCTCCCTAGGAGTTGAATTAATGTAGAATCGGCCAACTTGTTTGTACATGTACAACATATATATAGAACTATGGAAATTAATCAATTCAAGATTATGATAGATATTTAGTAAACGTAAATTTTAAAATAAATTGATTTTTTTAAGGATGAATAAACTGATGTTAAACTATAGAAATTCGATATGATAACTTTACTATATAATCGATAATAGTCATCAGTCAAGAAAGCTGGGCGGCACCCGAAAAATATAATGTTAAGGAAAGATTATGCTTTGTTATGAAATTTTAGCCCATATGTATTATAAGATCGAATTATTAGTACTATTATTTTTTGTTGTAGCCATATCAAGTTTGTTGTATTTCAGAATCGCGCCTCAAATGTCAATTCCAGGTTTCTCCCATCTGATCAGTTCGGTTTTGGTATTAGTTCATAGCTAAAAAATAGCCTATAAATCGACTGAAATTTGAGAAAAATCTTAAAATCGAACTGGATTAACTAAAAAAAAAAGCCAATCAGTTTGAGATCTGATAGATGTGGCATCTGCTTGTCATTTGTAAATATATACATTTTTGTTGTAAAATTAGATAGAATCTCAATTGGTCATAGCTTTGTTCAGAAGAAAAAAGGAGAGGGCAGATGTCAAAATAATTTTTTAGTCCATATTTTTTTAATAAATGTGATGCATAATTAAGTTATAATAATTCAACAAAAGAAGGTCATAGGAAATCACCAACCTCTTGCATAGGCAAAGCGAGGAAAGAATATATTTAATGGGCCTATAATTTTGGGACTATTTAACAAGTCAATGATTATTCATATGCAAGTCTCTTTCACCAACTTTGGTGCGGATATTAAAATAACCAGAAAGGAAGATATGTTAAAAGGGTCTTGGTAAGGTACACTTAATATTAACTTACGGCCTAAGAAAGTAAGGTAATTCAATTTATGGCCCTTCAGTTAGTCATTTTGCACAAATTATTTTGAGATCTAACGAATAAAATTGGGAGAATATAAATAATATCAAATGTGACCTAGGGATTGCTTATGTTGAAGAATATATGATAAACTTGTTATGAATCGTTCGATGGGGTATATGAATAAATATAAACAGTTCTTTTGGGATTATATAATATTAAGCTGAGTCATCTATATATTAACTATTTAGCTTCTCAATTAATTTTTTGAATAAAATTTTTTATTAGAATATAAATAGATTATAAATACCATGTCAACAAATCAATCAATAATAAGTTATTTTTATTAACAGTACCGACACCATATTGTTAATGCATGACAGATTCAAGTCATTCAACCCTCCTTAAAAAAAAACTGAAGTTATAATAAGGAATGCAATATAATATTCTACCAATAAAAACGTTAGATATATATATAGATAGATAGATAGAGAATGAAAAAGTCTTTCTCTAGTGCAAGTGCCTTTTTTTTTTTTTTGTACGGACATACTTTTAAACTAAATACACACACACACACTTTTTTAGTGTGAACGCCATCATTTTTTTTATTCATGCAAATGCTGCTTAATAAACTTAGTTTTTAACATGATTTTATAGTATATTGAAAATTAACTCTATTTAACAACATAGCTAAACAACGTGTTCACATTAAAAAAAAAAAGTGACTTACCCAAATTTAGAAACAACTTATTTTTAGTGTTGGAGAAAACAAATATGTAAAAATTTATGAATAATTGAAATATCTAATTATTAAAAAAAATTATATGTTACTTTCATTAAAATCATGCAAAATTCAACATAGTAGATGACGTGTCGTTAGACTAATAAATAAGTGAACATCTTGTCATTTGCATAGTAATTGAGAAACATGTGTGTCATTTCCGTTCGAAATTCAAATGACGAAGCATACTATTTACACAAGTCGTTTAGATAAATAAGGAGGACGATAGGCTAGTCTCACCTTTCTTACATGCATGGCGCGCCATTTGGTTGCATTATGGAATACGATGGGTCATCTGGTACCTGCTGGTCATTCAAAATTTAAAATATTATGTGTAATGCCATTAAAAATAAATTACTTGTCATGTCTAAAGTAAAATTTCACGATGATCGTTTGTTCAAAAATAGAAAAATAGAAAAGAGAATGGTCTTTTCTTTCCTTTTCTTGCTTTTTTTAAGTACATTTTTTTAAATGTAAAAAAAGAAAAAAAGAAAAGAAAAGAAAAGTGCATTTCGGGACAAATGAACTACCTTGTATTTTCTTTTGGCTTAGTTAATGGTCCTTCGATTTGCTAATTTTAGTTTTGTAAATGGTCTCTCTATCCACATATATTAATACTATGAAAAAAAATTAAATATTTCAAATAAAATGTATTACATATAATAGGTACCATTTTGCAAATAAAGTGTGAGTATGTACACATACTTGAGCATTATTTTCAAGTTTTTTTGGGTAATTTTACCCAAATTTAGAAATAACTTATTTTTAGCGTTGGAGAAAACAAACATGTAAAAATATATGAAACATGTAAAAATATATGAATAATTAAACTTAATTATTAAAAATAATAAATAATCTATTACTTTCATTAAAACCATATAGAATTCAATAAAACAGATGATGTGTCGCTAGGCTACTAAAGAAGCAAACGTCTTGTTGTCCATGATGATGAAGAAAAATGCACGTCGTTTTTGCTCAAAATTCAAATGACAAAAGCGTAAACAGTATGCACTAGTACATACTATTTACGCATATCGTTTAGATATATAAGGAGCACGACCAGTCGGTTGCTTTACTCTTGCGTGCATGGCATGTTGTGTGGTTGTAGTATGGGAAATGACGGGTCATCTGGTACCCGCTAGCCATTTAAGTTTTAAAATATTGCATGTAAAGCCATAAAAAATAGATGACTTGTCATGTCTTGAGCAAAATTTCATAATAGACATTTGTTCAAAATAGAAAAATAGAAAAGCATAATGAATGATATTTTCTTTTCTTTTCTCCTTTTTTTTAAGTACAAGTTTCTTTTAAGAACATAAAAAAAGAAAAAAGAAAAAAGAAAAATGCATTTTGGGACAAATGGTTCTAACGTATAAGTTATGTATGCATTCTTGAACAAATGCCATGTCGTTTGCTTATAAAATGAAAAATGATTAGTCATCTATTGCCTGCCAGCCATTAAAATTTTGATATATTTTATTTGAAATATTTATTTTTCGTAATATTAATATATATGGATAGAAAAATCATTTATAAAGCTAAAATTAGCAAGTCAAAAGTCTGTTGTCTAAACTAAAATTTTAAAAAAAATGTAGCTCATTTGTCCCAAAATGTAATTTTCTTTTTGAAGAAACTATACTTGAAAAAAAAAATATGAAAGCACTAGTCGTTGTACTTAAGTTACTTTATCTACAGCCTCTAATGCATTATATTTTATTTTGTAGTGTATTTAAATTTATAATTTTTTAATCTTTTAACTTATTTATTATTTTAATATGGTTATAGATCCCTAATTGAAAAATCCCTCTATTTATTATTCAAAAGTCAGAAAGAGAACTAATACAACTATATGTATCATAATAGACATATGAAACAATCTTAAAATGTTTAAATACATACAAAACTCAATTTGTATACCATCAAAGTCCTAAGATATGTGACATGAACATGAAAAAAGCTTTTTTTCAAATAGATAGTGCAAAATGTTTGTTCAATTTATGATGTAGTCCAATAACCTTTTTTTCAAGCAATGTGAAATTTTGACCCCTAGCTGCATGTAGGAACAGCAATTTTTCAGATTGAGAGTCCGTTTTATGACCTCTGTTTTACCTTTATGCAATGCGAAAAAATTTGTCATCCAGTTTCAATTGAGAGTCATCAATTTTTCAATAATATGTGTTCTTTGTTAATTTGGATGGTATTTACTTCCAAAACGTTGTGTTGGAGTATAGTCAACAGATCTTCAAAGCACAAACCAACAGTCTTCAGGCATGTGAAGAACCAAGAGTCTCCTCAGCTCTAAGCTTTAACGACATGTAAAGAATCGTATTTTTTCTTAAGGGGCCTACTTGTAGTTACCATATGCTTCAACTGAATTTTATTAACTCATAATACTATCGTATCTTCAAATGAAAATCACGATTAATGTTTCTCAGTTTCTGTGGCGTGAATGTTGCTTAGGTCTACAAAAACTTAAAGAAAAATAAGAACCGATTAGCCAAATGAAATATTAAAGAATATGCCGTACTAGTGTTATTATCATTATATAGAGGGACTGATCGGGGAAAAAAGACTCCGACATAATTTCATTTGAGCACATAATATAACAAGTTTTTATATTCTTTCTTCCCAACTATGAATGAATAATTAGATAAAAACTCGTTCAAGATTTCACTAAAATTGGATATATTCATAAACAGATAATGTCCTTAACAATAAATAAATCTATTCAAATACAATAAGCAATGAATAATTAAATCAATAAAATTCTAATAGCCGAAGAAGATCACAAAAAAAAAAACTATAATATCAAGGATTTTGATTCTCATCATCTGGTCTGTAAAGTTTTACTGTTCGTAAGTTTATTGGCTGTTGTGGTCTTGCATTAGTACCCGAGTCATCATGCACCGCTACTCGAAGTAATTTAACTTGTTCTCTTGTTACCGTCCTTACCTGATAATAAGTTTGATGATGATGAGATATAATAAATAAACAATTAAATAAGAAAGTTTAATATTGACAACAAAATTTTTTTGATGATCGTAATAAATTTAATATTAATGTAGGAAATTGTACCTTTCTAACAATGGTCCAAATTACATTTTCAGTGCAAGGAGGAGTAGTAAGAGAACCAATATATCTGTAATATTTTCTGCTGCCTAGCTTTATGCCCCTTGGATCGATCACCCCCACTACTGTTTCCCTTTCATTTGAACCAGCAATTTGTCTTAAATGATCCGATATCTGGTAAATAAATGACAGGCAGATGAGAATAAAAGATAAAGAAAAATTAATAGGATATTTTGGCACCAGGCCCAGAGCCCCGAGTCGATTATAATTCAGGAAAGACAAAGCTTTCTAAGGAAATGGACTAAACGTCATATAGACCCTTATAGATATTTTATTCTTCCCTTGCTTCTTCAAGTGTTTAGTTTCTTCATTTTGGCCCTCATTGACCTAAAACATGATTTTACGACCGACAAGAGGTCCGAGTTTTGCACCCCGTTCATATAAATGGAAAGACAATTTTAATTTCTAACCATGCTATGCTTTAACAAAATAATAATAATAATGTCCGAAATTACCGATGCTAATAGAGAATCAGGTCTTCCAATCTTGTACATGATCCCCACCACTGCAATTTTCCCATCTTGGCTCTCATGAACCATGTGAGCCTCCAAAGCAAATCTGCAATTTTAAAGTAAATAAATAAATAAAGAAGAAAATTAATCTCCCAGTTTAATGTATGATTAGTTGATGCATTGCTAATTGAAGGGGAAAGATTAAAAATAAATAAATGTAGTACCTCTCGCCATTGATGGTGTGCTCAGAAGGAGAGTGCCAGTGGCACTGTTGCAGCACATACTCGGTTCCATTTATCAAAAGAGTCCCGGCACCGCCATGCCATTGCAACTGCATCCACAAATAATTCAAAAACATATAAAAAAATATTAACCAATGAAGCTAGCTAGCTACTGAAAAATAATAATAATATTGAATTTCTTTTTCCTTTTTTTCTTCATTTATTATTACAATTTATTTTTTTAAATTTCTATTACCATCATATCATGGCCTCTGTTCTTGAGGGTGGCATAAGATGGCTTGTAACTTCTTTTAAGCCTTCCTAAATGGGAAACAACTTGAACCCTTTCATTCAAAAGATCAATGGGAGACTGCATTGTTCCTTTTTTACAATCACTCCATTCCTTGTGAAGCTCTCCCCATTTAGATGGCCCACGCTGTCCTTCTTCTTCATAATTGAACTCCTTTTCATCATCTGCACCACGCTTGCATGCATTAGATTAATTAAATACACAAATCACCAAGAGCAAGAATTACTTACCCTAGCTAGGGTTTAACGGAAGAATATTGAATGCTCTTAGTGTATATGCTTTTATTCTAATCTGATTAGCTGAGAGATACACACGCAATGATTCAATGAGCAAAGAATAAGAAAACATTTTTGGATTTTACAATAACAAATGTCCAGCGTGTTTTAGTTTATTTATGAAACAAGAAATACTGTTTTAACATTAGAAAATGTTCAAGATCTTGATTGATTAAATTATAGAAAACAATATTGCCTATAATATAGTTACTTGGCACCTACAAAATGATTAAGAAAGGTTTGATCAAAAGTTGCATTGTTTGATAGGAATTGTGTGAAAAACAAGTGAGAAAATGTAGAAGTTGCAAATTCTTACCAACTTCTTGAGACAGTGCTGGGCATGAAAGCAAAAGAAGAACCAAAAAGAAACAACTCAACAAGAGCTGGGTTGCAAGTGTCCCCATTTTCTTTTATTTGCGTTGCTTTCCAATACTTAACACATATGTCGATCAGTTGGCATCCATCTATCAGCTTCTGTGCTTATATAGCCTCCATTTGCAATATGAATGCACAAAATTCGTCATTATTATATAATCCAAAAGAAATTTCTAAGTAATTCTTTTCAAAACGGTACCATGTTTGTTTAGCAAGTTTGAACACAAGAACAAGAAAGCGGTAAGAAGCCTCTATGTTTACCATCTTATAATTTTCTTGCCACATAAGCCACATTAAAATAGCATATTTGAGAAGAAAAACTTGTGTCATTTGGTGTTATTTATTTATTTATTTATTCTGCCATTAAAACTTTAGTATGTCCTTTCAAATGACTAATGTCTTCGATGACGAATCTACCAGCTGGTTGAATAAAGGAAGTAAGCAACAACAATAGAAGATTAATTTGGCTTTAATCAATTTGTTTGCACGTGGGGTGGGGGGTTACTTTCCATCCCAGAATTGAATTAGGTAAATTAAAGAGTTGGTAATTTGAAGGAAATTAGTGTCTAGTCGGCAAACATTATTGATCATTTTAAAATCATAATCAATAGTTAGTGGAAAGTGATTTAAAATTGAATAGACAGATAGCGACTACAAATACAATTTCGACAACAATACATCACAAACCTAAATAATTAAATTCACTATTTTCTAGATCAAAGAAAACTTTAAAAAAAAAAACCCAAATTATTGAAGTGTTGATCGATTTGTCTTCTTTAATTCATTTAGGCATTCGAATCATACTAAATCAAAATTATTGATGAATAGGCCTTAGTCGATTGGCATTATTAAAGCGAAAAATGTGATAGGTAATACCTACCTTTTGTTTATGTAAAGAGAAATGGATGGGAGGAGGGTTTGATTTAATTTGTTAATTGTTTTATATGTGGACAAAACCGAAGATAATACAGGACGTGCGGGGCATACGTAATTAATGATCAAATAATTAACCCACATAGGGCATCATATTAAATAAGTCAAAGATTTTGCCATTTTTTGAAATCTGAAACGTTGACTATTAGTCAGAAAAATAGAACACGGCAACAGACTGTCAATTTGACTTCCCATGCCAGATCGATATATTGCAATTGTTTTATGAACCGTACGGTCGATTTCTCATGAACCAGATAATTTTGATGTTGGAGGGAAGGTCTTGCTAGAACGTCCAATACGTTGGTAGATGAGTGTCAAGTCTGGCGACATGCGACATGATTTTATGAGAATTTGAAATTCTTTTGTTCTTTTTTTTTTTTTTGACTAAATGATAATTGAAAATTAAGTAACACGAAGGAAAGATTTGACAAATCGGCCACACAAAGGATTTGGGACGCTCGCAATCTTTTTTTTTTTTTTAATTACATATTTAGAATACGGCTATTTAATTTGCCTCCTACACGGATATCTTTACCAAATGTGGAAGCTTCTATATCAATTTTTTGAATTTTCTTTTTATTAAAAAAAAGTTATTTAGGCTTTATCCTAATGGTGAACCACTATTTTCAAAGTTAAGAAGGATTATGAGGATAATCTTATACTCAACCTCCCTCAATTAAGGAAAAATTATGTGGAATTAATTTGTAAGTCTTTCTTTCTTACAAAATGTGAGTGGAGTAGACACATTATCGTCTGTGAGGGTCATATGTTTGAACATATATTTCATAAAATTAATGTAATAATATATGTTCATAATAATGTAAGTCTCAAGTTATATAATTGATTGTAAATATCAATATAATGTCTGCTCTAATAGCAGTTGTAAATATATGTATAATACAGTAATTTGATGTGTAATTAGTATTAAAAAAATAAGGTGAGAAAAGCCCAAATGATCAACACAAAATTTATTAATCAACCCTATTATTGATTGTAGAAAAGATTCTCAACCAAACCTTTATTTAAAGGAAAAAAAAAGTTATTAGAAGGGATATCTAATCAACATACAATAAGTCCTTATTATTATTCTACATTTATGTTCCCCCAACTAACAAAAGATATGACAATACAATCTTATTCTTATATTCATAATTTTTTTAAAGATTGAATAATGATAATTTAGGAGTTATCAAATCGTATTTGAGCTTATTTCAGTTTTTATTTTTATTTTAGTTGGTTTTATCTCATTAAACTTATTATTTGAGATTGTATTTCTCATAGACTAAACACCATATTTGTCTTCTATTATTAGTTTAATTTTGGGTGATTAAAATGTCGTTTGTTTATTTATATAAAATCTAAATAAATTTGAATTAGCCTGAAATCCGAATAGAACTAAATATTGAATCTGAATGATTTTTTTTTGTCTAAATTACTGAAAACAAATATTAAGTTTTTTTTAACTTAAAAAATTTTTAAACTAATATTTTACATATGTGTCCTTACAAGTTATAGATGTTAAACAAAAAATAAATATGTCAAAGAACTTAAATAAAATAATATATTATAATAATATAAATGATATTCAAGCAAATACAACATTTTATATTCTAAATTAGTATATGTCAATCAACTTTATCATAGTTCATAATGTTTTTGTATGAAAAAATATTCACAAAAATTATGAAAATAAATTATGCTAATTTTTAGAAAACAAAAATACAAAAATAATAATAGTTTACCACTATATTATCACAAGTTATACAACTGGGTAATAATGCTAATTATTAAATTTTATTTAGGTAAGGATTAAAATTAATTAATTAGATAGGGATATTTTGGTGAATATCTTTTAATGATATCATTCAAATTTTTTAGATTAAGTAAAAGGCCACAAAAATTGGTTTAATAACTTAATGATTTCATGACTAAATTTTTTTATTAATTTAGAAAAAAAAAACAAATTTAATGATTTAACTAATTGAAATTAAGTCAACTAAGTCATTAAATTAAAAAAAAAAAAAGCCGCTACGAATGCAAAGCATATTCACAATCAATTGAAGTGCACCCAAGAAACAAGTATTACTGATCATCATGAATCGTGATTAATTTAACTTCAACTTCGATCGAAAATTTTAAATTTTTCTTATTGCACAATGGAAGTAATTTTTGGCATAATTGCATGTGCAATCTTGTCAAAGCTGTAAGCCTTTAGCATCACAAATTGTTTTTATATAATAAAATGGGGTAAATGCTTTTTTAACTCTTAAAAACAAAGCCACAAAGCCAAATACTCATTTATCTCTTTATTTTTTTATATTAACCAAAACACCCCTTGTCGTTACTTTTGTTGCTGTTAAATATAACTTTTTAAGGATGAAATAATATTTCATTTTAAAAAGAGTAAAACGTGATTTTTGTCTAAAGCAACTTAAAATTTTAAATGAATTTGATGTGGAGCAGGTGAGAAATAGGTGATAATATATTAAGTAGATTCGAATTGACCTTTTGAGTAATGTTTTAAAATACAGTGACCAATTAGATAATTAATTCAAACTGTAGGGATTCAAGGAGTACTTACTATTGAATACATAATAAAAAATGTTTTTACAGATTATTTAATTCAACTCAACATTAATTTAATCCATTAGTTACACCTAACTTGAATATCTAGATGTCCTCTGTTAATCATTAAATAATTTGTCAACACAATGACATTCTGTATTGGAAGTTAATTATGTTAATTTGAACTTTTACTTTCAACGCTGTTAATTATTACAGAATTTGACATGACAATCACATTCTGGTATTAAAAGCTAATGATGTTAATTTGAACTTTTACTTTGAATTTGAGAAATGGTATAAATGCTGATGCATCTGTATTACTGTATTTATGGACGACCACCGTACCATTTGAATACTCCAAAACGTTCTTACAATGATGTAATAGAAGAAGGCTTAATTAATTTGTTCATTCTGTTTTACCAGTCTTACTTCATACTTTTCAAATGCTTTATAAAATTCGAATAGAAATATTAATAATCATCTCCAGAGTTCTTGAATCTTTCTTGTTAACCTCAAAAAGCAGTTCAATGAATCTGAAGATAATTATTGATTCATGCCATTTTGATCTTGATTCTTAATGACCAAAAAGAACTTTCGAGTTTAATTTATTTCTGATGTATGCATGGGTAACAAGTAATTTCTTACACAATATTTTACACAGTTCCTTGACCGTTAAACCACAGCTCCTTCAAGGGTTAAGACTGAAGACTGAAGTTATCATGATTTTATGAGACTAAAATAGTATAAGCTTTCCCATAATTACTTTCAACACGCTGGACAAAATGTAAAAAGGAACCCAAAAAAAAAAAATTTGAAAGGCAACGATTTCGATTATATATATATATATATAGTTAAATAGGAGAGTGGCATTGGGCGGCATGAATCACATGCCCAGGTTTTAACGGCGTTGTAGAATTTTAAGAATGACCACAAAGACATATTTACACTCTTCAATTTGAACCCAAGGTAGATGGACTAAACAAGATTACGGAGTCTAATGACTTTTAGAGCCTCACCTACCCACCCCACACAAAGCGGTCATAACTCATAATTAACGATTGGAAGCATTTGCCTTTCTTGTTTGTCCTCGATAAATTTCAATGCGTTTATAATTTTGGATACTTGTTTGAATATATTTTTCTTAATTGAAATCATCAATTGATTGAATATCCCGAGGATGTTGTTGAACTAACAACAGCCAATTTTGAAACGACTTGGTTTGCTCAAAGTCTGATTCATCTAATTTGTTGGATAATTGGGTTGACTGAGGCCAATATATATATATGATTTATATTTTATATACGATATTATTTTAACCTAAAACATATGTGTTATAAAATTATTTGTTATTAGATCATGTAACTTTATTAATGGTCTTTTTGCTCAGTGAGAGAGCTCTTACACTTATAATAATGAGAGTAAGGGTTCAAGCTTTTATAAAACAATAATGCTACACATCCTAAATTTTTTATCCCAAAAGGTTATCCCAAATGATGTGTCATTAATTGAGTGGTTGATAATTCTTTACAAGATCCAAATGAACTAATTGTATTATCTCACCAACCAATTGATAAATGCCACATCATTTGGGATAATTTTTTGGGATAAAAAATTTGGGATATGTAGCATTATTGTTTATAAAAATATTATGAGGGTTAATTTCAGTTCTCTACAAAAGTTCAAGCCTCCATAAAAGTGTTACGGGTTAATTTTAGTCCTTTTTTTATAAGATTAATTTCAGTTCTCCATTAATTATCAATTGTATAATATAATGCAAGCAGTGCTTCAGAAGATCAATGTACACGCCATGAGAACCCCATGAGAACGTCCCAGTTATATAATCTATTTGTAAATATCAATTGTAATATCTGATGTAATATCAGTTTGCCTTTAGTTATCAATTGTATAATATAATCTAGGCAGTTCTTCAGAAAATCAATGTACACGCCATGAGAACGTCCCAGTTATATAATCTGTTTGTAAATATCAATTGTAATGTCTGATATAATATCAATAACATATTTGTATGACAATATCAAAAAAAAATCATGTAACTTTAAAATTTTGATTTTTACCCCCAAATTTATATACATTATATTGTATTAAACTTAGTTTGGTCCATAGAACTTTACCATTGTGACGTTTTGATCCATCAGATTTTTCCCCTCTTACTCCTCGTGTATGATCTATTAGCTGAATAATCTGACATCGACTAATAATAGCCCTTGGGCCAGATAGATAAGTATAAGCCACCTCTAGTTTATGAACTAGATTTTGGTTATGAGTTAAGTTGGAGGACATCTATTTACTAAAAATTCAAAGAAAGTCTTGGATATGTAATATCAATATATACCCACTCTTCTATTGGATTCTTGTTGCAATCCTATTTTCTCTTATAGGATTGATTGATGGATACACATGATAAAAATTTATTGAATTTTTTATTTTATTTTATTAAATAATAATTAATTAAGACAATAAAATTTCTTATGTTTGAAATAAAAATGTATAAAATTTAACTCCACTCACATGAATTGAGAGAGAATAGTGTAACCATTACACTAAATATTAAAAAATATATTCATATGGGAAGCATTTTACCTTTTACTCCCATAATTAATGCAAACCATTCACTAGCATTTCGATTGTCGGGTGCAGCAATAATAATTGCGTGAAGAAGCAAAATACATAGAAATGATAATTACGGACATGATTTCTCTAAAGGGTTATTTTTGGATACCTCCCCTGAGGTTTGTTCTTGCTACATTTAGAGAGAAAGTATACATATATTTGCATATAGCACCCCTCAAAGTGTATAAGCGTTAGAGAGCCGTTTGGTTTGTAAGGATAATAACGTAATTGCACAAATTTAAATTTTTTAAATCGTTAAAAAACAATAAATTAATTAAACTAAATACTGTACATACTATATGCACAGTGACAAAGCATGGAGCACGGTGAAATATTTATTTTCAAATATTCACTGGTTTTCATTCCAAGCAAGTACCATTTTTATATATTTGATATGCACGGTTTTCAATGAACTTTTTACAATACCCACTTGTTTAACATTTCAATGAAATTTTCGCTTTTCAATGAAATTTTTACAATACCCACTTGTTTAACATTTCAATGGAATTTTTACAATCGTCTTCGGATTATCATCTTCGAGTACCCACGCTTTTCCTTTTACAATCCACTTCTTTTCTTCTCATTTGCTGACTTTTATTCCCCCATAATATCCACTGATTTCAACTTATATGAACTTGAAGATATAGTAAGATACAGCTCCAATCTCCGGCCACCGTGTCGTAAATCCAAACAAACCTTTCGTCGCTTGCCCTCAAGACTCTCTCGTTCTTCATTAAAGCCAACATCACCTTATTTCCGACACCCACTAGACTGAACTTGATGGACCCGTCTAACCTCACCGGCTGCGCCAGCTGCAGCGTCTTCATCCTATTCCACAGCTGCGCCAGCTACGGCGTCTTCATCCTACTCCACTCGCCAAACCCTCCGTGTCTCCGACGCGCGTCGAATCTCCAGAACGACATCTCAACCGCGTGACTCATGAGAACGTAAATAAACCCCACGGCTGCACACGCTGCTATAATGCATCCTCCGTCGGGAACCGCACGGCTTCTCAACCAGACACGCGCCTCCACGTCGTACAAATCCATCGAGCTCATGTACATCTGCGCATCTGCCGCCCCCGTGGGAGGCCCGTCGATCTTCAACCCGCCAATCACGTGGAAGACTCTGTCCGCCGACACGCCTGTGCAGCCGTAACGGAGCCTGGGGGCGTGGGAGACCACGCGCCATTTGATTTACATTTGTTGTTTTTATGCTGATGTTGAGATGGAGTTAAGTTAGCTTGGAGCTGAACAAACTTGAATGGGATAATATCAACCTTGCTTTGTTATTTTTAAATTGTTCCTTGTTGAAATGTTTCAGTTATTCAGCAATTATAAGTACATTTTTAAAGGGGTATATTAATATTTCCACCTATCACATGAATTTTTTCTCATTATGTCATTTATTTATTCTCAAATTAAATTATTATAAGGGTATAATTACTTTTTCAATGCTCTTATGCATTTGGCGCCAAATAATAAAGGATAGTTTGACAATTTCGGATTGTAAGAACAATTGTCAGTTCTTGTACTTTGAAATGAAGGGTATTATTGTATTTTTACTTACAAACCAAACGGCTCTTTAACGCTTATACACTTTAAGGGGTGCTATATGTCAATATATGTATACTTTCTCTCTAAGTGTAGCAAGAGCAAACCTCAGGGGAGGTATCCAAAAATAACTCTTTCTCTAAACCATGATGTTTTTGCTAGACTTTTGGATCAAACCCAACAGAGAGGCCCAAATGAAGGCCATTATTATTGTTATTTCGCTCAGCCACTTGACGAACAGTTGAAAGTGACAGCGGTTTGTAGCGGCTAGGATAGAAGGGCATTGTAGCTCAGCTGCACAATTACTGTATAAATAATGGCTATTAAGGGCCAAGAATAGGTGCATCTCCAACAAGCTTCTCTAATTAAGCAGAAATCAAGCAAGTCTCAAAATTGCAGCTCTACGAATTGAGTCCATCAAGCACCTCAATTAAGTAGTTACATGTGTCATAACTGCATTCAGGTCTTCTGCCTCCATAGTTAAATTTCAAAATGGAAAAAATTGAAAGGAAAAATTTATCAAGTAGATATTTATATTAAACAGTTGAAGCATAATTGAGTTGTCAAATGATCTCACAATTAATGGCTAAGGCCATTTGGATACTCTCACTTGGAATAAATGCTTAATCTTGTGACTAATTTATGAGTTATTTACTTTTAATTGTTATTTATTTCGCATTGCTAATTTTATGTTTATTATTTGTAAATTAAGATGATAGTTAAATATCCCCCCGACAGATATAAGAATTAATTACCATGATTTGACATCACAAAGCATTAGAACAGCATCTCCATTGGGGCTAGTTGACTTTCGGCCTGGCAAAATTAACCCATTTGCTAATGTGGAAATTTCCTATTTGTAGTGCTAATTATTTGGACAAAACATTATCAGCACTGGAATGTTAGAATCTCAATCCCAAAATATATATAATGACTGTCAATCACATAAATAGTAACATATCTATATAAAAACCTTATAATTCTCTTTTTTTCTGCACAAAATTATCATTACCAAACTCGTTTCTCTTGATCTTTATTTGGGTAAGTAGTTAAGAAATCATCTAAGTATCCACTGATTAGTTTTCAAATAGTTTCATTTAGCTAGCTATATATTTTAGTTCAAAAAAAATTAAAAAATTCATTTAAATTTTGCCCACCCCTTCTACCTTTTAAAGTATAATTAAATAATAAAGAATAAAAATTCTACTTGTATCATTCTTTTCTTGTGGTCTAAATATTTGTTAATTTTTGCTCACATGCATGCATTAAACTTGAATTTTGTTCAAATTATGTAGCAGTGACGATGGATCAAACGAGTGGAAGAACGAGGATTCTGGGGTTTGCTCTGGCTCTCATGATCGTGAGCTCTTGCATGGCTGCAAACGGAAGGACTTTAAATACCGCAGTCTATAAAGAGCAGCAACTTAGCCAAGTACTGGCGGAGTCTGCCAAGAATATTTTGACATCTAGGTACCCTCCAAGCGATAAGAATGGAGGTGGTTATAACCCTTGAGTCAGGAAAAAGTGAAGGCACGAGGTGGCCCATCCAAAAATGAAAAAATAAGAATATATAATGATGAAATTGAAAGCATTACCAAATTCTATGTATATTTTACGTCTAGGCCCCCCTTGGTTTGTAGTTTTTGTATTATGATCCTTATTGTTGGCCCCTCAATTGTAGTGATTGTATATTATAGTAGACTTAAATTTAGGACTTCCCTCGTCAAACTAAAATCTTTGTTTCAGCCCTAATATATATATACATCCCCAGGTTAGGGGTGTTCCTAGTGGCTAAAACTTTATACTTAAAATTACATGATGTTTCTGTGTGAATTAGTTGATCGAGTAATTATCTTTTATCTTTATATTGAGTTTGTACCATATTATTGTATATTTTAAGGATGTCAAGTCAGTTTTGATGTCAATTAATGTAATCATGTGTGTTTTTTTCTCTTATATATAAGATTGTAATAACGTTTGTCAAAACTATTAGTTTGCTTGTTTGTATGTTGTACATATTTATAATGTATAATAATAGAAATGTTATTATGATGTAGAATGTAAGTGTTGTTTGATAAAAATAAATAAAGAGAATTATTAATTCATGCCATTTTGATCTTGATTCTTAATGACCAAAACGAACTTTCGAGTTTAATTTATTTCTGATGTATGCATGGATAACACGTAATTTCTTACACAATATTTTACGCAGTACCTTGACCGTTAAACTACAGCTCCTTCAAGGCTTAAGACTAAAGTTATCATGATTATACGAGACTAAATAGTACAAGCTTTCCCATAATTACTTTCAACAGGTTGGAAAAAATGTAAAAAGGAACCCAAAAAAAAATTGAAAGTTAACGATTTCGATTTTTTGTATACATAGTTAAATAGTAGAGTGGCATTCGGCGGTATGAATCACATACCCAGCTTTTTACGACATTGTTGAATTTTAAGAATGACCACAAAGACATATTTACACTCTTTAATTTGAATAATGACTTTTAGAGCCTCACCTTCCCACCCCACACAAAACGGTCATAACTTCTAATTAAAGATTCGAAGCATTTGCCTTTCTTGTTTGAATATATTTTTCTTAATTAAAATCATCAATTGATTGAATATCGCGAGAATGTTGTTGAAGTAACAACAACCAATTTTGAAACGACTTGGTTTGCTCAAAGCTTGATTCATCTTATTTGTTGGATAATTGGATTGGCAAAAGGCCAATATATCCACATGATTTATATTTCATGACGATATCATTTTAACCTAAAATATATGTGTTATTTTTTATTAAATCATAGAACTTTACCAATGGCTCTTTGGCTTAGTGGGAGAGTTCTTACATTTATAATAGTGAGAGTAAATTCGAACTTTTATAAAAGTATTATGGGAATTAATTTAAATCCTCCACAAGAGTTCGAGTCTCCATAAAAGCATTATGGATTACTTTCAGACTCTATTTTACGGGGTAATATATTTGTAAATATCAATTGTAATATCTGATATAATATCAGTAATAATTTTATATAACAGTACTAAAATATATATATATAACTTTAAAAATTTGATTTTTACCCCTAAATTTATATAGGTTGTATTGTATTAGACTTAGTTTGGTCCATAGAACTTTACCATTGTGACATTTTAATCCATCAGATTTTTTCCCTTGTTACTTCTTGTGTATGATCTATTAGCTGAATAATCTGACATCGACTAATAATAGATCTTGGGCAAGCTAGATAAGTATAAGGCATCTCTAGTTTATGAACTATATTTTGATTATGAGTTAAGTTTAAGGATTTTTATTTAGTCAAAATTCAAAGAAAGTTTGGATACATAATATCGATATACACCCACTCTTCTATTGGATTCTTGTTGCAATTATATTTACTCTTACATGATTGATGGATGAATACACATGATAAAAATCTATTGGATCCTTTAATTTTATTCTATTTTATTAAATAACAATTAGTTAAGACAATAAAATTTTTTGTGTTCAAAATAAAAATATATAAGATTCAGCTCCATTCACGTAAATAGATAGAGAAAGATGTCACCATTACACTAAATTAGAAGAAAAAAAAAACCATACGGGAAGCATTTCAATATCCTTTACTACCATAATTAATGCAAACCATTTACTAGCATTTCGATTGGCGGGTGCAGCAATAATAATTGCGTAAAGAAGCAAAATACATAGAAATCATAATTACGGGCATGATTTCTCTAAACCATGATGTTTTTGCTAGACTTTTGGATCAAACCCAACAGAGAGGCCCAAATGAAGCCCGTTATTATTGTTACTTCCCTCAGCTACTTGACAAACAGTTGAAAGTGACAGCGGTTTGTAGCGGCTAGGATAGAAGGGCATTGTAGCTCAGCTGCACAATTACTGTATAAATAATGGCTATTAAGGGCCAAGAATAGGTGCATCTCCATCAAGCTTCTCTAATTAAGCAGTACTCGAGCAAGTCTCAAAATTGCAGCTCTACGAATTGAGTCCATCAAGCACCTCAATTAAGTAGTTACATGTGTCATAACTGCATTAGGTCTTCTGCCTCCGTAGTTAAATTTCAAAATTGAAGAAAAGTGAAAAAGAAAAATTTATCAACCGAGTAGATATTTATATTGAACCCTTGAAGCATAATTAAGATGTCAAATGATCTCACAATTAATTTTAATTTTAATTTTATTGCTAAGGCCATTTAGATATTCTCACTTGGAATAAATGCTTAATCTTGTGACTAATTTATGAGTTATTTATATTTAATTGTGATTTATTTCACACGTGCTAATTATATGTTTATTATTTGTAAATTAAGATGATCGTTAAATATCCCCCGACAGATATAAGAATTAATTACCATGATTTGACATCACAATGCATTAGAACCGCATCACAAAGCATTAGCAAATGGGAAAATTAACCCATTTGCTAATGTGGAAAATTTCTATTTATAGTGCTAATCATTTGGACAAAACATTGGAATGGTGGAATCCCATCCCCAAAATGTATATGGTGGCTATTAATCACATAAATAGTAACACGTCTATATAAAGACTTTATAATTCTTCTTCCTTCCTTACGAAATTGTAATTATCAAACTCGTTTCTCTTAATCTTTATTTGGGTAAGTAGTTAAATAATCATCAAGTATCCATTGAGTAGTTTCAAGTAATTTCATTTACCTAGCTATTTATTCTAGTTCAAAAAGAGTTAAAAAATTCATTTAAATTTTGCTCACCCCTTTTACCTTTTAAAATATAATTAAATAATAAAGAATAAAAATTCTACTTGTATCATTCTTTTCTTGTGGTCTAAATATCTGTTAATTTTTTCTCACATGCATGCATTAAACTTGAATTTTGTTCAAATTATGTAGCAGTGACGATGGATCAAACGAGTGGAAGAACGAGGATTCTAGGGTTTGCTCTGGCTCTCATGATTGTGAGCTCTTGCATGGCTGCAAACGGAAGGACTGTAAATGCCGCAGCCTACAATGAGCAGCAGTTTAGCCCAGTACTGGCGGAGTCTGCCGAGAATATTTTTGACATATGGGTACCCTCCAAGTGATAAGAATAGACATGGTTATAACCCCGGAGTCGGGAAAAAGCGAAGGCACGAGGTGGCCCATCCAAAAATGAAAAAATAAGAATATATAATGATGAACCAAATTCTATGTATGGTTTACGTCTAGGCCCCCCTTGGTTTGTAGTTTTTGTATTATGATCCTTATTGTTGGCCCCTCAATTGTAGTGATTGTATATTATAGTATACTTAAATTTAGGACTTCCCTCCTCAAACTAAATCTTTGTTTCAGCCTTAATATATATATACACCCTCCCTTGGTTTGTAGTTTTTGTATTATGATCCTTATTGTTGACCCTCAATTGTACTGATTGTATATTATAGTAGACTTAAAATTTAGGACTTCCCTCAAAATAAAATCTTTGTTTCAGCCTTAATATATATATATATTTACATCCCTAGGTTAGGGGGTGTTCCTAGTGGCTAAAATTTTATACTGAAAATTATATGATGTTCCTTTGAGAGTTAAGTTGATTGATTGAGTAATTATCTTTGTATTGAGTCTGTACCATATTATTATATATTTTAAGTATGTCTTGTCAGTCTTGATGTCGTTTAATGCAATAATGTATGTTTTTTTCTCTTATATATAAGATTGTAATAATGTTTGTTGAAATAATTAGTTTGCTTGTTTGTATGTTGTATATATTTATAATGTATAATTATAGAAATGTTATTATGATATAGAATGCAAGTGTTGTTTGATAAAAATAAATAAAGGTAATTAATGCTTGCGAATATGAGTAATGTTAGACATTACAAATTTAATTTTAAATGATATGTCATTAATTGAGTGGTTAGTAATTTTTTATAAGATTCGAGTGAATTAATTATTTTTTTTCGTCAACCAATTGATGAACACTAAATCATTTAAGATAATTTTTTAAGATAAAAAATTTGGATGTCTAATACTACTCTACCAATTGATGCATGCTAGCGGCACGTGATAAGAAATCTTTATAAATTGTCACGAATTCATAAAAGCAACCCCAGTCCCCAAAGATAAAGCAGACTGTAGACCACCGTTCGCATTAATTCACTTTAATATTTACTGCTTAGCTCAATTAATTGAGGAGAACAAATTGTATTAAAAATAGAGAGAGAGGGGGAGGGAGGGACGGAGGGAAGCCTGTGATACTACTATAAACAACATACAAGCATCGCAACTTTCATAGGAGAAGACTTTTTGGGCCTGTAAGTGATCCAATCTGTGGCTCAAATCCACAAGCAAAAGGATATATATTATTTATAGCTTGGAGCATTGGCTTGAAATGAAATTGGGGAACAAAAACTTCAATATCAGATATCAATGGTTCAATACAAAACTTTGAATGTTGCCATCGGATTTGGTATTCTCGGAGGATCAGATTTCTCTCAGTTTTTTTCTAAATGAAATATGAGTGGGTGATTAGTAATTAATAGATGGCACATGTAAAAAAATTTAATTAAATCTAAACCATACATAATCACCAATGAATGCAGAGCATACAAATTTTGAAAGCTTATAAGAGAGATCATCTCAACCGTTAATCCTTATTCTTTCCTCCACATTTATCGTGTAGAAGTGTGAATATACACACAGACACACATATACACACACCTATTTCCTACGCTAATGCAAGCCATTGACGAGCATTTCCATTGGTGGATGCAGCAATAATAATTGCGTACAGAGAAGCAAATATGTGAAATCATAATTACCAACAAAGTGTTGGCTCCATTGGTAATGGAGTTCCCTTAGGTGACTTGATTGGGTTTGCTCCCCAGTTCGAGTCGCAGGGAAGTCACCTTTGTTGGGAAAACTTGTGCCTCTCGGTTCGAGCGGGGACTTCTAATATGGGTTGTCGTACGTGTTTAAAAGTGTCTCCCACAGTTGGGGTCCTCCCCAAAATACCTCGTGGTTAAAAAAAAATAAAAAATTACGGGCATGAAACCATGTAACGTAAGTCGATTCCTTGGAGATTTGCATTCAGTGGTATACCAAGGGATGAAGCCCACTCCATAACAAATACTCTTGTATTTATCACATTGACAATGCCATCTTTTTTTTTTTTTTTGGGTTACGGTAAAATTTTGATAAATGAATGCTCCATAAATCAATAATCTTGAACAAATAATAAAATATTTTGGTCTTGATTTAGGTTAGACAGGTACTAAATTAATAATCTCGCTAAATGTATAAGATAATAATTTTTTTCAAATCCTTTAGGTTCAATTAAAATATAAGTTAATAATTAGTCGAATGTAAAGATATTAATAACATATAAATTTCATAATATTTAGGACATTTTTTCTTTAAAATTTCAATTTTCTCATCAATTTAGGTCCTTTCTAAAACATGCATCTAATGATTTTAGACTAAAATATTCCTTAATATTTTTTACATAAACATAATAACTTTCAAAATTCATAAATAACTTGGTCAAAGGAACAATTCAACAATACACAGACCCAGATAACACATGTAATTAAAAAATAGTTAACAAATATTTATTTCTCAGATAAATTCATAATTTATTTATTTATCAAATAAATAAATAACCACGCTAAGATAATTATTTTTCTTAGTCCTAATAATATTATTTTATAGATATTTTATTGTACTGGAAATTGAATTTGATTCACAGGATGGAGCAAGAGTACTCAGTGCAATAATTAATTAGAAATTTTCTCTTTCTAAATTTCTTGTCGAGAAGACTCTTAGCTGCCATTGATCAGCTTAATTTAACCCCAACAATTTCGCAACGTTTGTGCAAATAAAAAATGAATGATAAAGGAAGTAGCTATTATTTTATCTGATATCGAGTTAATACTATCATTGGGGCCTGGGGGTGATATAAATAGTAAGTAGTTATATGTATTACAACTACATTAAGGTATTCTGCTTTGTAGTTTATCTTACAATGGAAAAAGTAAAAGGAAACATCATTATCAACTGAGTAGTTATGTATTGAGTTGCCAAATGAACTCACATATAAATTTTAATTTTATGGCTAAGACCATTTACATATTCTCATTTGGAGTAAGTGTTTATTGTTTAATCCAATAAATCTCTGAATGTCTTATTTAAATTAAATTAAATTAATTATTAAACCCACTTCACAAATGTCAACTTCTTAGAAGGCTTTAAATCCCATATGTAGATGTATGAATTAATTACAAAGCTTTGACATCACATAGCAATAGCACAGTATCTATCTCCATTGTGGCTAGTTGACTTTTGATTTAGCAAAATTGATCCATTTGCTAACGTGGAAATTTCCTATTTATAGTGCTAATATGGACACAAGTTTTTCTCAATTCAATCATTTTAATTGCTTTTAATACAATTTTAGTTAGATAATAGGGCCATCCCACTTAATATTGCCTCATTTGGTGGACTCCCCATCACCAAAATTGATATTGTTTCTGTCAATCACATAAATCATAGCATCTCTATATAAAGGCTTTATAATCCTCCTTCGTCCCCCCAAAAAATAAACGTACCTAACTCAATGTTCTCTTGATCTGTAGCTGGGTAAGTAAAGTATTCTACATGTATAAATATTTTAATTTTGTGATCTAAATTAACATTCTCCATAGATTTGCTAACATGCATGCATTAAACTTGAATTTGTTTGAAATTTATACATAGGGAGGACGGATCAAAATGAGTGCAAAAATGAGGCTTCTAGGTCTTGCCCTCGTTCTCATGATACTGAGCTCTTGCTTGGCGGCAAACGGAAGGGCTTTAAATGCAGAAACGTACGACAGCCGTGTACTTTCGGAGGGCGACCCGAATGTGAAATCTGGGTATCCTCCAAGCAACGTGAATAACCATCACTATATCCCTAGGCAGGACTTTAACCAATATGGCGGAGACGCTGGAGGTAGCAGTGGCTAAACACTTTGTTAGTTTGATTATAATGATAATTTCGTAACGTAATAATGTTTGTGTGAGAATTAGTTATCGCTATATATTGTCAATATCATCATATTGCTTTATGGTTTGAGTGTTTCTTGATGTCGATTTCAGTAATATGTATGTGGAAATTATAACATTCTTCGTAAATTGTTTAATTACACAACTGTGACTGCAATGCAAAATAATTAATGTTAGTGTTGTATAAAATAAATGTAATTTAATTAATGCTTTATGAATGGCATTGATGCATGGCTAGCTGCACGAGATAAAATTAGTGGACCATTTGCATTTATATATACCATGATCCAACAACTCAGTGTGTATTGTAACATACTAAACTCTTTGCACCAACAGCTCATCCTTTTCATAGGATCCTTATTCGATCCTTAGTTCAACCAGCTCACATTAATAATCCAGTAGACTTCTGTTATTTTTATTTTTATAGATTAATTTGGTAAATAATTTCATAATTTAGTCAGTAATAGATTTGAGGTATTCTACTTGAATTTCAATATTCTAGTTGACAGTAAGAGGAAAAAACAGTGATACTACATATAAACGATACGCAAGCAACTTTCTCGTAAAGATAACCCATTGGGCTCGAAATGAAATTATTGAAGAAAAACTTCTCCATGTTTCTTTTGACACTAGCCAATCTTCAGTGTGCAGAATCGTTGTATTTTGCAAGTGCGTAATTTCGATCAATTTCCCGGAGTTTAACGGTCCAGAAGACTCCTAACGATTGATTTCACAGGTCACATTACTCACTCTGCATTGAACCCTTCGCACCGAACCATTTGTGGGTTTTATTTTCAATGTTTTTACATCGTAAGAAATCCTCCCATTCACCATGCTACAAAATGGATTTCATTCACCATGTCTGGTCACCTACTAGACTGCTACTTCTTGTACTCCTACAAATTTTTCTGGCAAGTGCGTATATAATACATAGTGGCACACAGGCGCTAATGGCCTGATTTATCTTTCAGATTCTAGCAGCTAATTGAGTTTTTACGTTTCATAGAATAAGGAAAAAAACCATCAACCCGCAAAATCATGAATCATTTGACCCCCATATTGCCTCCTAAGCTGATCCTCCTGTTGTTGCTGTGGTGAACTTTCCACCCCATGCCTCAGCCCTAACGTAAGTGACACAGCACTTAATCCCCCAACTTCAATCATGTTTCTCTGGTACGGTATAAAACCCATTAACGACCTGTCCATGCTTGTTGTGAGCCGATGACTACTATCTACTCTTGATCGCTTCTCCTGATTCCAGTGTTCAGCATTAAGCCCTTCTTCATTGTTGCTTCGTGAGGATCCAATGCCCGAGTAATCCACATGTTCATCAGACATTGCACTAATAGCTAGCTTGTCGTTCATCGGTTGATCACCATTAAAACTGCTGCCTGCAGTACCATCACTAAGAGACTGTCCATCAGTTTTAGTTTTAAAGTTTTGGTTGGTTGCTACTGATCCTTGGGTTTCAAGCATATGTATTTCTTCCACCATTGGCTTCCAAACTCGAACTCGGGCATTTATAAACCAATTGGAAACCTGCATTAAGTAATTAGTCAAATTTCATTAGTTCACTCAAGCAGTAACACCGAAACAGACAATCAGAAGTACATGACTTGGGAGACAGGAAACCTATAGCCACAAACAGAGTAAATTCAATAGTTGACATAAAGACCTCAAAAAGTAGAAGGCTAAATGAATGGATCAACACATGGGTGGTGGAAAATTAAACATTATATAAAATTGAGCAACTGGCCACAACCCCTGTGGCAAGTATGCAATATGCTAATTCAATCAAAAAAATTGTTTGAAAGAATTAGACATAATAATTAACTTACAGGGAGCTGACCCTACCTGGTTTCTAGAGAGACCAGTTTGAGTGGCTAACATGTGCTTATCTGTGTCCGTAGGGTACCTAAAAAATGTTGAAAGGCAAAATCAATTAACTGAACAACAAAGTTTAGACAGAGAAAGCAAGAAAGATGAAAGGAAACTCACGGATGGAGAAAATGCTCAAATAACCATGCTCTAAGAATTGCCACCGCTCGTTCTGGTAGACCTCTCTGGGGCCTCCAGACATGTTGTTGGGGTTCGAGGAAGCCCACATTAGCCCCGCCAGATTTATGCTTTTGCAAAATTTGGTCCAAGCAATTAAGCTTAGTCGACGTGTTAGTAATATGACCTTTACTACTACTTGTAACAGTAGCTGAGGATCGCATTTCCTCCCCCAAGGCTTTTGCTACATGCTTAAGCTGATTCATGATAGCACTCTTTAGGCACCGGAAGTTCTTTGAAATTGCTTTGAAAGCTAAAGAAACATATGGGGTAGCACCACTAAGACCCGCGACCGATTCGAAGGACGAAACTACCATTTGTAGCTGCTGGTGATAAAGCTTGTACCTTTTGGAGACCTTCAATAACACAGGGAAGCAATCAGCAAAAGGATTTTGAACAATGAATCTCCATGAGAACAAAGCATCATGGCAAATTACTGGTATGGAGATACACTAAAGTCCACAATGATGCAATATAAGGACATCACTTTACAGAGAATATTGATGGGACACAAAGCAACCTTCACTGTAGTGTTCATTTTTTGATGAAGCACCAAACAAGGACCAAGTTGGGAAAACTAATAGCGACCTAGAGAGCAAAATAAGTACTATGTCAGTAACTACATAGACTATTCTTTTCAGCTTTAATAGGACTTCAAACACCACAAGTTAACAAATAATTAGGTTCCAAATTCAACAGGGCCCCTGTAAGAAGTGTGCATTGTTGAGCCAAATTTATTGCCATACATCATACAGACAGAGGGAGCATTTCTCAGGCATAAAGTTGCTTAAGAGCTTGGACATAAGACAAAACACCATTCAACTCTCATGAGAAATCCGAATGATGTAGGGATAGTAGAATCTTTAGCGCTCCTTAAATCTAAATATCAACATTCAGTACAATCAAAGATTGATTTTACCATAGCAATCAACTAAATCAATCAAGTTTAATTAGCATAAAAATCAAGTAATCTTCTTTACCATCAATATGGTTCCTTGAAAGGAAAAGTAGAATTTGTTAAATTGAATTCTCATAAAATCCAAAGAGGCACATGACAAGATGGAAAATAATTTTCTATTAAAGAATAAAACTTGAGAGAATTTTCTATTAAATACAAAATGATAATGTAGGGGATATATGTACTAACATTAGTAGCAATTGGGAATGATTAACTTCATCCCAACTGAATTCATACAGTATGGATAGTCAATGAAGTTTATGGAAAGAAAATTTTGAGTTTTTGACTGTTCACAGCTCTAAATTGACATAATATCAAACCAACATACAAACAAGTAAAAGGGGAAAAAGGATTGATGATTTGTCTATGTGCATTAAAATTAGAAAGAGGCCAGACTCATAACATAAACTTTCAAAACTAATAGAAGAAGAAGAATACCCCCAAATTAATCAAACTTAAAGCCGATCAATTGTCCAAATTGAGCCCAAATTAAGCAAATAGAGAATACTTGAAAAAAAACATGAAAAGCAAACAACATGAGAACCTTATAGGTAAGAAATTATGAACAAGAATGTTGAGCAAAAATATCTGACATATTTTCCTAAACTAACATCCAAGTAATTGTACAAACTGAGTCTAGAATTAAAGAAAAACATATGTACATAACAACACATATTTGAAAGATGAATAATTGTTTAAAAAAAAAATTTGTTTTATCATGCAGATGTTATGCTATATTTGAAATCAGTCAGGGATATTAACGTCCTCTAATCTATCACTGACATACATTAGCAAATTAAGAAAAGCCGCAACAGCAGTCACAAATTTGAAAGAGTAAATAAGAAATATAAGGTTAATGCAAGTTAACAATAAGCAAAAAATCAAAACTTTACATCTGAGTGATTTCAGCACAAAGTTCTCCAAATCTTGACCAATCATAAGTCTAATTCATAAAAGGAAATACATAGAAGAAATTTTCAACGAGCCATCTATTCTATTGATTGATGACACAAGCAAATCTAAAATTAATTATATTGTTCTTCCTATAAGGTAATTTCCCAAATTTGAAGAGGTAGGTGAGATTAGATGAAATCTCACAACCTATGGGGTAGAGGAACTGAAGTAATCCA
Organism: Citrus trifoliata; assembly: GCA_018350135.1. Lineage (NCBI taxonomy): Eukaryota > Viridiplantae > Streptophyta > Magnoliopsida > Sapindales > Rutaceae > Citrus > Citrus trifoliata. Next base: position 6,684,777 of record CM031391.1, on the reverse strand, counting down.
CATCAACAAAGACCATCAAGAATTCCAATCTTTATAAAGGTCCAGATATGACTACAGTCTAAAAATATCAAAAATTAATTTGCAGAGGCAAATAAAACCATGTAACACGGGATTAGTTAAATTTTCTTTGGAGATTTAATTATTTAATGCACACTCTATACAAAAAGAACAAAAATTGAACTCATACATTGATGCAATCCCATGGTATTGATTCAAATTCCCTAGTAGCAATAAATCAAGCAAAGTATTGGCTAGTAACAACTAATCTAATTACCTAACAACAATTAAGGCTAAAATTTTTCGTTCAGATAAAGGATTGTCGATTTCATGAAATCAAAGGTGCACAAGGGTAAAATAAGAAATATATAACAAACCTCTTCCTGCAAATACAAGAGCTTTGCCCTCATTTCTTGGTACTCAGGCCTGTGGGATTCACCAGAGCTGCTCCCAACTCCTCCTTCACAACTAATTTGGTTTGAACTGTAGAACGTGGGCGATGAAACACGTGAAGTGCTATTTTTACCCTTGGCTCCAACCTCCCTATCAGCTACATCAGCAGCATCAGCTTCTGCTGAAGCAGAAGCACTAGCTCTATCTCCAGAGAATCTCTCAGATACATTGCCCCTCCTGCCATATTTTGATTTCTTCACACAGCAGAACTCATCCAAGATCTCTTGAGCTGGCTTCAAGAATCTTGAATTCTTCAGAATAGTTGCATATCCAGTGAAAGGCCCAAGAGGGCCAGTATTCCGATGAACATTGTAACTAGATGTACCCATATCCTGAACAGATTTTCCACTTCCTTTGCGGATAATAGATGGCTTCGGAAATGAACCCAAAAGACTAGAGTTCCCAGATCTTGAATCGGTCTTGAAGTGTAAGTTTTGAGACTCATATCCTCCTGCAAAGTGACCAACATTCATTTCATCCGATGGTGGATTTGATGAAAGCGACAGAGATAGACCTTGTGCCGCAGCATCACTCGCAACATTCCTCAAACCCGATTCAGTACTCCATTGATGAAAACTCTCAGCTGCTGGTCTATTAGTCCAATTACTCGGGTCACTATACCGAATAGCACTTGTTTGGTTGCCATAGCTTGGAAGAAGCACAAGCTCATTCCCAGAGTGATCAGTCCATGTAACATGGCCAGTTTCTCTTGCATTATTCTGTTGCAAAAGTGAAGCAACCTCTAATCCATGAGTTCCAACAGAAGCCAAAGTGACAACATCATGAACAGTGTTTGGGAAAATTGGAGTAGCATAATGCATGTCCCCAAAAAGCTTTTCACTTGGTTGATTTACTGAAGTAGACTGAACATGATCTTGATACTCATTGTAATTATTTGGCCTAAAAAATTTTCTAGATGTAGAATTACTATTATTTGACACGACTTCCCCATCAAGCATTACATTTTGATTGCTTTCCCTACCAGATGATCCACTTGCATAATTCACCATCCACTCAGAAATTGACTGTGAATGATCAAGACCTTTCAGGTCACAACAACCTTGAAAATGATCACCGGTGGCTCTAAAGTGATGAGATGAAGCTACAGCTGTGTGAGGCAAGATGGTAAATAAATCACCCCCAGTCATTATAGGCCTACTAGTATTGCTGTGTTGATCATGTTGATGATTAGAAGCACTTAATTCTTGATGCCCCATTGCCTCCCTTTGAGCTGTTAACACACTGGAATTTGCTGAGAAGTTTATAAGCTCAGAGGAGGAAACAAGAGTCGACGATGAATCATAAAATGAAATGCCATTTCTAACATTGACTGATGATGATTGCTCCAAGTTACTATGTTCACTTAAGTCTTCCAAGTGCTGTTGAATCCTTAACTTATCGCGACGGCTTTGCTGTGCTACATGTGACGACTGAGGCCTAAAGTTGTTCATATCCATCCGCCGATATATATATATATATATATATATATATATATAAATATATATAACTGATCAGTTACCAGCAAATCTCAGTCAACAAAAAACCCAACCATTGTCCTATAACCCCATCAAGCTTATCATGCGATCTAAACATTTTCCTGCAGCAAAATCACCATCATTTCAAAATATAAAGAAAATAATTCAAAGAGAGCATCCGTCAAAGACAAAAGTACATAAAATGAACAGAAGATACAAGTGGGTAGAAACAGTATATAAACGCAGTAGAGGTAGAAAATAAACGTTTTTGTCACCACAGAAAGAAAGCAAATATGGAAGCAAATTAAAACTACTGCCGGAAAGACAGATTCCAAATACTGTCATTCATTTCCTCTTTCAACATAGCTCGTAGATCTCAAACAAACCATTACACAGAGAACAAAGGAAGCAAAATAACTATAACTACCTTGTAAAAAAAAAAAAAAACTATACCTACACTTTCTGTAAATACGTATAATTTATATACATATATATAACCACATACTTCACGTCAACTACTGAAACCCTAATTTAGCAGCTACTGCAGTGCATCATCAATCCCAAGTTACAGAGACTGTCACATGGGATCTAGTTATTGAGAGTTGAGACTCCAACAACAAGTTTTAAACATTCTTGTGAAGCTGTGCTTTACAAAGAAAAAAAAAATAGAAAAAGAAAGTTGATCATTATGCACATGAAGAGGGAAAAAGAAAAGCCGAAAAAGGATGACACATAAAGTAACGATATCATTTCATTATTCAAAACAAAGCCATAAAAGGTACACAGTAATGGAGCCGGCAAGGAAAGTGTACCGCTGCATGAATTCAGTCCTCAATTCAGTTGATCTTCTTCATATCTTCTACAACAAACATAAAGAAAACGTACCCAAAAAAAAAAAAAGAAGAAAAAACAAAAAAGATTACCAGAAGAACGCATATGGGTGATTTGATCTCAATTCTGGGCCTGACCCCTTAGAGAAGGGGGCTAAGATGAGTGGCCGGAGAAATTCCGGCAAGAAATGAGGGAGGCGACAGTATGCTGTAAAAGAGCTTGGGTTCAAGTCAAAAGCACAATAATTGCAAAAGCTATAATCAGCCGTTGGCTTTAACGTCTAAAGCGCGCTTCGCAATTCAAACAGTTGTTTTTTCCTTGATTTTGTTGCCGTTAGATTTAACGGCGGAAAACTGTCTGCTCTCGTGAATCTTCAAGAATTGAATTTTCAATCTTGTGTCCCCTCGTAGGGTCGTCTGGCTGAAATTTCTTTATAGCTTTATTTCGTTGGTGAAACAAGAAAAGGGGACATGTGGGTCTATTTGGAAATACCCTTTGGTTAATACATTAATTGCCGATGTACCACTCGTCAGTCACAGCTCATATTTACCTCGTGAGCTTTTGCTAATTTGTTTTGGATTCATCTCATTCGTCTACTTAATAATCATTGATATAACAAATACAATTACCATGCTAGTTTTTTCCCAAAAAAAAAAAAAAAGGAAAAAAAGAAGTCACTAATCTATAGCTTTTAAAATCATGAGAACTCTTGACTTAAAAATAAGAGGTAACACAATTAGACATAATAATATAATAATTGTATTTTTATTTAATGATACTACTAACAACTTTTAATATAATTGTACATATGATGACTCATTAGAGTTTTTTTTTTTTTTTGGATGATTGCAAGGCTAACATGCTATCTTTATTGTGTAACTGATATTACTTTAATAAATTATTGGGTTTAATTATGATATCTTTAGATTATTATATCCTACAATTCGAATCCTGTTAAATAGTTAGAAAGTTAATAAAATTTGAAAATTTAATAGTTTCTAGACTATAGAGCACACTAACCTTGAAGCACTATAGCTAAAGTCTATATAATTGTCACATATTACGCTAGATCAATAAATTTTCGACAATTCTTCACAAAGTCCTCACTTAAATAGCATATTTGTGGACAAAGAAATTAATTAACTACTTATTTAAATAGAAAAGCCACAATACAAACCAAAGCATATATATATATATATATATATATATTTTTTAACCTTAAAATGGAGTAAAATTACAGCGACAACAAATTAAGAAATTGTAAATCTCAAAACGATGACGTGGCGAAGTTAACATTGGTTCAAGAAGAGGGGCCCCCGGTTTCTTTCTTCAAGCTCGAGCGGAGCCATTGTGGTGATTGGACGGGAAGTAACTGGACAAAGTTCACTGTAGGGGTTAATTGAATATTACGTCACCTGCAAGTATCGGGACCCACATCTGGACTAACTTTGAATGTCCACCGCCAGATATCTTTTGCGTGGGGACAACTATAAATCACCGGTTTCCAATAAAAAGCCAGACCACTGATACTGTACGGAAACAACGGACACACACACTCTCTCTCTCTCTCTGTTTGTTCTCTCTAAAACTCTCACTCGTAGTTCTGTCGGGTTAAATTTTATTATTGTTACTGCCGCTAAACGTACGTACAGCAGAGTATGCAGTCAATATCCACCGTTGGATCCCACCAAGTAGATGAATCCGACGGCTGGGATAAGTGTAATGATGATACATGGTTTGTAGTTTCTGATCTGGGGGTGTTTTAATAAACGAAAGACAAAAGGAAAACATTACGTGGAGTTTAACTTTTTGCTAATTGAAGATAACATTCCTTGGAGAGTGGGAGGGCGAATGGGAGCCGTTGGATTTGATCATTGACATTCATTGAAGTTGGTGATCTGGACGACTGTCCAATCAACGAATCAATCCAAAAATGGGAGGGAGGGGATGCTACTATTTTTGGGTCTGTCGCTTATCAGTTTGCTCGATCACCCACGTGGGCAAGAGATTTTTTATTGGAGAGAATTTCATCAGATTATCATTTTTACTTGATCTCCACGTGGCATTACATGATCGGGGTTGAAATAACGTATGGGAAATATCCTCATCATAGGATCACCCTAAACGTAACCAACACATACTCTCAGCAACAGTAGTGGACTCCACTATTAATACTGTTTAATAATGGTAATTTTTTTTTATAGGATGGGATTTAGAATGAGATTAAAATATATTTTTATCTTATACAAAATTTAAAAATGGAATTAAGAAATTTTTTTATTCTAATTATATATGCGAGACAGGAATAGAATTAACAAATTTTTTTTAAAATTTTATTTTTTTAGACGAAATTGATACATATTTTTATCTCAAAAAAATATAAAAACAAAACTAAAATATTTTTCATCTCATTTATATATACAGAATAAGACTGAAATTAATAAATCTCATCCTATCACATCCCATTGCCAATCCTAATACTATTGTTATGAGTGTGTACAAAAATTGCCTGGGAATATCAGCTGCATCCTTTGCTGCAGCAACATTTTTCACAATGAATTACCATATATCAATATCAAAAGATTTTTTTTTTTTTTTGAAAGGGAAAAACAAAAGATGTTGATCATAATACAAGAGCGAATCATAGATGCACAATGGGGCTTGATAGTATACAAAATTGCCTGGGAATATCAGCTGCATCCTTTGCTGCAGCAACATTTTTCACAATGAATTACCATATATCAATATCAAATCAAAGATGAATAGATAGATTGAACCAATCGAGCATGATTTGATTTACAATAAAGAAAATGTCAAATCCACTGATTTCTTTGTCTGATTTTTTGTTCCAGTAAATGGCAGGCATGCAATAAAAACTCCCCCTTTCCCTGCTGCGAAGAAGCAAATGCCATCGGGAAGATGGTCACATGCACTCAATGACGCACAAGAAAAATCCAAGGCAATATCTCCTCTTAGTGAGAATAACAGAAGTTTGAAAGAGTCTGTCACTTTCAGATCACTCCATACCCTTTTTTTTTCCCCTCTCGGGTTAAATTTCATACTTTACAAAACACGCTAAACCATATTTTGAATAATCATTTTACATCAACTTGGATATGTAAAGTAATGATGTTATATAGTTAATTAGTTTATATATTGTATAATGTAGACGTCCGCAAATAAAAATAAATCAATTACGCATATAACAATTTGAGATTTATTAACTCAGAAGATTTTATTTTTGTAAATAGATATAGTCTATTTCATTTTTAGTATTAGATTTTTTTTTTCCAATTCGAAACGTATCAATTTAGTGAGAGAATAAAATATTTACAGATGTCGAATGTTTAAGATATAGATGCTCAATTATGAAACATTTGTAAGAAGAGAAACCAATCTTATTAAAAAATATATATATATAGTCTTACATGTATTATTTGTTATTAAAATTAAATTACTATATTTTCTATTAATGATGATATTTACAAAAAGCACTGCAAAAAGAACGTTGCAGCCTGACGAAAGCCCTCGATATTTGATGTAATCGTTAAACGTCACTGCAGAGGCCCTACCAGGTAGCAAAAGCTAGGGTTTCTGCAGCTACGCTTAGACTTAGGCTTTCGTTTGCGCCTGGATCGGTTCATTAATGGGCGTCAATTCTTCTGATTTGCCTTCACTTTGCTTCTCCCCACTAAATTACGCATCTACCACTCACTGGTCGCTGCCCCTTTGCCCTTTTGAAACCAATTTACCTAACTGCCCTCTACGTGATCCTGCTGCCCGCCCCTTTTCATGAACAATATGGAATTCGAGGCCGCCATTAGACTCACTGAAGCTTTTCTTTTTTTAAAAAAAAAAAAAAAAATCCATCGGCTACTGTTTGTTTTCATCTGAAAAAAAAACTGCCCCTATTTCGCCGGTAACTACTGTTCTTCTCTTAAATTCTGTAATTCGATTATAATACTTGCATGAATGGTTAGGTCAGGGCCTAGATTCGAGTCTCTCACCACGAAACTCAATAAAAAAATCATTATCTCCCAATAGTGTGTGTGTGTGTGGATATCCACTCGGCTTGTGTGGGGGGTTAGATTTCATATTTAGGAGATACTATTTTACGTGTTACGATCGTTAAATCTCTGCGTTATGGTAGACCTGTGATTCATATTTTAATTAGATTTCGTATTGAAATATATTAGAGTGTAACAAATTAATAACAAAATTAGATATATTTTAGAGTCCACCGTTCATGTTCGCTCGCTATATATACCCACACAAGATTTTTGTATATATTTCTCAAGGTATGCTTTTTATTTTTTTTCTAAATAAACCTTGGCAGAATGGGGATAGATTTTTTGAAAAATTAAAAAAAAAAATGCTTTTTACACCTTTCAAGTTATATTTTATACATTATAAGCTAAGGAATAAATTTTTAAAATGTAACAAAAAAATTGTGATAAATTAATATAAAAAAATCTGCAAGTAACTTCATGTTATCATTTTCTAACGCTCTCCTAGGGTCACCATCTATCAATCTGTAGCTGTGGGACTTTGAATGCGGCAGAGGATTGGAAATCCACAGATTCAATCAGGCTATGGCTACTTGTTTTGTTGATATTCAAGTTCATTGACCATTCATATGCATGGTGATTTGTGAATGATATGAAAGCCTTGAAATAAAGCCTGGGTCCCCTATGTCTCTGGTTAAATTATCAATATCTGCATGTTTATTTTTGTTCTGATATAAAGCCAAACCACATAATTATATTTCCGAATGGTTGTTGCCACAGCGAATCAAATCAACAAAATCCTTTATTGAAATTGCAATGCAATGAAATTATGAAACATGCCCACGTTTGGAAAATGTCAAGGGGGGCAACTTGCCCCATGGAGTAATTTAATTATTTATGCACGCCTTCGAGTTAATGGATGTGTGACTTTGGTACCCCACTTGAGTCCCTTTCATGGAAATGTCAAAATTATTAGGGTTTCTAGTTGTGGGTCAGTACTGCCATTTCAGAATAAAAAGCCCAAGTGTGAAGTTGGGTGCCAATGTGGCATGTGCATGACTTTGAACAGGAACACTGATCTTTATATGATCTGTAGTTAGCAATACTAATTATATATGATTATAGCGTTGATTTTATTTGATTCATGGATGATGATGATTGATTAGCGGCAAAATGAAGAGATAGAAGAATGATTATAGCAAAAAATGTTATGGGCATCAATTATCAAACGGAAGCTGTTCTTTATTAGATTGGCAGATGTGACAATGTTTAAACAAGCTAGCTATTGATTTTTCATAGATGATAAAGGTAATTAAATGATCGTAGGATTGATTTTAGTGGTCATTATTTTATTTTTTTTAATGTGTGTCGTTAGTGTTGTTTATAAACTTTTTAAAGTTTACATTAATTTATTTACAGTCATAATAAGTCTTATATACCAAACATTTAAAAAAGTATCTTCTAGTATTGGAATGTCAATGGGGTAAGGTGGGAGTGGGGAGGCCTACCTCATTCCCCACTCCAATAAAAAATTTTACCTCCATTCCCCACCGGCCCACCCCATTCCCCAATCAATTTAGTAGGGGTGGGGATGGGGAATCCCCACGTGATGAATGATTTCCTCATCCCCACCTCATTCCCCATTTACCTATTTTATAATAGGTCTAGATACATAATTTCAGTAAATTAAAAATTAAAGACTTAAAAAAATACCATATTATAAAGTATTTTAATTACTTATAAAAAAATCTCTAAAAATTTAAAACAATATCTTCAAATGATATTAAAAATGAAAAATATTTAAAGAGAGCCGCACCTTAAAAGAGAAAAGAAAACATAACAAGATTTTAGAGTTAAAAAATATTGTGGGGTTTTCTTTTATTCATAACCTATTTATATTACATAAAAATTAAAAAAATTATTAATTGACATTATAGTTGATAAAATAACAATTATTAAATAATAATTAAAAATATATTTATTTATAATGGGGATTGGTGTGAGGAGTGCAAAACCAAATCTCACCCCATTAATAATTTGGGGATTATTTTTACCCCCACTCCCTACTCCATTCCCCAAAAATTGTTCAAAATTTTTCTCATTTGGAGTTAGGCTGGCTCCATAGAGCCCCAAACCTGTAGAGAATTTTGTCATCCGTATTCTAGTAATAATATACATAATACATGATGAGATTTGAACCCCTTCTTACTAGTCAACATCTATGACATTTAAAGATGGGCCTATATATACTCTACAAATTATTTCAAACACCATAATTTAAATAAAAATATTTATTACAAAAACACCTATTCTATGAATTACTCTTAAAGATAGTTTATTAAGTTTATATTATATAATTACTTTGAACACTCATTATTTAATACATAATTTTCATGCCTCAAATCCTAAAATTTTTGTTTCTAATATCTTAATCAACATTTAGTGGAACAATGAGGAAATCAGTACTAAAATAAATAAATACAATGTGCGATAATTTTTACTTTTTCAAAAATAAAATAAAATGAAAGTACTATAAATTTTTTTTTTCTTTTTTGCTTTGGTCATTCTTCCTCATCCTCATCTCCTCCTCCTCCTCCTCCTATTTTTGGGTAGTATTTATGAAAAAAGTTTTCATTATTATGTTCTTAATGTAAGCTATTTTTGGTGCAAAATCAATATTAAAAATTAAAAAAAAACCTAAAATTACGTTAAATTAGTTTGCAATTTAATTTAATTATATTATTTTAAGTATCTGTTAAATGTCTTAAAATTCGGTTAATAAATAGTTTTATTGATGTTTTAAGTAAATAAAATTAAGTAATTTAAATAGTTTATTTATTAAAAAAAAACAGTGCCAAACAGAGTCTTATATTGTCAGGAGGGTGCAGTTGGGCCAAAAGAATGGGCTTGGCTCTTTGTTACAATTCATAAGTGGTCCCGGTATTGGGATCAGTAGGTAATAGCATTTATTCCCCGTGCCGTTGCCGCATGGACCGCACTTCCTCGTTTCTGCACGAACACATCACCTGACGCTTAGAATCTTCTAAGAAAGTTAAATGAAAAAGATGGACAAATCTCAATCTTCATAATTGTTGACCCATCAAATTTTCGTTGGTTGTTAGAAGAATTAATGGAAAGATGAGACAATTAAGTTTCAACACAAAGCGTTTCTGCTTATGAATTAATAAAACATTAATGATATAACAATAAATTATTGTATAAATTTATTTTATATAAATTGATTGAATTAAATATTTATCACCTCACATGATTTATTTATATTATTTTATATTTTTATTCAATCAATAAATTAATGTCACATTAATTTATATAAAAAAATTTTATACAAAAATTTGTAGTTGTATCATCACTCTTAATAAAAATAAAATTTATCTCCTCTACATTATTCTTAAATTCTATCAAATTATCATCTTCTATAAATTGTAGGCCCATCCTACTTAAGTTTTAGAGTGCTGCTGGCCATCTAAAAAGACGAGAGAAGCATGATAGATTATGTTTTATTTATTATTTATTATTAATATTTTAAATTTTTTAATTAAAGAAGGGCGAGAGATTTTGGGAGTGAAACACTGTTTCTCTCGTCCTTCTAGATACCAAGCATTTTCCTAAGTTTTACTATGTGCAACCAAACTTATCTGTTGAATGGAGAAATTTCTCGTCCACCCGAGTCCTTAAATTAATTGAAGTTTGCCTTTTGATTTCATTAGAAGCATAATATAATGAAGACGGGCATGCATCGTGGCACCTTTAAGAAATTTGGAAAACAAAAACTTAATATGTAAATATTATTTTTTAAATGACAAGGGTTTTTTTTTAATATGTAAATGTTATTTTTTTAAATGAAACTTGATATAATAAATATCCATAAATTAATTAGTATTCTTAATAACTTTAGTCCTTCCAACTAAATATGCACTAATTAGTCCTTCGTATCATAGTTTTGACTGTAAATTGTCTAATCGCTCACAATATCTCCGAAATCCTAAAAATTTATTATAATTTTATGATGATTTATCTTTTCTCATAGACAATGACAAATCATAATTCTCTTCTCCAGTTTAATATTTAATTCAAATTTTTTTTGACTCGTCTCTAAATTTGTTATTGTTCCAATACTTGACAATATTAGCTTATTATCTAATTTCTTTCTTTAATCTTTCAACTAATATTTTATTTTATTTTATAGCTTGGATGGGAATGAGAAACCTCGTTTAGTAAACGTTAGCATTTGCTTGTATCACAACTCGAACACGAGCGCGCTCAATGCATATTCTCGGCTAGCTGAGCTATACACAAGTGTAAATATTATTTTATTTTATTATTTAAGAAATTAATAATGAATCATTTTAATTCATTGAGAGGACATTGGACGGAAGTTTAACAGGGTTTCTATGAGCATGTTTATTAAAGATGAATAAATTAACATATTTTCATCTTTTAAAATATTTTTGTTTTTGATTGACATTAATAAATTACTATTTAGAATAAATTTACATGAATTTTTTCAAATTTTCCATGCTGCCCTGCAGCGAAGTTTAATTCCAGTTTCCGCCCGGCTAGGATTTCATTTCATCATGACAGCTTAATGCTTTCTGCTAATTATTAACTGGCCGATTTTACAACTGAGAAAGTTAAACAGTAAGAAATCTTATTCATCTATCTATACGTTACGTTAATTTTTTTTTTGAATTATGTTATATAGAGATTGTTATTGATATTACATCAAATATTACAATTACAATATTTACAATCATACTAAATAGTTGGGACTACCGCCATACATTAACCCACTGAAACACTTGCTCAAATACTTTAAACCCTCTCTAATATTCGAGGGGTGCCTATTTCACTCACATTTCGTAAGGGAAAAATTGTCTCCACTCAATTAGTTAATAATTGAGGAAAAACTGAAACTAACTTCTATAATACTCTTATGAAAACTCGAACCCTTGCACTCAATATTTTAAGTACAAGATTTCTCCCATTAGATCAAAGGCTCATTGGTTACGTCACGTGAAATTAATAATAGACAGTTTCGTTTTTATTTATGATAACGAAAAAAATCAGAATTAAGAATAAACAAACAAATTACTCATTACCATGCATCCACATCCACGGCAATTGTAAATTAATAAACCTTCATACCGAGCCTATCGAAGTCTTACGTGGCGGAATTGCCTTGCTACATAATCATCCACTTTAAAATTGGCAACTTGTAATTAAAGTTAAAATAGGAGAGTAGGACAGAGAAAAAAAATTAACATATTTGACAACATTTTGATCAAAAGACATGTTAAAACCATCTTAGTATGAGGATTTTTCTCAATTGCATGACTCAAGACGTTCTTTTCATGAACGTGACTACCAGTCTATAAATTCATGGAGATGTATCTTTTCTCATTTTGTATCAAACCTCTAAACATTATTTGTTAATCAACATTATGGCTAAATCATTAGTTTCCTTTACAATAATTTTCGCCATGATGTTCCTTCCATTGCTATCAAATGCAATATCCCAGTGTAACGGGCCATGTAGAACCCTTGATGATTGTGAGGGTGAGCTCATTTGCATCAACGGCACATGCAACGATGACCCAGAAGTTGGGTCGCACACATGCGCAGGAGGCGGAGGTGGAGGTGGCGGAGGCGGTGGCGGTGGCGGCAGTTGTCACTCATCTGGCACACTAAGATGCCATGGAGAGTCATACCCTGTGTACTCGTGCTCTCCTCCGGTTACATCATCTACTTACGCAAAACTAACAAACAATGATTTCAGCGAAGGCGGCGAGGGAGGAGATCCATCAGAGTGTGATGGGAAGTACCACGACAACTCGGTACCTATCGTGGCACTGTCAACAGGGTGGTATAATGGAGGGTCAAGATGTGGTCACATGATAAAGATTACTGCTCAAAATGGGAGAAGCGTGATGGCTAAGGTGGTTGATGAATGCGACTCCATGCATGGTTGTGATTCAGAGCATTCAGATCAGCCACCTTGTGACAATGATATTGTTGATGGCTCAGACGCTGTGTGGAGTGCTTTGGGGCTCGATAAGGACATTGGTGTTGTTGGTGTTACATGGTCCATGGCCTAAATTTTAGACTAATTAATAGTACTAAGGTTTGCATGAATAAAGACTACCTGATGATAGCTTTCAAGCTTGTTCGTGGGGCTACATGATGAGTAGTGTAAGCTTAATGCGATGGGCTCCTACATCACCTTTTTAATAGGGCAGTAATTGGTGTTTGTAAATTAATTAAGAAAGCTTCTCAAGTAGTTAAGTTGTAACTTGTAAGTGCTTGATAAGAATCTGTAATAAAGATTCTTGCTTTGTTTGTATGTCGTTTACTGGTTTGATTGAAGCAGATTAAATTATTTAATGATAAAATAGTATTGAAAGTATTTCATGAATATAAAACATTGATAGATACTTATAATAATTATGAAAAAAAGTTCCAGATATTCTTCGTAAAAGCTCCGTACAAAAGTTTCCTATGTCTCCTTCATGTCACAACTTGACACATCATATATAGATTGTCTTCTTTTCTTACTGTTGATTATAGTCCTATAGATAATTGATTAGTTAACTAACTCGATCAATATTGGATAAGCTTCTTCTCCTCTTCAATTTTTCTAATACAAAACTTGTACCGTGAAGAATTCGGAAAATGAGTATTACCCTGTTGTTTGGTGAAAGTAAATAAATTTTTTTGAAGTTTCAGAATGAGTTTAAACAGTGTTAATATTAATATGTTATTGATAATATTATTATTAGATCCGTTTCTTCATGTTAGACTAAATTTAAATGTTTTGAAACTATAAATTAAATAAAATGACTTATATACCCTTAATTATTGAATTATTTTAATTAAATTATAAAATAATATTTAAAAATACATCCAGCTATGTTATCCCAGGAATAACGTACCTCAAATTTTATCATTTAATACAACAAATATTAGATGCAAGCAAATGGCTATTTTTTAAAATATTGAAATTTTTGCATAATAGAAGATTGCCTTTTCTATTGGTTATAGAGTCCATAGTTAGATTTTAAATACTCCTTTTAATTCCTCCTCATCTCTAATGGCTTTAATCATCAAAACCTTTATATGATCAGGAGAAGAAAAGTTAGTCATGGGCTAAAACCCACGTCAGTAGCAACAGCAAGCGTACTCCAAATCTTTCCATTGCTTCTTCGAATTCATATCTCATGTCATGAATGAAGTCACAAATCATTTGAATTGAACAACGCGCATACGTACGATGCGACTTTCTCTGGTTAAGGATATGCATGCCACCAAATAGACCAACCGCAATATCAAGTCGACACATAACGCTGATTTATTCTTCTCTTTATTAATGATTATATTATATTTCTTCACTTTATTTATAATCACGGCATTGAAGAATATTATTGGAGACAGAACGAAAGTGACTTCTGTTCAATTTTTCACTTTTTTTTAATCTTTGTCTGAATTATTACATAGAATATACAAAATACCCCCCACTCACGTCACCATCGACATAAACCTAACTACAAAAAATTACTAACATAATCAGCAGCTTAACTATTGTTAATTTTCGTCCTAATTTGACTCATGACCTTGGTGCCAAAGAAAGAGAAATCCCCGTTGGCATTTTGATACTATCGGACCATTTTCGTGATGCCAAGTACAACTTCGAAATCTTCCGCGAAACGCGTCCCATATCGGGCCGCTTATCAGGATCCACATCAACGCACTCCAACGCGACACGTGTCACTCTCTCCGCCACGTCCACTGGGAACGAATCCCTCAACCTCCTGTCCATCCACTTCCTCAATCTCCCTTCTCTACCCCCATCGTTATCATCATCGCCACCGTCCATCGCCATCCTAGCGGTGTCTATCACCGATGTCCTAGTAAGCTCGCCACGTGTCCTATCGTACTTGTATTTAAACGGCTCTTCTCCGCACAACAGCTCCAGTATCACCACGCCTACAGCGTACACGTCAGATTTCTGCGTCGGGATCCCCGTCGCTCGAAACTCCGGCGACATGTAATCTCTCGCTCCTTCAAATTGCTTCCTTCCACTACTCGATCTCGTAAACGGCGACGGCGTGGCTTCAACTATCTCTTCGGAAATTTCGCTTTTTCCTTTAAAATCCTTAATTTTCTTTCTTTCATAGTCGTCATCAGTCTCTCCGCACAACTGAGCCGTACCGAAATGGCAAATCTTAGCGTTAAACGACGGCTCAGTAACTATAATGCTGCTACTCTTAATATGATTATGCACTAGGTTCAAATTCAGTCCGGTGTTGTTATGAATGTAATCAAGGCCGTGAGCGAGATCCGTAGCGATCTGCATTCTGGACATCCACGAGGACAAAACGGTAAATTCCGGATTCCTCGAGTTTCTTAAGCAATCGGATAAATTGGCACCGTTGATATAGTCATACACGAGGTATATGTAATCATCAGAGATCGAAGCGCCGAGAAGCTTGATTATGCTATTGTGATGGCTCCGGCAGATCACCGACAATCTTTCTCGTATGTTTTGAGTCTGGAGGTTGCGGCGGAACCTTCGCTGGAAGATAATGACGTCTCTGCCACGCAAGACGCAGCGCCAGCAGCTGGTAGAAGAAGAGCTCGAGTGCTTTTTTGAGAGGAAGTTGTTGGTGGCGGAGCGGATTTCGGAGACGCTGTAGAGGTGGGGGCTCTCGGAGATGGATTCGCGGAGGCTGGTTAGCGAGGTTCGGCTCGAAGTGGATGTGGTGGTTGTTTCTGCAAGTGAGGAAGATGGTTTAGCTTGTGATGACGAGGAGCTTGCTGCCGCTGCCGCGTAGTCGGCGCTGGTAGAGGGTGTGGGATAGGAAGGGGTGCGAGGGGAGTGAGCTGGCGTAGAGCGAGTTCGGTGGGGGCGAGGGGGGTGAGTTTGGGTCGGCCGAGCTGGGGTGGGATCGGAGGCGTTTGTAGCCATTTTGGTCTTGCACATATATGGGGTTTGGGTATTTGGATTTTGGGAAGATTAAATTGGAATTTGGATTAGGGTTAGCGCCTGGAAAATTTGAATGGTCCAATTGGAGATGAGATGAGTTTTATGGAGATATTGGAGACCGTCGGCAAGGCAACGAGTAAGGCCGAAAAGTGAAGCAAGTCAAAGTCAAAGTCTGTTCTGTGAGGAAACAAATTGTGCTAATGTGCGCACATGCCGTGATGGCGATATGGAGCAGTGAGTTAATGATATCTAATGATATCTATCTCCTTCTTCTTCTTCTTCTTTGGGTTTCACAATTAAATTTATTTCTTTTTATCAGCAAAAGCAAATTTCTTCAAATGAAAATAATAATAATAATAATAATAATAATAATAATAATAATAATAATATGTTCAGCATGTGCACGAGCAGTTTAGGTACTAAGGGTACCAATGGTGTTATGGTGGACAAACAGGAGGAATAATAATGGAGTTCTTGATTTGCTTGTGGTCCCGTCCTGCGCGGACGAACTTGTTCTGTGCGTGCATCATGAAAAAAAAGGATTTGTTTGCTTAAAAAAAAGGATTTGTTTGTTTAATAACTGGAAAAATAAGCCGCAAGGCTTGCAAAAGATTCTATTCAAATGGCCTTTTTTAGGCGTGTCCAACTGGAACTGGTTGTGGCAGCGTGGCCCCGTAATAATCCATTTGGATCCTGACCCGCTGTCCGGATACTAGTTTTGTTGACTTTTTGTTTTTATTTTTAAAGATCTAACCATTTGTTAGTTAATGTTATCATTAATCATAATGTAGGTCGATGTGATTATTATTATTTTAAATCTCATCTTGTGGTATGGATTATTAAGGTTTGGATTCTTTTTGACAAAATAAATCCTTGTTTGCGAACAATGGTGGTATCATGGTATGTACCTTCGTCGGGCCGTTTTTCTCAGTGAAGGTTTAATAAAGCGAGGGACACTAAGTTTCAAGTTGATCTGGAGTCATAAACCGGCGGGCGACTACCACCAGTCCCAGAATTCAAAATCAAACTGTCAAAAACAAATATTCTTTGCCAAAGCAATCGCTCACACCCCCACGAGTGGGGTTGATTGAAGCAAGCAACGATGTGAACATGTGTATATGGGGATATAAATCAATGACAACGGGGAGAAAGGCCGATGGATGGTAGGCAGGATTAAACAAGTCAACCATCGACAGTCACATCAAATGAATATATTCAGAGCCAAATTGACAAAAGTGCTGGTTCCTAGATTGTCAAAATTCTCGACTTACAACATATGAGCATTGCCCACTTGTAGTGGGTGCAGGAACAGAAGTTTGCTTTTTGGTGCTCGTTAGCTCATATTTAACAAATAGTCGCCACTAGAGCTGACAAAATAAGTTATTAAGTTGTGTTCGCATCATGTTAATTTTGTATTATATCAAATTTAGATTGATTCAAAACATAATCTATTTAATAATTGTGTTAAAATATTAAGATTCAAATATAATAAGAAAAATAAACGGATTACTTAATAACTCGCTTAATAGTTATATGTTTTAAAAAATTTACATTAAATACACACACGAAAAAATTATTAATATTATAAATTATACATATCTACTAAAGTATTTTTATAGTACTTAAGTTTTAATTATGAGTCCTGCTATTTGAACTAACAGACGACAAATGGACGACAGAAACGGCAACGCCCACTGTCGTTTCCATGGATCCCTTTGTTTGTTGCTTCATTATTCTTTGTCTGTTGCTTTTTTCATTTAAAAAATAAAATAATCAAAAGAAAATATTAAAATAATGAAAAAGAAACCAAAAGTAACGAAAAGGAGATGACAAAATAAGAAAGTTGACGAAAAGCTAAAATCATCATTATCACTCAAACCCGACGAATAAGCCAAACCAGACAAATTCAATTCGATCTGTATTTGTATTAACAGAAGAAAACCGAAGTAAAAGTAGGCGTTTGTGGACGAGTTCTGATATTGCCTGCAGTGTTGGATGGTGATGGGGATGAAGTTACAAATCAAAAGAAAAAAAAAAAAAGGGGTTGGGCGAGAACAAGAACCAGTCGTCGTCTGGTAACGAAGCAAATGCCTGGAAATGATGGGGATGAAGTTACAAATCAAAAGAAAAAAAAAAAAAAGAAGAAGCGGCTGGGCGAGAACAAGAAGCAGTCGTTGTCCGGTAACGAAGCAAATGGCTGCAAATGATGGGGATGAAGTTGCAAATCAAAAGAAAAAAGAAGCGGCTGGGCGAGAACAAGAAGTGGGGATTAACAAAGTGTTACCGTTTCCAAACGAGGAAAATGAATGGAGGGGAGTAAACTAAGGAAAATGAGTGGCTGGGGAGGGAGGAAACGTATAAGGAAAAAATAAAAAGCTGAATTTTGACCTGTTTTCATTTTTAAATTCTTTATTTTATTATTTATTGTGGGCTTATGCAAAACTAAAGGAAGACTAAGGAAACACGTGAAACGTCAAACCCACGCTGCGTTTCTGTCGTCCTTTAGTCTTCTTTTAGTTTGTTTATCATTTTCCTTTAATTATATATAAATATATATATATAGAGAGAGTATAATATATCAACATTATAAAATATACACGTCTACTAACATTTTATATATTTATACTATTAGAGTTCTAGATCTAAATAAAATTTTATAAATGAAATCATGTTTAAATTTTACCAGTATTAGTCGTGTTTCCCTGTCATTTAATCAAGACATATATAAATTTTTGGCATTAATGAACTATTTCCCTTTAGTTTTAAGAACTTTGAATACAAAGCAAAATGCAGCGTCTCAGTTCCTCACTGCCATCATTATTTGTTCCTGTAATGATGACTAAACCTACAACTTTTGTCCTTCAAAGGAAATTTGTTAGTTAATACCCATTATTAGGACGGTAATGAACCAATTTCTTTTCTTGTGTCTGTGAGTTTGTTTTAGATTCAGATTTTATTATAACAAATTAATATATATATATATATATATATATACATATATAAGGTACACGTGTCGAGTCTATATTGCAATAAGATAATAGATAATAATAAAATAACGTGACATTTTCTTTTCCTTTTCATCATTCTCTTAAGAGACCAAATAGCTAATACTAATTAAAATATATATATATATATATATATATATATATTGTTTCGAGCCTATATTGCCAACAGATACTGAAACTCAAAATCATATGGTATCTTCTCAACAGTGATAGAAATTTTGCCATTGTTATGTCCCTGGTGCCTGAAGCAATCCACCATTGATTTTCTCAGTGACCCAGATGTGGGCAGCTGATGACAAACCCACTCCACTAGTGTGTCAATGTCCATGGCAAAATCGAGCATGTTTCGAAACAGAAGCTCTGGGAACGCTATCTTTCTTGTGTTTGTCACCACTACTGAAGCTTGCAAGTACTCTAGCTTTGATTTCTCCAACTCAGCTATTACACCATCAGCTGTGTATATTCTCACCTGCATAGATATTAATTATTTCGGTGTCGTCGACCACGCATAAATAAATAGGCCACGTACATTTTAATCAGTCATATAAAATTAAATATACACATGACAAGAATTCAATAGGCGAAGAAACATACACGAGGAGCATTTAGAATTTTTTTTCCTTTTTACCTTTGAATCATTATTATAACGTCACATTAGTTGAATACGAACTATGTAAATATTGTAGTATCAATGTTAAGAAATGAATTTTATTATTACCGCCGGCGAAGATCGTGTTCCATAACAAAGAGCAAAAGTGACATTAGGATCAGTGGATTCGAGCCCATAAAGTTTACGAACAATGGCTTCTTTTTCATCCTTTTCGCCGGCCTTTTGATCAACCTGTGTATGTAAAATCATAAACCAATCTTGCAGATTTAACAAGATTTTCTTATCAAAAAAATGAAAATTGAATCATTCATGGTCACCTCTTTTAAATTGGAAGACTCCTGGCCCCTCAAAATGTAGTGCTCTATCGCCTGAGCATTTATCGTGCTGCCTCCTATGCTGAGGGTTGCCTGAATTCAAACAAATTTATTTAAGAAAACGACAAAAGTGTTTCAAAAAGTAATTAAATTGAGTGCTTAATTACTAAAATCTGTTATCCAACTTGAAATGTACCTTGTTCATCAATGCGATCAGTTTCTCTGGAGAATTAGGCACTCCATATTGGAGAAATCCCTGAAAATATGAGGCCAACAGCATGTTAGTTTAAAGGTGGATTTAATTTCAATATTTACTATGACTTCTATCTTAATTTTAAACAAATCAGATTATGGCATGTAGAAATGAGAAATGTTTTGAAATCAATTGATCCAAAAAGTTTAAATTAAAAAGTGCCCAATAATAATATTAAAGATAAATATTAATAGAATTAATAAATAAAAGAGTCCGAGAGAAAATAAATTTGAGTCCTTAACTTGATAACTTGATACTATGTTAAAGAAACTATCCAACCTAAAAATTTAAGGTTACATACAAAAGCCCAACAATAATATGAAAGGCAAAGTCTTAAGAAGAGATAATTAATGGGGTGTGTCATGTGTGTGTCTATATATATATAGGAAGAAATGGTTCATCAACAACATACATGCATAATACAAGCGTTGAACATGTTGATCCAGAATGCTAATTTCTGCTGGTATGTCAAGGCTTTCAAGTCTACCGTCTGAAGATTGTTCATTAAGATCCTGTGGGTCACAAAGATAGAAGATGAAAGAACTATTAGCCAAGACTTATGTGCTCCTACCTTATAGATTATCAAGTTTCTGCAACTACCTTAACTTTCTTATTAGAGGAACAGAACTTGAACTCGAAATGCATTTCGGATCCATGGAGCTTGATGAGAAGATAACAAGATTCTTGTAAGGGCCGATGTCCCTAGGAATAGACTCTTCCACATCAAAAATACCATAAGGGTCTTGTTGCCTTGAATCTTTCTGCAACACAATGCTTGACTTTGAATTCAAGCTCGTGTCAGCTCTGAAGCTTCTTGAGCTTATAGAAGAGTGCATTGACCTTGAAATGGGGCCTGTTTTTTCTAGTTCAATTGCTCTCGATGTTCTAAGTAGCCTGACATATATGAAGTTCAAACATTTCATAATGCTCTCAGATAGCTTGTTGGGTTGCCAATTTTGGATGCTCTCTTCTAATAGAATAGAATTGGATAAAGATTTTGGTGGGACGTCAAAAGAGATCTCCGCTGCGTTACGTTCCCTTGGCTGAAGCAAAGTAATTCAGAATTCATAATCATTAGTAATTTATCAAACTTAACTTAATGATATAAAATCAATGCCATCATCAGGGCACTCAATATATTTGGCCTACATCACTCGCGTACCAGACTGATTAGATCATCTATATATAATATGATCTCTCACTTGAGTAAAGTATAAGTGTGATATTTGATGATTTATTTGTGAGAAACGAAAACAAAGAGAATAAATCAAAATGACACAATTTTAATAATAAATCAAAATGATACAATTTTAATATTAATCTCGTATGTCGTAATAGTATTTTTGTCTAAACCTTGGTTCAGTATACGATTTTTAATTCATTTGAAACAAAAAAAAAAAAAAAGTCAGGGCTTACCTTTGGGGTTGGATGTCTAGGATCTCTGAGGGGTGAAGCTGGCTTTATCATCCCACTTTTTCTCGGAACCCTATCTTGAAATTTAACCTCTTGTTGCTGTTGGAATTGATTTTCTTTCTGATCCACAAATACTACTTTTGAGTTTCTCATTTTCTGCTCATTTACACTGAAGTCACTAAGATTATAATCGCCTTTTATTGCTTTACTAATGAAATGCAATGCCTTGGTCTCAAATGCCACCTTCTCGTTACCAACTTTGTTTATCAAAGGGCTTGAAATATTTGCCATATATGTTGAATGTCCTTGAAGGTTGCTAAGACTTGCTGGTTGCCATTGTTTTGATTTTGTTTCCTTCGTGATTTCCTGTTCATTTTTCAATCCAAGTTGAAGGTGGCTAATTTGTCCTTCTAGTCGTTTTATCTCGCCTTGAACCATAGCTAGCTCTGCTAATAACTCCTTGACCTGCATAATTCATGGAAAGAGTTGTACAATTTAGTAGTAGAACTGGGGAGAAGAATCGTAACATTCCATTTAGCAATATGAAAAGAAACGATCTACTACATGATATTAACTACATCATAACTAAATGAAAAAATTTAATCTATTTAAGGAAGATTGAGTATTAACTCCTTGAATACTTTTGTATCAAATTAATAATCATGAAACCCTAAGAATCTAATTAAACCCAATCTGATGATATTTGCATTTTGATTAAGCCAGTTGTCCTAATTAATCTATAAATTTAGTTTTGCCCAGTGATCCTAATTATAAATTAGTATTTTGTAGGTGCTTCCAAGAAATTAGTGTGTGTGTGTGTGTTTCATTTTAAAATTATATAAAGCAAAAAGGAGGCAAGAGGTTAAATAAATACATACCTTTGGAGGAAGAAAATTGGGAATAGAAATGGCAGAACCATCCTGACCATTATGTATTCGCTCCAAAATTTCATGCATTGTTTCTTCTTGTTCGAGCATTTTTTGAAGCATGGAGACCTGAAACATTGAGTATTTTAGAACCAATACAATCTTCACTGGTATCTTTTTAGTATACAGACAAAAGGGTAACTGAAGTAAATATAAATGTCTTTAATGATGGCTAGAGATGCTTTAAAAGTTGATGTACCATACATGCTAATCATGGTCCATATCCATTCACTTGACTTTCTTAATCGCTGATATATGCACCAACTGTTACAAGTAACAACTGATTAATTTATGAGATAAGAAGTAGGGTTTCTCTTATTGCTCCCCCTTTACTTATGCGTTCTAGGCCTCATACTACATTTCTAAAATGAAAGTTACTTTGTAGGTTGTACTCTCTCCCTTTTTACATAAAATTAAGCTTGACATTTCTGGAACTTGCAATTGCATGGTCATATGCTGCCTCTTAAAAAGGCAGAAACCACAATAAGAAGCTTTTCTACAACTGAAACCTAAAGATGCAATAAGATTCCAAGATCACCATGACTTTTGTTGTTTTGAATCAAGAAATAAAAAGTAATTAATTAATGCTAAAACACTGTCGTTTTCATTAACTCATATATAGATGCAGAGTACTGATCTAATGCACAATATTGTTGTTTAAGTACGTAGTGATGTGTTTACTTGTCGGTTGATTTACTGCTTTGCAGCACTATTATTCACAACACATTACAGAAATGTGCTATGTGAGCAGTTGTTCACCATATGGTCCGTAAAAATTGACATCACTCATACGTACATACCTCTCTTTCAAGTTCCTCTTTCTTTTGCTGCCGACTAATCTTCTTTCTTCTCTGGATTACAAGTTAGCCGAAGGGACTAGAAATCAACAAGAAAACAAAAGAAACAAAGTGTTTTCAACTGAAAATTTGAAATTGTTACAAAACTTACTGCTATGTCCAGTGGCATGTTAAAAGACAGTCGTGTTTGCTGAGATGCCATGAACGAACCTGGACCGTACAACTTAAACCAAGCGCTCCACCGCTTGCTGGAAGTGGAGAAAACATTTAAACGAATGAAAGAAGTACAGAAGAGGTTTTGATGATGAAACGACGAGTATTGGTGTTGGTTAGAGGAATAAGACTCAGACTTAGAGGCGAAGGAAGAGCAGCGGCTGGTTGTTGAACTGGCTGTTGCTGATGTTTGACTTGCTTTTACATGGGATGATAAAAAGGAGCTTTCATGATGATCAGGCTCTAGAGGTTGGTTCATGGCTAACCGTCTCAGCTGTTGTGGGTGGGACATCGTGTGTACTAATGGCCCTTTGCTTGGAGTAACTTGCAAGATCTTGTTTATTCAATGTGAAGTTTACTCTCAGATCAAATAAGTGGTTATAAATATTGATATATATAATCTGTAACATTCCTTAAAAGTTTCTCTAATAAAGATTATCCTTCCTGAGCTTCTGCCACGTGTCAAGTTGAAGTGTGACTACTTCTTTTCCTCAAGGTATTGATGGAAATTTTCTATAACACGAAACGCCAATATCTATTTTTTAATTTCATCCGCAACACAGGAGTTTAGAGTTCAGGCAATTAAACGAACAAACCTTTAGACAGTTCTTTTGTACTTGCTTGCTCTCTACAGCCGAATCAGCACTAAGAAGATAATGGTGAGAGAGAAAGTCAAAGAGTGAGTTCTAAATCTCAATGAGGTAAAATCTCACGTTAAATTAATGCACTGTTTTTTTTTTATTTAATGACTTAATAAACTTATTTTTAATCGGTTAAGTCATTAGATTTATTTATTTTCTTAACTTAACGAAAAGTTTTAGTTATTAAGTTATTAAATCATTAAGCTAATTCTTTTAACTTTTTACTTAATCTAACAAGTCTAAATAAAATTGATTAACATGTTGTAATTTAGAAAACTGAAGCGGTTGTATTCACCGAAACATAATTTATGTTATGATAAAACACTATCTTATTGATATTATTTTTAAATGTTTATTATTTTTTTAACAATAAAAATTAGTAAGGGTAAAAATATAAAAGTACTATCTTTTAAATTTTTTTTAAGTTGAAAGAAACAAATAATTTAACTCTTATTTTTAGAAATTCAAACAAAAAATAAATATGTCATTAGATTCAAGGATCATGATTCTCTTCTGATCTGATCTATTTTTGAGAAAAAATACACATAAGTAATTAGTAGTTAATAGATAAAAAAATAAAAAAATTAAATTCTATTCATACACTATCACTTAAAGATACATAGTACAAAATCTTTAAAAGTTCATGAGAGTTCAGATCAAGAGATGATTTTTATTCTAGATTCAAACTAAAAAAATACAAACCCCACCTAAATTCGTCTCGTACGTATAAAGAGCAAGACACCTATTGTATTATGAGTTAAAAAAATTATATATTAGGGTCGCATTCGTCCAAAATCATACTAAAATATGATGATGCATGTATACCAAATGAAACTTTACAAAATGCTCTGTACAGTTGACATTGGCCACTACAATTCCATATTATTAGAAAAATATATATAAGTTTCACGTGGTTTGTCATGGCCGGAGCAGCTATGGTCCGTCATTTCCTCTGTGCTTTGGGGATTTTTTTTAGTAAAAGGCATTCCCTCGTAATTTTCAAAATTTTTAGACAGTTCTTTTGTACTTGCTTGCTCTCTACAGCCGAATCATCACTAAGAAGATAATGGTGAGAGAGAAATTCAAAGAGTGAGTCCTAAATCTGAATGAGGTAAAATCTCACGTTAAATTAATGCACTGTTTATTTTTTTGACTTAATGATTTAATAAACTTATTTTTAATCAGTTAAGTTATTAGATCTATTTGTTTTCTTAACTTAACGAAAAGTTTTAGTTATTAAGTCATTAAATTATTAAGTTAATTCTTTTAACTTTTTACTTAATCTAATAAGTCTGAATGAAATTAATTAACATGTTGTAATTTAGAAAATTGAAGCGGTTGTATTCACCGAAACATAATTTATGTTATGATAAAACATTATTTTATTGATATTATTTTCAAATGTTTATTATTTTTTTAACAATGAAATTTAGTAAGGGCAACAATATAAAAGTGCTATCTTTTATTTTTTTTTTAAGTTGAAAGAAACAAACAATTTAACTCTTATTTTTAGAAATTCAAAAAAAAAAAAATATGTCATTAAATTCATGGATCATGATTCTCTCCTGATCTGATCTCCTTTTAAACAAAAATACATGTGGGTGATTAGTCGTTAATAGATAAAAAAATAAAAAAGTTAAATTTTATCCATACACTATCATTTAAAGACACATGGTATAAGATCTTTAAAAGTTCATGAGAGTTCAAATCAATAGATGATTTTTATTCTAGATTCAGGCTACTTCAAGTTATTCAGATTTAAAAAAAAATATACAGACGCCACCTAAATTTATCTCGTACGTATAAAGAGCAAGACACCTATTGTATTATGAGTTAAAAAAATTATATAATAAGGTTGCATTCGTCCAAAATCATACTAAAATATGATGATGCATGTATACCAAATGAAACCTTACAAAATGCTCTGTACAGTTGACATTGGCCACTACAATTCCATATTATTAGAAAAATATATATAAGTTTCACGTGGTTTGTCATGGGCGGAGCCGCCATGGTCCGTCATTTCCCCTGTGCTTTGGGAATTTTTTTAGTAAAAGGCATTCCCTCGTAATTTTCAAAATTTTTAGAGTTTCATAATGTTGCGACTTCCAATAATTTAAGAATTGCACTAATTAGATTAATATAATTTAATTATCAAGTATTGCGGGATATTTTTTTTCTCCCTTTTTTTAATTCTAAAACCCTCTTTGCAGTTTCTAAAACCCTAAACAAGTCCTCTGCTTATTGCTTTCTCTTCTCATTTTCTCAAACTTCTCACATTCCGGGAAAGATATTAACAGCAAACAATAACCAAAGAAAAAGAAAACAATCAGATGGGTTCTCGCCGTTTAGCCTCATTTTCACTTGCATCTATTAGCGGAGCCTCTTCGAGAAAGACCTCTATGGCTATGTTGGCTCTGTTTTCTAAATCCCAGAACTACACTTCCCTATGTAGAATCACCAGAAGCTTCGAGTTTGTTTCAGCTCCACTATATAGAATTCCATTGAAATCCCCATTCCAAGGCAATTCTTTTCACTTTTTTTCTTTCTTATTTAACTGGTTATTCTTTAGATGGCTTTTGGTTGTGCGCTTTTTTTTTTTTTTTTCTCCCAGTTAGATTGATAGGATACTCTTCTAAATAGCTTTGCGCATTTTTTTTATTTAGTTTCTTCCAATTTTGTTCTGTCTTGTAGAAATATGATTAGAAAAGGTAGCCTCAGGATGAACAAAGAAATGGGTTTGAAAAAATAAATAAATAAATAAAATATGTTCTTGTTTTGAAAAGGATTGAATGAGTAAAGGGAGAAACAGATTATATAAAACTGAAGCATTGTAGATTTTAGACAAATGCTATAAGATTGTCCTTGTTTCTGGATAAGTAATATGGATAGTGAGTTCAAGTTCAGAGGATCAGCAAAATGGATTCAATGTGTCTGTATATGTTTGATGTTAGCAGATCTCAATATCAAATTAAGCAACTTTTTAATTTCTGCTATAAACCCATGAGTTTAGAGGTTATCCTGCTTATCTTTGAATGAGATACTTCAGGACATTTTTCAAAGATCATGCAGCTTGGATTTTGAAAAACAGATGGCTGTTAAGTTGTATTTATTGCTTAATAAAATTTGGCTAAAACACTGTGTCATCGCATTTGGATGCTAATCGTCTACCAGTGAGATCGATCTCAACACCTAGAGAAACTGTAGCTGGGTTTGATGAGATGGTCGCTGGGACCCAACGTAAGCATTACATGTTAGGTGGGAAAGGAGGTGTTGGGAAAACAAGCTGTGCTGCTTCCCTGGCTGTAAAATTTGCTAACCATGGGCACCCTACCATTGTCATCTCAACTGACCCTGCCCACTCTTTAAGTGATTCTTTTGCCCAGGTATTGAACCAAAGGACCATGTTTTTCTCTGAACTGAGGTTGCTTTATTGGTCTTTAGTGTTTGTTTACTTGCCTCATATTATTTGTAGAAGCTGTTCATTATGGATGTATTTTGTTTCATATCCTTTCCAGGACTTAAGCGGAGGTACTCTTGTTCCTGTTGAAGGAGTTGATTCCCCATTATTTGCTCTTGAGGTAGTTGGTCAATGAACACCAAAATGATGCCATTTCATAGTAGCTCTGTGTCATCTCCACATTGATGCAGATATTTAGTTGTAGCATTATTACAGATAAACCCTGAGAAAGCAAGGGAAGAATTCCGTACTGCGAGTCAAGGCAGTGGTGGCGGCGGTGGCGATAGCATGAAGGATCTTATGGATAGTATGGGCCTCGGGATGCTTGCTGACCAGGTAAATAGTTACCCACGGCTACATCAATCTTATTTAAAGTCCCTTTCCTGTCACTTGCTTACAGTTCAGTATTGAGTTGTGTCCCATAGTGGCTAGTTAAAGGGAGTCAATTGGGCATATAAGTAGCATAGGTCCCCCCACCCAATAGGCTAGTCTTTTGGGTGGGGTACCTGGAAATCCTAGGCCGAAGCCCCTAGCGTTCAGCTAGCATTGGAAAACAAAAGCTTGTGTAAAACATGGAATCTCAGTTATGCTGCAGTGGCTTAAAACTTATGAACTTTTTTGTAATTTGGATATAAGTTGTCAACATCTTCTTGTACGTTGGATAGCTTTGGATTATACTCTTTTGTTCTCTAACTTTTACTTGTGGTTTTTCGCATTTGCTGCAGTTAGGAGAACTAAAACTAGGGGAGTTGTTGGATACTCCCCCGCCTGGACTAGATGAAGCTATTGCAATTTCAAAGGCATGCATAATTAATCTCTTTTATATTTAATTAAATTGTAAATAGGGTTCTTTGCCTCTTGCTAAATTAATCTCTTTTATATTAGGACTAGAACATAAATATATTTAATTAAACTGTAAATTTCTTCTCTTGCCATTTGCTAACTTCACAGCTGGTTGACAGGTTATGCAATTTGTTGAGTCACAACAATATAATATGTTTACTCGGATAGTGTTTGATACTGCACCTACGGTCAGTTAATATTTATGTTCTCTAAAAGATGCTTTGATCTATGGTCATCCATTTTATTTTTGTTCTTTAGAAGGTGCTTTAATCTAAGGTCATCCATTTGTTTTCAAATTGCTTTGTAGGGTCATACACTTCGGCTTTTGTCTCTGCCTGATTTCTTGGATGCATCCATAGGGAAAATGACGAAGGTATATTTGTGGAACCTGGATTCAAATTGAAATGTGTTCTGATTTACCTTGATGGGGAAATGGCTGAGTTATAATTGTATTTTATATGGTGCATTTAAAAATTAAAAGAAATGTAAAAGTGTTAAGAAGATTTCATTATTGATTGTGTCACTGAACGTTTATCATTCCAAGTGTTTCATGGGGCTATAGACTCCCATGTATTCTCTCATCTTGGATTTTTGTGTTTTATATATATATATACCATTCTCTGATTCTATTAATGTTGTACTTATTGAAATTTGTTTTTCAAATTCTTTATGTATTCCAGCTGAAGAAGAAGTTGGCTTCCACAACTTCAGCTTTCAAGTCTGTATTTGGAAAAGAAGAAAAACAGCAGGATGTTGCTGTAAGCATGCAATTTCTTTTTTAGATGTCTTCTGCTTTGTTTAAATACTAAGCTTTCTTTGTTTAAACTCATAGTCTGACAAGCTGGAGCAACTAAGAGAGAGGATGGCAAAAGTACGGGACCTTTTCCGTGATCCAGATTCCACAGAATTTGTTATAGTGACAATTCCAACGGTAAAACCCCAAGTTCTCATCTTTACTTTCGCCTAACTCAATAGTTATTAAGCTACATATAGCTATATCTTTTAGTCTGTTCCTGGCAGAACACTCCAGTTTCTCTTCTCTCCTTGTTTTTCTCAGCATAAACTTATTTTAGCAACACGTTTAGCAGCATTTTTTGAGAGGCTTTGCAACTGCAATAATTATTATTTTAAAAAAATAAAAATGATATTGGTTTAGTATTGGATTGAGTGCTTATGATGGGGAGAACTTAATTCATTTCCCTTTTGTCTCTCGCATAATTTTCAATAATTCTTTGTTTTCCACTGTGTCTGAATTTTATCTGCACTGTACATAAAACATGTGGGTGTTGGTAAATTTGCAAATCAAAATTCAGTTTTAACTGAGAGAACCTGAGTTGCTTTATGATTAGTAATTTTTTCCTGTTTTCTTCTCAAAAAATTTTCTTTAAAGAAGAATTATAAATATTTATTTCATTGGTTAATTTTGACTTTTAATATAACCAATTGCAGGTTATGGCCATTAGTGAGTCATCAAGGTTGAATGCATCCTTAAGGAAGGAATGCATTCCTGTTCAGAGACTTATTGTTAATCAGGTTCTACCTCCATCTGCATCAGACTGCAAGTTTTGTGCAATGAAAAGGAAGGTACATAACTTACTTCTCTGTATGTAGTAATAATCAAAAGTTTTATTTTGTTGGAATGTTATCCATGACTTGTTCACCACCATTTTTTTTAAAATAATAAAATCAAATGCTTTACACATTGCTTGTTGTCGCTGTTCATATGTTATCAACAACATTGCAGGATCAGATGCGTGTCCTTGAGACAATAATGTCCGATCCACAACTTGCAAATTTGAGATTAGTCCAGGCACCGTTAGTTGATGTTGAGATAAGGGGTGTTCCAGCTCTTAAATTTATGGGGGATATGATTTGGAAATGAATTTCTACTTAAGGTGAGCTATCTAGATCCGGTTCTACACTTCTCGAAACTTGTTTCAAAGTTGCCAAGTGAATTTATGGGGAATTCTATTGCTAATGTTTTGACAGGTTCATACCCAGTTGAGCATCTACTTTAACAGAGAGGTTCATGCCTACTTGAGCATCTATTTTGAAGTGTATGAAAATGTGAATGCATAGGATAACTTTGGTTTCTAACTGGACGCGTGACTGACTCAAGTCTCAAGCTGTTTTCCTGGAAAATTAGTTGTGTAACTAATTAAGGGAAGTACACAAAATCTCAAGAGCAGCAGGCAGAAGTTCCCTCTCACTCATTGGGCTTTGATTGAGAGGCAATCAATAAATTGTTCTCTATTCCGGTTCTAACATGTTTTGTTGAAACTTTTTAGTTGCTGTTTTGGGACAAATAATAAGGTTCTCTTCGTTTCTATAGTGGATTTTTCTTATCTTTGCTGATGATGTTGAATGAGGTAAACATAAGTGTGGGTCTTTTTGCAATCTAAAATTACTCTTAAGCATTCTGAATTTAATAAAATTATTTCTTGCGAAAATATTTATGATATAATTTACTATTAAGGATAATGTATTATGAGCAAATATAAACAATTACTCTGTTCACCTATCTATGACACTCATTCAAATCAAAATTGTCCTACAACGAATTTTATTTCCAACATCTTAACAATAATGAGTTGAACAAATATTTACAAAGGACTAAATCAATATTTTAGGAGATTTTAACCAGAAACTCTTTTATTTTTCAGTATAAAGAGAAGGAAATCTTTTTAGCAATGTTTTTAAAGATAATTAAACTTCTCATTGTCCCACATTGATTGCGATAATGAATTAAAAAATTGATTTTGTCCAAGAAAATGAATTAAAATCTCACATGAATTTGATGAATAAGAAAAACTAGAAAATACTTGAACGCTTTCTGCAAAAAGAAAAAAAAATGATAACTTTTTGTTCTTATTCTTTTATTTTTTTTCTTTTTAGTTTTATTGAGTTGAGTATTTTTATAATTATAGGTTTGTAGAGTCAATAATAGAATAATTAAGTTAAATAGTTATTTTTGGTGAGTTGCTGATTTTTTTAAATGTATATGGGTGAGGACTATTTTGACATTTAAAAGAGTGTACATAGTAAAATCTAACTTTTAGATTTTAATGATTAGATATTCAGAGAATAATTGAGTATTTAAAGTAATTTTTAAAATGCAAATGGTCACATCCAAAACATAATTATTGGGGTTGGTATGATAAATATGATCTGAAGTTTCTCTTCACGGTAATTTCTTTTTCATCTTTTAGCGCCTCATGTTCTATGCTCGAAAAAAAGTTTGTGTAGGTACTCAAACAGAGATTTAATGACTGTGACAAAGCTGTAACAGTTATAGGACGATCACATTACTCAAATTCTTTGGTCATAAGGAGTTTCCTTAATCTTACACAAGATTTTTCTGCGATCAATCTAATTTTCAAGACTAATCTTCAACCAGAATAACAGAAAATGTCTGGGACATATTGAAGTTTGTTTCAACTTTTATATAGGGGGATATTATCCCTACTCATTTCATTAAAGAATCTTTTCTCTTAGATTCTTTAATGAAATTAATAGAAAAGTAACTAGTTAATAGAAACTAAATCTTAAGCTAGTTCTGAGATAGTATAAAAAAAAAAAAAAAAAAACTGATAGTGAATGCTTATCAAAATTATTATATTTACTATTGTATGGTTATTCAGCACTATGAATATGAAACACACAAATGTCACAAAGACTAGAGATCATAATAGCAGCATGATTCTTTAATTTATTTATGCGTGCAGCAGCCCCAGTTGCGAACTTCAAACTTGTCTATAAATGTTCATTATTAATTATACGTTCAAAAGTTCTCTGCTGTGATAGCATATTCCATAAAAATTCTGATGGTACTAACTTACCCTAAAATACATGCTGCAGATATTTTTCTCAGTAACTTATTTTCAAATACTATGCTTTCCTACTGTTGACCACTTACCAAAATCATCTACTAATCTATGTTTTTGTACAGAAACGGGGAGAAAAACTGGGGAAAAAAAAAACTTAATCTAATTTTTTTGTAACGTAATCATACAAAAGAAAGCAATGGTACGGCTAAGAATACCAGCAAGTATAAGGCGCATTAAACCTGGAAAAAAATCATTGAGATCGTACCCTTTTGAGTAAAGTGCACCACATCTTGTTATCAGCCAAACACCACGATAACTGAAGAAAATCAAAATAAATTAGAATGGTATATTCATTAAACTGTCGCATAATAAGAAGAAGAGCAGTCATTTCAAACCTTTTAGCATTAGATACGACAAATGCTTCCAGTGCCCACTTGGTGTAGGACAAGTCAGATATGCGTTCTACAAATCTGTTATTGTCATTATTAGTTGCTATCAGAGTTAAGACAACCGGGAGAAGCACCGACCACTGCATAAAGCAATGCAGATTCTTAAGAAGAAGGTTACAAAATGTGTTGTGTGGGTATGTACAAACTAGGAAGCTGGAAACAAATTTCCTTGTAAAATGTGTAAATGCTCACCAATTGAGCTGGACCTGGTTCAAAACATATGGCCATAATGTATGCTATACCGGTGACACAATACACCAGACACGCTAGAACAAGATAATTATCTGTGACAGATGATCGTGGATTGTTGAAGAAGTAGAACATCGAAAGATACACTAGGGGCTTGATCAATGTGTTGAAATGATCAACTGTATCCTTTGAAAGAAAGAAAGCCAGGCTGCTCATGCCAGAAGCACTCTCTCTCCAATAATGAAGCTTATCCAGAGAAAAAGATCTCAAAGCCGCAATCTTGCATAGGAGAGCTGTAAGTGCATCAAATTTTGCTAAGGTGAAAATGCATCATGATATGGATAACAACTATCAAGTAGATCCCAAAAAGCTTTTATTTAACTAGAAATGCAGTTTTATTTTGAAATGCAAGATTGAAATCTTGATTTTTCTGGGGAATATTGAACTTTGCAAGGAATAAAATTTGGAATCTGTAGCAAAATTATTAAAATAAGTAATCTGAATGCAAGGAGTCCACATAATTGGTGTAAGTATTCAGGGATTATTGTAAAGCTAAGAAGTTAGAATTTTTGAACTTACAAACTGCGATGACAGTGTGTGTATAACCTGTTGCTCCAAAATTTTCATCGCTCACTTTAGCTAGTGTTCCTATGCAGATTCCAGCAAGTAATAAAATTAGATAATCTACAACTTGAATTTTAGCTTCTCGTAGTCGCTGCTTACCAACCCTGCCAAGAAGCCAGATAATGGAACATGTTTGGTTACAGTCAGTATACTGAATAGAAATTACATCACGGGCAATAAGATGTTGGCATGTAGCTAACATAGAAGCCAAGATTCATCATGTACCTGCCAAGGAAGTATCTATACTGTACAAAGACTCCAGGGGTTCTCCTTTTAGATAAGTCCCCTAAATTTAAGAAATTACGCTGTATACTATCCTTCCTATGAGCAGCATTACATTTTATATCCTGCCAAAATTCTCCTGCAAAAGATTGGACTTCAGATGAATCATCATTAATTTCTTGAGACAAATGTTCAGCCACTGATGCTGACATTCCTTCAATACTCTGTAGCATATCCATGGGAACTGAATATCCATTATGAAGCATCCATCTCACAGGAAGTTCTTTATAGTCAAACCCTGAACTTGAGCTTGGCTTTACTATGCCTTCTAAAATATCAATGAAATAATCTGGAGGATTGATACGGTCAGGAACTGTAATTCCTAGGCTTGCAAAGTACTCTTCAACTTTCTTTACTGGTCCATGATATACTATAACACCTCCTTTTGCTAGAAGTATCAAATCATCAAACATCCGGAACAAGGCATAGCTGTAGCACCAAAAAAACAAAAAAAACTTTTATCTCGAGAAACAACAAAATTTAAAGGCAAGACAAACTAAGTTCATGTCATACAGCCAAATGGAGGGGAAAACATGAAAACGTGAAGGGGAAAACATGAAGAAACTAATTCCATAATATACACCTTCTTGTAAATATCAACTGTAAATTTACCTTGGTTGGTGAACGACTGTGCAGATGTTTACTCCTTCAAGAGCTTCACGTCGAAGAGCTCTAAGCAGCAACTGGGAAGAAGAACTATCCAGCCCAGACGTTGGTTCATCTAATATCAGTAGAGATGGTTCCATTACCATTTCGAGCCCAACATTTACTCTTTTCCTTTGACCTCCAGAGATTCCTCGCTTCTCCACTGTCCCAACCAGAGAATCCCTGATGTGCTGCAGCCCCAAGGACTCAATGACTCTTTCCACGACGAGCACCTTTTCTGCTTTTGGCAGGTCAGCAGAAAGCCTACAGTAACAAGAAATCTTGTAAATTAAAAAGAAAGAGGTACTATTGCCAGTACTAGTCGTTGGTGGAGGGTTGGATTATGTGAAGAAACAAGTGGAACAAGAAGTAGAATACAAAGCCTCTGTGGCATATAACAATACAACTTATGAAGTTAAGTGTGTGTCTTCACAGTCCGATACTAAAAATATAAATGTCTGATGCATGAATTTCTGCATTATTAAGGTACTTCAAAATGCCTTTCAAAAAGAAAAAAGGTACTCCAAAGTGACTGAAGCTTTGCAATATCATGATCTATTTTAAATGCAAAGGCTGAATGAATCAATCATGGCACCAAGCTGGGATCAAATTTTAGTAGGCTATAAAACAACATACACAGTCTTTGACATTAAAACTAAATAATTTACTAAATCAAAGACTTAACAATTCTGGAAGTTCTCAGATTTACTCATGTCTATACTCTCGAACCTGATTGATTGAATTGGAATGGGTATTAAACAGAAACAAATAAATGATTCTCTATCTCACTGATTTAAGTAAAAAATCACTTCAGGGAATGAGGTTTTACAAGTCCCTAAAAACAACACACTTTCCACTCTTCAAAAAAAAGAATTTTATGATTGGTTGCACAAGCAAGGCAATGTTCTGACAGAATACAACCAGTCCATTGGTAGATACAAGAAAATTAGCTTAGTCGTGGTTATGACTTTGACAAATATGCAGTGAGATAATGAACAAACAAAAACCACTAGTGTCTATGCATGATGAAAACATGATTGGTTGTGAGTTATCACAAGGATAATATCTGACATGATAAAAAGAGATGCATGCTCCCAGAATAATGAGATTGCAATGATAAAAATAAAATCTCATATACCTGCATCGTGCACTGAACCAGAGATTTTCCTCCACGGTTAAGTTTCCATGAACAATATCATCTTGTGGCACAAAACCAATGATTCTTTTGTATGATTGAATTGACGCAACCTTTCCATTTACAAGAATCGTACCACTCATTATGCACCCAGGTACTCTTCCTTTTAAAGCAGAGAGAAATGTTGTTTTCCCTGCCCCCGATGGTCCCATTACAGCCGAAACTCTTCCAGGGGATAATTTCCCTGTCACAGATCTCATCAAATGTTTGTTTTTCCCTTTCAAAGTAATTGTTAAATCTTTGAATGCGACCTCAATGGTAGGCCTCTTCCTGATTTCAATTTCATTAGCCATTGAGATTACCCCAGAGAAGGTCATATTTTTGGTCTGCTCCTGCATAGCTTTTTCTTTCTCAATTTGACCGTATGCGTATCTGAACATTTGGCTTTGAGTATGTAACTGCTTACCCTTAGGTGTTTGCTTCCTGATAATTTTATCTCCAATCTCCACATTGAATCCATCTGGTCTCTCAGGATTATTCTCAATTTCATGCATCATCTTTGTGAGATTGCTTTCCTCCTGTTTATTTCCTTTCGATGGTGGTTGAGATTGACTACCTACAGGCAAAGGCGGTAAGCCATCCATTCCAGGTTTAGCTTGACTAGAACTTCTCAGAGTCTCCGGTTGCCTGGAAGATTTTCTTCGAGAAAATGTACGTGATAGCTGTGTTTGTAGACCAATTGCACCCTTTCTAGCAAGATCTTTAGCTGATTTCCATTTTTCACGAGCTAGAGCATTTTCCCTTACACTTTGAACTGCCATTTCCCTGGATTTTGCTTTTCTTTTCTCTCGAATTACAAGCACTTGGTCAGAGCAGCCATAAATGATAACAATCAAGACTGATAATCCAACCTGCAACAACAATTGGAATTAGAACTTGACATGATGGGTTTTTCTGCAAGATGGTTTGAAAATCTGATAGAAAATCCTATTGAGTTTTTGATGATCCAAAAAATATGCATTATCAACAAATTCTCACAAATGAAAGAATGCCCAAAATTTTCAATGATGAACAAAAAGACACTATTTGCTCTTGGAGGCAAAGCCAAGGCAGCTAGCATAATGGAGAACTTATCTAGTTTTTAGGTGCATGGTTTTACTCCTTTTATTAAAGATTCTAGCATGCCTGTGGTGTTTCTGCACACAAATTAATCCATAATGAGGCATTGAAATTGGTTGAAACAAGTAATCTGAACAATTTGAATCATGAATGATGGCAATTCAATGGGAAAGGACAACTTCTTTTAGAGATTTCAAGAACCCGAAGATCAACATCATCATAATTTTAATGCTCAAATGGTAAGGTGGTAACTCACAAATAACAAGATGCCATATGCTCTGATATTTTGATTTGCTGATCTGGGCTCACAAGTTGCCAACCACCAACACTCTGCAAGTTCAGTAGAAAAAGTTATATGCTAAAGAAAAAAGAAAGTAAATTGGACTCATACACAAGAGATAGAGTTTCGTCATTGACAGAGATAACCGTGCCAGTTAAATATTGCATTCTAACATCCCAGAGTACATGAGAAATGACATGAATGCAATTTAAAAATTTTTCCTGTGGTTAGGCATTCTGCTTTTGTAGTGAGCACATTGCATCTAAAATTTCTGTATCATATTATTCGATATTCAAAATTTTACTAAAATCAAGCCTAGCTAGATTTGTTCATAAAAAGGAATACACAGAAGACTATCATTATACTAAGGTTGCTGACTGAACGGACTATTGTTCCAGAGAGGGAAAAATTAAAATGCTGGGAGGATTATTTGTTTATTGTGATAAAAATTTAAAAAAAAAAAAAAGAAGAATTTTACCATTGTGCTTTATCCTGCCAACCACACCATGCCCATTAAATGTTATTGATGGGCAACAAATAGAAAATATGACTTGTTTATATACAAAGCCATCATATAACTTCCAAATACCCACCTCATTGCCACCTTTTACTCTCCCATTCTGCTCCACTGTAAAAGACTTTATAAATAAAAGTGCAGGGTAAACTCTTGTATGTACTTGTTTGGTATAAATTGATGTGGCATAATTCAATTGGTTAGATTAAATAGTTCTTGGCCAACATGATTTATTTTATTATTTTGTATTTTCATCAAGGCAATGAATTTAGGCCACATCAATTTGTAGAAAATAAGTTTGTACAAGAGCTTGTAACTCTATCATCACTCTTTTTCAAAGCTCTTAAACCACCACTTTAAAAAACATGCTAATTGCTCTCCAGGCTCCAGAAGAGTGCGTCTGTTTTTAATGTATTGCTGGCACACACACATGCATTACAGTTTCCAGTTTTAAGCCCTTACTCCACTTAGGATAAAATATATTCCAGGAGTTTCAGAAAGATTTTACCCAAACTTTCCCAATTAATTCCAACTTCTTAGCAGGAATGTTTAGTGAGTCACTGACATGAACTCATTTTTCTTCGGAAATGTTTTTTTGACACAAAATCGTATATTGTCTTTCCCCCTTCTGCTGTATGAGGTATTTAATATATTATTACTAATGCCCTCTTGGGTATCCTGACATATGCATGTTTGACAATACTCAAGGCACTAGCTGCCATGGCTATCCTTCTAAGGTCTCAGACACATGTATCTATTTTTGGGAATTAGGCCCACGGCATTTCTATTGTGCCAAAACTTTTCATGCAGTAAGATCAGATAGGACTCTCAATTTGTAATCTACTACCAGTAGATGAAAATCTTACCCTTTTGAGAAGTTGAACCTAATCTGCAGTAATGTCTGAAATAAATACCAGGAATAAAGAGCGTTAGTAACACAGAGAACAACAGCTGGCTGCTTTGAAACACAGAAAAATAAATGCACCAAATATTGGCAAAAAAATTCAAAGCCATGCAGCAACAAGAAATAAAATTGGCAGCTGGTGATTCTAAGGATAAGTGCAAAAAGTTCTGGGATAATTCTCTATACCCACTACTGCAAGGAATTTTTTGGATAGTAGACGGACAGTATGATCCTGCTGTACAGAATACCTCACTACTACTCTGGATATCAGCCCAAGCATCTGCTCCACCGCAGGTATGATTTAGCTTCCCAGGAGGTATTTGGTAAGCATATCTGCAAATTGTTACTGCTAATAAATATTAATGTATCCTAATTCAGGATGCTTATAATATAAGCAAATAAAGTAACGGATGAAGAGACTTACGGGTCACATAGACCAGTTTTGTTGTTGAGTTTTGCAAGTGGGCAGTAAGAACCCAACGGACAAGCTTTAAAGACAACGGAAAATCAATGTTAGAAATTTCCATAAATATCAAAACCATATGAACAAAAATTCTGCAGTCTACAAAATGCAGAACGTAATTCAAAATCTGAAGCAAGTGAACTACCATGCAAAACTACTGGTATATGATGATAAAATATTATTAAAACCTACAGCTCAGTGTGCTAGATGAAAGGCTTGTCACTGGATAAGATTTCTAGAAATTCACAGAACAGCTATATGATGAATACACTTTCTAACTTTTAATTTAAAAATGAGTAGCTATGCATGATAACTGTGAAAGAGCAAATATTGAGAAAATAATAATTGTTGTGGAATAAACTAAAAGAAATTTGAAAGGAAAATTTATGAGCAATAGTCCAAACTTTGTAATTGAGCAAGCAATCAAACAACAATACTATAATACGCTATATACACAACACAATCAATTGAAAATATTCAAAATACTTACGTATCATGCAAGTTAAACCCTTGGGGCAGAAGAAACCCTTGCAACAAGATGCACAATTTGCAGTTCTAGCAGGAATTTCCTTTGAATTTTTCATGTCAACTATCGCACTGTCAACACTACAAGCCCATCCTGGCTCGCACCCAGGAACCCAAGAAGTCAAATTACAGTTTGTGTTAGGTTTCACAAACTGACTTTTCTTTTTTGAGCCTTGGCCATGGGCTCCAGACAGTGCATCAGTGAAAGTATGAATGTAGAACTTTATTTCTGCTGCCGTGCACAGACGCAGTGTCATATCTCCTATTGATCCACAGAAGCATTATAAGACTTGCAAATTGAAATATCGTAATTGACACAAACTCAACTTATATTCTAGAGAAAAATAGCATAGTCTGCAAGAATGTTTTTGTTCTAGAAGAAGAGCTTTATCTACTTTAAGCTTACTAGTAAAGATGATTAAAAATTTTTATACCCAAGTAATGGAAAATTTTCATTTCCCTCTCTTGAGATTTGTCTAAAAAACTAGAACATCCCTTTGAAAATCATTACAAATTATCCCTAAAATTCAACAAATATTTTCACCTAATAAAATTCTCTTGCACAAAACAAGCATGCTTGTTATCAATAACGCCGAAATCTAAGCCGAGTCAAAGTATATAATTATACCTTTAGTCAACCTGGCGCATTCGTACAAGAAATCCGTATTTTTGGAAAAATCGAACGATTGATTCCAGTCGTCTTCCCTGAAATTTTAAACGCAATTCAAAATAAATTCCTAACCAAACTTCAAACATTTAATTTTATAAGAATTTATGGCAACTGACGCGTCAATTATGCAGAAGCCTAATTGTTCTTTGATCTCTCCCTTCAAGGCGGCGGTGATGGTCGCCAAGCTTTTTTGTACGACATCTTGGTACTTAGCTGCAGTTTGACCAGCTGCCGCTTCATCGAATTCAGGATTTTGAAAATCTTTTTCGTTTTGGCAATCCACCGGACGCGAGAAGCAAAGTACAGTGACGAACATTATCGACGCAGAGAG
Organism: Citrus trifoliata; assembly: GCA_018350135.1. Lineage (NCBI taxonomy): Eukaryota > Viridiplantae > Streptophyta > Magnoliopsida > Sapindales > Rutaceae > Citrus > Citrus trifoliata. The sequence goes on along the minus strand of CM031391.1, from coordinate 6,644,581 downwards.
AACGCGAGCCCGATGACGAACCGTCTCTCTGCTCATTATAATTTAATGGTTTAATTAATTTAATTAATTAACAGGGATTATAAGCAAAACAAGCTCATCCGACTGGAGGAGACGGTGAATTTTTAATAAGTTTCGAGTTCTTTCGGAGGAAGAAATGGCGGGGAGATGAATTTGGCGAGAATAAAGGAAAGAGATAGAGAGAGTGAAAGAACGCGCGTTGTTTAAATGGTGACGTGGAGTGGAGGTTCTGAGTTCCGACCGTTGGTTTAAGTCCTCGTATTGTTCAAATAAATTTGAAAGCCTTCTTGTTTTTTTTTTTTTTCCTTTATTTTTAGAAAGATTGGATGGTTATAACTTAAAAATTACAGTATTAAAATATTTAATAAATATTATTTATTATAGTTTGAAAATTATGTTTATATAATTTTTCACTTGTATAATGAAAAATTTATTATATCTTTAATAATTTTATCAAAATTGTTAATTAAAATTTATATTTATTATATATTATTAATTTTTGTTTCATAATTATAATTTTTTTTCACAATAATTGTAACTTAAAAATTACAGCACGTCAATTATAAACGCACTCTTAATGAGGGTATAAAAAATAGAAAAAATTATTATAATGATTCGTTAAATAAATCAAATATGTGTGCCTAAAAATGTATATAGGGCGTTATTACATTATTAGAAAAAAAAACCTTTAATTTTTTTTTTTTTTTATGATATCGAAAATACCTCAGAACCTTTTTCGTTAGCTTTAAATGGAACAAGGTGCTGTGGCACGTTAATCCTGAAAAGTAAAATGAAATAAAATAAGAAAAAAGTTCCCGCCATCTTTGCTGGATCAGTTCACCTTTGGGCTTTCACGATGCAATGGTCCAAGTCCAAACTTCATGTGATGATGGGTTTGTTTTCGTCAATGGGCTCCAAACAAAGCAGCTACCAGAGCCCTGTGGCTAAATGGCGTTGTTGGTTGTTTGTATCGTGGACAGTGCCAAAAGGTTGGGCGGTGATTCGGTTCCGTTCGGCAGTAAAAAACAAGTAGTTTATAAATTTTTGAATCAATTGATTTTTATTTGGTTTGGTTTAAAATTAAACTAATTTAAAAAATCAAACGGTTCAGAAAAAAAGTGTGACAGTATTCATTTTATTTAATTTATTTAATTGTCGTTGTTTATCTCACTTCGAGAGATAACGTATGTATTATAATGTGCAGGTGAATATATTCTGATAATTTGGTATAGAATTTTAATATATATTGTTAGAAGACGTATTGAGGAATTAAGAAATTGTGAATGTTATTGAGAAATTGGCAATCAAACTTTAAAGTTTCATTCACGTGTGTTTATTTGTTTTTTTTTTTTTTTTGTTGTGGTTTTGTAAATTACAGTAGATTTCTAAACTATGTAAGTTTGTTTCATGTTTGACTTTATTATATTGATTTATTTGACCTTATTATATTGTTTATTATTTGTAAATTCACGGACTCAAGATTTTTGTGGGATAGTACCTAGCTCTACTGTTGACACATTATTTTTTTTTTAAGGCTCTATTGTTGACACTTTGTTTGTTATATTTGATGCATTTGGTTTAATTACATATTAAACCAAATAGTAAATTTGAGATTAGTACTATTTTTTTCTCATTTTTCCCTACATCTTTCATTTTCATTGCCCTCTTCTCCTCTCATTTTTCCAACCAAACATAAATTTAAAATCGCTATTAGTTAATACTACCAAATAAGGTTATGAACTGTGTGTCCCAAGTTTGTTGATTTTGATCCTTGCTGAACTAATTATCGATAAAACATAAAATATAAAACAATGATAATCACTATATAGTTTTACACACACGCGCACACGGGCGCACGTGCACACACAAAAAAATTTCTTACTACTTTTTGTTAATTAATTATAATATTTCTTATTAAATATCAATAAATAGTTTATATTTAAATTCAAATATTAACTTAAATACTATTTAACTTCATTTAAATTTAACTTATTCCAATTTGATATTGTACCAAATATTAGTCAGCATTACATATGATCTAATATAATCTAATCCAATCTAATTTAGTTTAATCCCAATGTTTAGTTCAATTTAATGTTGGATGCCAAACTTTCCCTTACATTTTTAGGATAATAATGAGCCCAATATGTCACAATCAAAACTGAAGAGTTAATTTGATCGGTAGTGAACTAACCAAAAAAAAAAAAACGACTGCAAAATTTTTAAGAGAGAGCGAGATAATCTTGGAAAAGGATGCAAATTTTATTAAGTTAGAGATGGAAGGGAAAGAATTGAAGGTACTAATAAAGAATATGATTTTGGGTAATATCAAATTCCATTATATACAAAAACAAGAAAAAGAAACAAGAATTGTCACAATCAGCTGTAGGATGAGGTCAGTAATCATATTCTCATTACATCGAGAGAGAGAGAGAGAGAGAGAGATCATTCAACTTTCAACCATTAAAAACCTCGTACTAAAAAAGTAATTAATGGGCCAAGAATCGCACCGTTAACTCTTTGCTTATGCCACCTAATCAAAACATCACATCCTCTAAGCGGCCCAAATCGCCCACCTAATAAAAACCAAAACCAACCAGTCTTGGCTGAATGTTAGTAATGCCCATGTGACGGCTTTGTTGCTATTCCCTTCGGTTAGCTACAAGCACGTGGGGACATGGCAAGGCCATCATCCACCTAATCTTGCAGATGATCAAAGCACAAAGACTGTATCATCAAATCTATAGGATTACAAAGAAGCGCTAAGTAACTCAGGAGCTCCCTTACAAAGATAGCCGTGAAACAATGCAACTTATGCAATTTTAATATTTGGACTCATAATATTATTTTATCCCCTTCGTGTAAAATTATTATTTCACCCTAAGTAAATGAAAAAAATAAATAAACTACTTCAATTTTTCTTTGCAATTTAGACATTAGATAATAAGTTAAACAAAATAATCTAGAATTTTTTTCCTCTTTCTACCACGTTTAATGACGTTAATTTTTGTTATGTAGGTGAAATGATAATTTTACCCTTATAACATCAGTAAGGTTATAACATAATACAAACGGAAGTAGAAAAGTGTAAAAAAATGTAATTTTTAGTGGAAATCGACCAAAAAAATAAGATATGTGTATTTTTGAAAACACCAGAAAGAACAAGTGGTCGGTAGATAATTTTCTTAAATAAAAACGCATCAATAATGTATTTTTTCAAACAAATAATACTATACAAAATAAAATATTAATCAATAATATAATTGAAATGTTAATTGTGCATGAGAAGAGAATGGTGGCAATAGTTCAGGGTTTTGTATTTATGAAGTAAAGTGGCAGCAATCTCATTAAAAAAAAAAAAGGTAAAGTGGCCGCAATTATTTTTCTATTAAATGGTGGCAATAATTTTATTGTGTAGGTTTTGTATATAAATAAGGGCCTTGTGTAATTAATGAAATATTCTTAGGGTTTTGATATTACATATATTTTGGAAAAAACTCTCTGATCTCTACTCTTGAAAATTTAAATTTTGAGTTTTTGTTATTAGAGACAAATTAATTTATTTAAACCTAAAAAATTCTACTAAAAACACCAATAAATTTTTTTAAAAATATATATTATTAAATAAACACTTATATCTATTATATAAATCATATCAAACAAGCAATAAGTATATTTCAATTTATGACATATTGAGTTTAAAAAAACTTACATTTATGACATGTAAAAAATGATTTGAAGATGCTTAGGCTGTCCTAAATCCTGTTTTATCACTTGACGTTTTCTTTAAAATACTTTTGTGACTTTTATTTTTTTCATTTTAATATATTTTCAAATTTATAAAAAAATAAACATAATTACATAATTATTATTTTATCAGGGAAGCTCACTTGCGAGTTGCGACAGAGCCAGCCACTTAACGGAAGATGCTTTCGCCGTCGAGTAACGTCCTTTACTGTCACTCTCACTTTCCCGATCAAATCCTACTTTCTGTCGGAATCAAGCACTTCACTCACTAGCATCGTGACGTCCGTCAAACTCTATTTAAATTAATCATTATTATTATTTGTTTTCTTGTTCTTGTTTTGGCTCTTAGCAATTGTAAGTATTCACATTTGCTCACATTCTGCGTGGCGTCTCGATGGCGCTTTCTCCTTCACATTCACACTAGTCGTCACTCACTCATGCACCTAAACATAAAACGTAGGTACAACTAAATTTATTCATCATATTCACTAAATTCTCAGGTACGTTACTTTATCTGAATCCTGCATCAATAGAAGTTCTGTCACTTAATTCCTCTTTTTTTTTTTTTTTTTTACTTGTTGATTTTCTCATTTTCTGTGTTCTGGATCGAATGATCTAAAATGCCATGGTTCAAGTTTCGCAAATTAGTTTTTTTTTTTTAAATTTTCAGATTACTTTTTCTTGAATGTCGATTGATGTCTAATGCTTGCATAGCATCTGAGTTCAGTGCTTATTCGACCTATTTATCCAATGTGAAATTTAGATTGTGGTTACTTGGAGCAGTTCTTTAAAATTAATTAGTTGTTAAGCAAATGTGCGTTTTACAAGAATAATTTGCATAATGCTAATTGATTTTTTTATTTGCCTACGGCCTCGGGCCTCCAGGTTTATCATATTAACAATGTTTGACCAAACAGTTCAAATTTCCATGATATAAAAATATGGAAACCATTTTTTAATGTTTTTAGTTTTTAAATTAGTTTTAAAATTGTATTCGAAATTTGTTTGTAAAAACTCTTACCCAAATTGTATATTTATTTTTATCCTTGCTTTTAAGAATGAAGTATTTATCGCATTGTAACACGAATATCTATTTTATAATAATGTTGAATTATAATTGCCACATTTCACATGAGGACTTGGAATTTCATGGCCAAAAAAGGAAATATTTGATTATACAGTTCCATTTAATGTGACGTTCTTGATCTTGTAGGATGAATATTCAATGGTTTCCAATGATAGATTGGGATGGAAAAGTGGCAATTGTACAGCTTATAGCGGACTCTGCATTGTCTTCAATTAATTAAAAGCATTTTTCTTTATAGTGAACACCAGTATTGCTTTTGGGGTTAGACATCGCTATACTGCAAACGGACTCATATTTGGTCAAGGTTTCAAGCACCAAAAATGATTACATTCGAGCAAGATTCTGATGTTCTTCAGTGGGGTCTCCAACTGTTCGAAAGTGATCCATATTTAAATTGTGGGTATACCAATACTGTTACACCAGATGATGAGAGTTACTATTATGGACAGCATTTCGAGGAAGATCATTATGATACTGAATCTTGTGATGTAGAAAGTGATGAGCTCATTGCTCATGCTCTTCAAGAGGAACTATCACAACTTGCAGTTTCAGAAGCATCTGAGTCTCCTCATGAGACTGAAGAGAATTTGCAAGGACCTGTTTTTCAACATGGTTGGGTTAATCACTCTGTGGGAGGCTATTATTCTGGTAAGTGCTATATATAATATTGACAAATTGATCATATTCACAATTAGCAGGTTTGTAGCTTTTGAATACTATGCTTACGATGTTCATAACTTGTAGGGCAGGAGACTGGTCAGGAAGAGGCAGACGATACACAACCTTCTAGTTTATGTTCGAGCCACGAGGAAGAGTCATACTGTGGGGAGGAATGGTCATATCCGCTAGAGCTAACAGATGAGTATGCGCTTGATGGTGAAGTAGGGAAAAGGTTAAATCAGATGGTTCCTGTCCCTGTAAGTTTTGCATCTATATCACATTACTATGTGTAATTCATTATCAGATTTATTCTTTATTCTTGTTCAGAGTCGATATGACATTCTCTTTTCGAGCCCAGAACTTCAGATTCCCATATGGAGACTTTCCATATTTTTGATCAACTTTAGTGACGTACTTGTATAGAACTTTAGACACTTATCTCCATATTGAAAACTCAAATTACTGTTTTCACGGTGGATAAAGATAACAAGTCTTTCTAAACCTCACAAATGACGATAAATGGTACCTGCATTGAGTGCATGCCAACTGGGTTTGGCTGTGCTTGCATAACTTATTTTCTTCTTTATTGCATCCTCAAGCTGGGCTATGTTCCATACTTTGTAATTTCTTATTTGTTTTCTGCAGCATGTTCCTAGAATTAATGGAGAAATACCATCAATGGACGAAGCAACTTTAGACCATCAAAGGTTACTAGAGAGGTATTGCTATTTCAAGAAATGAAACTTTTTGCAAATGATTTCTTTTACCTTTTTATTTCTACGTTCTTTCTGATTGCTAGATCTTTCTTGCATCTAGCCATCATGATGTTGCATAATAATGAATCTACTTTTGTTATTATGTCTAAAATGTGTGATGTAGCCATTTTTAATTTTTTTTTCCCCATAGATTGCAGGTGTACGATTTGGTTGAGCATAAAGTTCAAGGAGATGGTAACTGCCAGGTTAAATTTCTCAGCTTTGACTGTGTGCCTTGGCGTGCTTGACATAAATTTTAATTTAACTCATTGGAGCTGACAGTTAGTTGGCATATCTGGACTGTGGTTAAGATTTCATTACATCTCACTAGATATTCAATGTGGTGCTTAAGATCATTTATACACATCTTATTAACTCCATAATGTTACCAGTTTCGCGCTTTATCAGATCAAATTTATCGAACTGCTGAGCACCATGAATTTGTGAGACAGCAAATTGTAGATCAGGTTGGCTGTTGATTACTGCATTAAAGTTTTGCTCATTTTGGTTCTTATAAGCTTAATTTGGATATTTGGGTTTAATCAATTTGACTTACCTGAGTTGTGGTGTTTCTTGTGTTACCATATCTTGAATTATCAGTTGAAGTCTAATCCAGATATATATGAAGGATATGTTCCCATGGCTTATGGTGACTATTTGGAGAAGATGTCCAAGTATTTCCCTAATCCATGCTTATTGGCTTTATCCTTCTCTCTTTTGCAAAACATTGACCATTTGCCGTTATGTGGATGAATATAGGACTGGTGAATGGGGTGATCACGTCACTTTGCAGGCTGCTGCAGATTTGGTATGCTTAATAATTTGGCATTTTTTCTTCTTGGGGTTATGCCGGATTATAGTGGTTTCCTCATGTACCTTTTCTGTTTGTCCTTTTTTCACGTATCTGTGAATCATTGTATTTAGTTTATCCTCTGAATTTGTATGTTGTAATGGACCCCAGGTTTCCGTATAGTTTAAAGATAAAAAGATGGTCATTAGTGTGTGCTGCTTCCATCAAAATTGTTTCATAGACAAATTTCCACTTGTACTAATATGCTTTTATTGACTTCCCTAGTTGATAAAATTGAGTCATAGGCATTAATATCTCATAAAGTCTTGAGACAATGAATCTTAAGTGCACACTCTCACTTAGCTCATAATAGCATTCAAAATGAAAAAAATATGGAATCTCATAGAAACTTTTCTGATTCCTTATCTATAATGTGAATATTTGATACTTTTGCTTAACTCTTTACTAGCACAAATAAGTTACAACTCAAACCATAACGCCAGCTGTCTAACCTCCCTTCAGAGGTATGACTATTTTAACCTTACTTTTAAGGGATATATATAACAAACCTTTTGACACATATTTACTTGCATACCAGCCCCTCTTGTCTTTTAAAAAATGTACATATTTGCCTTCCTGGGAGAGTGAGTGTATTTTTTTTTTTATTTCCCTGGGTGGGAGGTGGTTTAACGGGGTTTAACTTATGGAACTTTTATGTTTCTGGTATTGAATGGTTATTAGGGATGGTGCTTTGGCATTTGGATGACTACATTGTGATTGCATAAAATCTACACTATTGTTGAAGCTCTCTTTTTCACTGGGGTTATTAGTGATTTCTGAATGCTATGGAAAAAGTTGCTTTTATGGGGATGTTATCTCCTACCCAGCAGCCCATGTAGGCACAATCTGATAAAAATTATGCATCTATGGATAACAGTTTAGCATTCAAGCGTTGGTATATATCACATTCTAATTCCAGTATGTATACACTACCCTGATTCCACTGAATTTTAACTGCTTATTATGAGTTTGATGGACTGTACTGTAAATATTTGTTTTTCTAACTTCTATAAATTCTTTAATGCATTATGTACCAATGATAAGGGGGCTTAAAGTTAATGTTGAACGTAGTAGTGTCCTGAATTTGTAAGCTTAATTTCTTGTGTTGTTTGTAAAATGCAGATTGTGATGTCTAATGAATGTTAATGATTTGTTGCAGTATGGTGTGAAAATATTTGTCATTACTTCTTTCAAGGACACTTGCTATATTGAGATTCTACCAAATGTCGAAAGGTCAATTCGAGGTATATTTTATGGAGTTATTGCTTTGAGTGTTGATTAATTTGGTAGAGTGCGTGTCACTGGATTATTTTAGTTAATAGTTTTTTTTTTTTTTTTGTCACTAGTAATATCTCAATTGCTAATTTATTTCTGGTTTGAGCCATCTTATGGAAAACACCACAATACATTTGGCAACCTCCTAAACTTATGGTATTTATCTAGAAATATGAAAAGTTGTTAAAAACATCTGTCATCTGATAGGGCAGAACACTTGTAATTGGAGATTAAATCAGGTTATCTAAAGCGCACCTTGTATTGGTTTTAGAATATTCATTTTGGTTTTCCAGGTTCTCTGGAGTTGTTCATTGATACTTTAAACTTAGGCTCTATCTTCTTCTTCTTCTTTTTTTATTTTTTTTATTTTTTTATTTAATGTGTGTTATTTCCTTTGTGTTGGTGATTTCTAGTATACACTCTAGTACGGCTCTGACAACGGCAAACCATCCTCCCTCTTTTCTTTTCTTTTTTTGCGGGGGGTCTGTCTTAAGATTATGTTATTCCTGGAAACCCAGAAAAATAGTAACACTCTCTGTTTACACAATAAATTTGCTAGTTTGTGGCCTAGGGCGGACTCAAGTGGGCAAGGTTAATGCTGGTCTCCTTTTAGTATGCCCTGCATCTACTTCAAACCGGCCTATTGAGGAGCTGTTCTTCTCCATTTAAGACTCATATGGTGATTAATAGATCTTCCTCTATGAAATATGGGCTAATCATATCATGTGTTGAATAGCAGTGATATGTCCCTCAAAAAGCTGAGGGGGATCTTTGTTATCCAAAGTAAATGTAGGATAATCAGGCTTTTGTTAAATAGACTTCCCTATCCAGTAAGAAGTTTAGTTCAGATGGACTGGCATAGTAGGGTTGGCTTGCAATGCAGAAACCCACTGGTGCAACTTTTTGCTCAATAGTAGGATCGACAATTGCAGCATCTGAGGCTGCTGGGGATACACGAGAGAAGGAATTGTGTTAATCCAGTAGATTACTTGCATTGAGTGGCAATTCCTCCACAGTCAAGCTTTTCTTGGCAAATATCTTTTCCTTTTTCCTTTCCCTAGCTTTACTTAAATTACCTTTAAGTAGGTTGATAGAAGGATAGTGTCTTGTAGGTGAATAACTGAATATGCTTTTACAAGGACTGAAAAAAAAAATTATTGTTCTTTTTATCTCATATTTTATAATTCTTTAGAGTGTTCAATTGGGAAGTGGTGTGACTTTTGTTGTGTTGTTTTGGGCAGTAATTTATTTGAGCTTCTGGGCAGAGGTACACTACAACTCTATATACCCAGCAGGAGGTAAATATCCAATCTTTGTATTTATGGACCATACACATTCATTTTCTGCATGATAAGTAGGGCATGTAAGATTTTTTTTTTTTTAATTGTCCTTTTTTTCCCGGGTGGGTGGAGTTTGTCGTACTACGGGAAATCTCATATTGAGTACAAAATTAGAGCTTTGTCAAACAAGTTACTGAATAACACTTCCGGAAATGGCTTTAAGGACAATGAGGAAAGTAGGCTTATCTGGCCAACCGGGTTTTTATGAATGTGAGAGATTGGTTGGCTTCATTCTATGGGCTCAATGTTATGTACTTGTGAGTAGGTTTAGTTGGTCCCTTTAAAACCGTGCCAATCACCTCAGGGTTAACCATTTGTCATACAACTTGCACAGTCCCAAAGATAAATATTGCTTCATATATACCATTACTTCTTCAGATGTACCTACATTTGAGACCAAGAAGAAGAAGAGGTGGCGGTTGTTTCGAAACAAGCAAATGGAGTCACCAGATGAGTGCCAATGACAATGACAATGATAGATAGATCTTTGGTTCTTTGAGTTTAACTAGAAGCTGCAGCTCCTTAAAGCCTTTTTAAACCAGGTTTCTTTCTGTGTGGATTTTGAGGACAACATCATGCCTAAGACACAAATTTGATCATGCTGCCTTCGTGGTGGTGTCATCTGTAAATGTCATTTCTTTAATGCAACCCCAGTCTACATTTTATACTCAATGAAATATTTCATTTAAGAAAAGTAGTGGCTCATTTACTCTTTGGTTGCCTTCTCATAATGTTCTGCCTTCGTGCTCAATTGTTTTCAAATTTGCATGAGTATTCAATTATGTGCAAAAGTAATTATGTGGTTAAAGGTTTGAATTTATTAAGATATTATTATGTGGTTAAAGGTTTGAATTTATTAAGATATTTCTTTCTTTTTCTGTAGAGTTCACTTACCACTTGAGTATGAATGTTCTGCAATCGAAGAACTCTTCTTTTGCTCGAACAGAATCAGCTTTTACAAAGTAGCACAGACCATAAGAATTTTAAAATGAATAACTGAGACACGATCGGCCTTTTTATCTTTTTTTTTTTTTTCCTTAAAAAAAAAAAAAAACTCCTTAGGTGAAGTGGTTATTAATTAGGCTTTTGTTTTGATTTCTGAGAGAAATAAGAGGTTAAAAATTGATCTATACTTTATCCACTCTAATTTTATTTTTTACTTAAAAAATTACAATTATAATATTAAATGTAATAGAATAATGTCAACAAATGGTGCTACACATTTCGGCTAATGTTATTAATATATTTTTGAAAAATAATGTCATATTTATAAAATTAAAATATAAAATTTTTGGCTCGATAAATGTCATATTATTGAACACGAAGTTAGCTAGTATCCAAGTTTATAAGCACATTTCTTAGTAATTATAAAATCACTAAATAGTTTAATGCCATGGCCACATCTTGGCCCAGACTACAACCGTCCAAAATCTACCCACTAGGATTATGTCTGAAAGGGGAAGAGTGGCTATATATAGTAGCGAAATATATCCACGCAGAGAAATTAAAATGAATACGTAATTTATCAATTAATGATTATTGTATCTTTGTGCACCTAATTAAATAGTATTCCACTTTATCATTAATGGACCATATCTACATATTCAATTTGAACCCGTAATCCCCCACACTCTCTCTGGGATGAAATCGAAATTTTACCTATTTTTAGTACATTTAACATTTGGCTCCCTCTTTTTTTTTTTTTTTTTTATATATATTTCTGTGACAGCATGTGATGTTTATTTATGCATAATGATTTATATCCATTAGCGACTCCAGCTCTCGGCGCCTCATCAATTTTAAAAATTTTGTGTTATAACCTACTTAAATTTGTAGTTTCTCTATTATGGCCCCCATCTATAAATCTTGATTCCGCACTGCGTATGTATACGTGCCTACAAATGTAGCTCACACTTGAGTACTTTGTTATTTTTACCTTTTAGGTTATTTCTTATTCAGTAGGCAGTAGCTCTATTTCATTATCGACGTAACTTATTAGATGATAGTTAATTTCGTTTATAATGTATTATTATTTGTCAAGTTTGTCGTTTCTAAAATAATTTCTCACTAAATTTATATCAACTTTAAATGATACAAATTTTTCTACACGCAAATACAAAAGAATAATGATATAGTTACAAACTATTGTAAAAACTTATTTTGTACAAACTGATGTGGCATAATAAAATTACTGGAATTAAATATCTCTTGACTCACATAATTTATTTTTATTATTTTATATTTTCATTCAACCAATGAATTGATGTCACATCAGTTTGTATAAAATAAATTTGTATAAAAATATGTAACTGTATCATCACTCAATACAAAAATAAGATAAATCTTTGATTGTTTAATTTTTGCAAGTCATAAACAATATCTTTCTCTAGAGTAGTTAACTTTTGTTATAGTATGTTATTTTGTACGTCATCAAAGTTGTCACTTTCAATAAAATTACTAACTGATACTATTTTAGTAAATTTCTACAGTACAACGCCCACCATTCTACATTTCTACTCATACTCACAAAAGTAAAAATCTATAATTTATTTTTCTTTTTTAATCAAATTTTTCGTGTTTGGAATAATTGTTTGTTCCAAATTTATAGAGACTTTCAATTTTATCAATTTCTACACGCGTCCGAAAATTCTTTGTTCACCTATTTTGAAGTAATTATTCCAAAAATATCTTTGTTTAGAGTTAGTTAATTTCCGTTAAAGTCGGTTCTTTTCTTATGTCATCAATTTTGTTACGTTCAATATAATTACTTATTAACACCATTTTTGTCAATCTGTACAATGAATATGTTACATTAAAATTCATTATTTGAGTTTTTTTTTTTCCTCTTCAAAAGATCTAAATTAACTTACCTCAAATCTTCATATGTTAGGCTGTTTCATTATTTTGTCCAATCCAAACTGCAAAACAATTAAACACATTTCTTACCAAGCTTCATAAATCTTGAAATTGGTTGATGAAAACAGAAGCTTCATTGTATGTTTTATTCTAATGGAAAAGCATTAATAATAGAGTCAAATGATTAACTAGTCGTTTTTGTACAAGGCACACATTCTTGACTACAAATAATACCTTTTCAGTATACTCGCATCAAAATTTGTATCAATTAATTAATTAAGATTCCTAATCACTTATTAAAGAGGATAAAATTTCTTACAACAATTAACAAAACCCTACTAATGTAATGATAATAAGAGAATGGACAATCAGGTAACAGATAAGCCGAAGGCAGTTTGTGCTGCTAGTCCGTGCAAATCGAGGCTTCTGTGACTTGGCTAAAAAGTTGATAACAGCCGCAACGTGTAGCTAACCAATCATAGTGGATTTGGACAAAGCGAAATTGAAACTTTATCACCAGAAATATATATAAAAAAAAATCATCACTCATGAATTAATCATTTATAATAACAAGAAACAATATGAGATCAATTATAGCAGCAAATTGATTGATTAATTTCCATATGTAATGATCTATGTGTGCATGTGGTTAGTTTCACTGCTTCAGTGTTCATGGATGATTAATTTTCAAGCGGATGAAGAATTATTAGTGACTCAACCTGCCAAAAACAAAAAAACAAAAAATGGAATGAAAACAATCAAACATACATAGATTTTATTTATACAAACAGGACTCAAATTAAAGCATACAACTCAAACTAAGCTGCAGAACTGACTTTGATTAGACGGGGAAAAAAAGCTACATCAAAACACTAATTAAACTACAATTAACGAAAGATAAAATTAAACAGACGCACATTAATAGTTAAAGCACATGCAGCTTTATCACTTGTCTTCATCTTCACCTTCACCACCGGCCTCGTTGTTACCATTATTATTCATTGGCGCCGGCGATGTTTGAATGAGAGCCATCATCTCATTGACAGTAATACCCATGTCAAAGTCTGAAATCACATCAAAGTCCAAAGATGGAGTATCAGGTTCAGCCATTGAACTTGAAGAAGCAGCAGCAGCAGCAATCTCCTCAGAATAATTGTTAGTATTATTGTTATTGATATTATTATTATCATTATCATCATCATCATCATCATCATCATCATCATCATTCTGAGTAAGGAGAGTGGCCTCGCAAAAACCCATAAGAGGAGGTGAAAATTCCAGCAGCAGTGGGCCATCATCAGGTGCAGGATTTTGATAATCGAGAATATTAGCACCACTGCCAGTAGCGGCTGTGATAGCTGGCTCGGCTTGTTTCAACAGCCAAGAAATGGTTTCTCCGTCAGTCTTGAAACCCAGTTCCCTAGTCAGCTGAAAAACCCGGGCCGCACACAAAGCCGGCAACCGGATACGTCGGTCACGCCCCTCCACCTTTGAATGGCGGTCACCTTTTTGAGCCCTGCTTGAAGTTGGAGGTAGAGCCAGCTGCTTGGTCTTTGGGCTACCAGCGGCTGTTTCGTTTGTCGAGTTGCGTTTTGGCTTTTTAGCCACATTCTTTGCTGATGATGGTGACTCTGAGTCCATCCTTTTTCTTGGTTAGTTTCTCGGCTTGGCAAAACTAGGGTTAGTGTTAGGGTTTTATATAGTGAGGGAAAAGATATATATATATAGAGAGAGAGAGAGAGAGGGTAGCTTTTGAAACTTGTTTTCTAGCGAAGAATTCAACTGATGAAATTTGATTTTTGTGGCAGCATGTGTGAAAAATTTCAGAAGATTTTTGTACAAATGTGCAATGGATACCTTCATTGTAACGCCAATGGTGAAGTAATGAGGATGAGTATTACAATACCATTTTGCCTGACACAACCGTTGGATTTGGAGTTCGGTAGTATCCAACGGCTCATAATTAATTGAAGGATCTGCATGCTATAGCATCTTCTTCAGAGGGGGTCCGTAAGATAATTGGTTTTGTTGGCCGTAAAATGAACACATGCGTACGACAAGATATATGAGAACAAGGCAAGAGTTGTACTGAGAAGGGCATTTTTGGCTACAACTAATTTCTTTTACTTGAAACATTTAAGAGTTTACCTTATTTTAACTGCAACATAAATGTAGCTTTGTTGTCTTTTAACACAAAGTCTCTGCAACCACCATCTTTGGATGCGAATTACCATTCAATGTTAATTATGTGAATGAATTTCCATATCCCCGAGCTAGCTGATGATAATCGTCACAATAGAGTCCATGATTAGACAAAATAAATAAATTATATATCTAGGGTTATTGTATATGCATCATTTTATTTGGAATGAAAGAGCAGTACTGGCTTAATATATATATATATATAATGAGAATTATAAACTGTTTAATACAAGTCAAAAGACTAACTAATGTAGGAATGTTATTTTCGAATGTTGTTTTATCAACCGTTCTTGCTTTAGCTGTTTGGCTAAAGCTAACTATTTATCAGGATTTAGATGATACCAGATCTTGAAATTAACCATCCATCCATATTTGATGTTAATTAAGGTCATGTTAGATATTATGGATGTCAGATATTATGGTTGGGCTATAATTTTTTGATTGAGTAGATTTGATGTCACATTTGTAGGATACAAAACTTACAATACGTATATTATTGTTAACAAAATTGTTATTTAAATATCATGTTCATCACACAATTTTTTTTTTTAAACATCAACGTTTATTTTACAGCAATAATTTTTTTCCCATACAACCAAAGGGAAATTGAGAATTTTTTTTAGGGTGGGTTCTTTTTTAACTGATACTATAAATTATTTTGTAAAGTCTGCTATGAAATTTAAATAATTAATAAATAAACAGTGTTTGATATTTTCTAACATATGTAGCTACTAGCTTATTTATTTATTTTCAATCTATTTTAATTGTTTTTTGATTTTGGTTACAATTTTTATTTTTATAGTAATTTAATTGTTGGGTTTTGGATGTTAAGATTTAAATTGTTTAGTTTAGAATGGGTCAAGGGTAGATTATTAAATTAAAAAGAAGAAAACTTGAAGGTGGGAAAGGAAGGCAGCTTTAATAGGTATGACTATGATGAGTTATTAGGTTTTAATTAAAATTTATATGGCTTATTTTTAAATTTTTGTGAAACAACAAGCTTGTAAAGCGACAAATTTGGTAACATAACAACGGCAAGTTCGTAATTTGAGTATTAATGGAATTTTCATAAATAAAACTAAAAAATTTTCAGCTAACATATAGCGTCGTGTCTCTCGTTAATAATCACTTTTAAGCCGTAACACCTTAATAGCGAAACAAAAAAAAATGCCTAAATTGCACCAGGATTTTTAAGGCATGGACTAATAAATTTTGGTAACTTAAATAATGAAACAGAATAAAACTATAACAAATTTGTCATTACGATGTCGTTTCAGGGGTTATTTCGTAAATTTCGGGCATGACGTAGCGACGTCGGATTGGTGTCACAACAATAGACAACGGAAACAGAAAAAACGAGCAGCAGCAAAAACGCTCGTTTTAAAAAGCAGAAAATCAAGGAAAGCAGAAACAAACACAAAACAGAAGAAACACGCTCCATATTGGGAAACAAAAAACCTCCCCTTGGCTTCATTTCAATCCTCTAGCTTTCCTTCGCAACTCTAGAAACAGAGAGCAGGTATCTTTTTCTCTCTCGTACAAATTGATTTTTCTAATTGCTTTAGTTGAGTGGAAACGAGCTGTCGTTTGGTGAATGCCGTATTGATTTTCATTTTCATTTTTGCTTTTAGGGTGTTTTATAATTAGTAGAAACTAGCAGTCCCTGCATGTGATTATATTATTAAGTACATGTTATATAAAGAGTAAAGAAAAAGAATGTAGAATGAGTTTTGTGTAGAACGGGTTCTGAGTTGCAGATTTTCTGAAATGAAGTGGGTTCAGGGTATCTAATTTCAGTCATTTCTGTTCATTTTAGAATTCTACTTTCTGAATTAATTCAATCAAATGCGTTGTTTTGTTAAATTTGATTTGGTAGTACAGAAATGCTAGAAAGTGTTTTGTGTTTGGGTGCATTGGAAAAGCACTTTGAAGTGCTTTCTTATAGAAGCAGTAGATATGCGTTTTTCTGAAAACTGGTTCTTTTCAAGAAAATGCTTGTACTTGAAAGAGTTTCAACAATGATTGCATCATTAACTTAGGGCAGGTTCATATTTGTTGTTCTTCAGCTGAATACTTTGAAGCACGCTATGCTGGAAATAAGAGGAATTATAGAATCCAAAGTTCTCTCAGTGGAGAATTGTTGATACCGTGTGAAGAGAGAATAGTGATACATGCAGAGGTGACTTCTTGGGTTGTGAACTGCAGCTTAGATATAACTAAGGCAAAGTGACATTGCATAGGTACAAGGGACTCTGCTCCTTTTTTCTGTGTGTTTGGTCTCTACCTTTAGAACATATGGAATATCCTTCGCTGTTAGCTCATTTCACATTGTTAAGAGTTTGTAATCACATTGACAATGGGACTTGGAAGTTTCTCTGTGTACTTAAGATAACCTCTTAGTCATATTGCCTTTCTCTTTCAAAAATCCAGTTAACAATTTCTTCTGTCCCCCTTTTTTTGGTGTCTATATAGTATATTCTATCAAGTGTCTATATAGTGTATCCTATCAATGAAGATTGGCCTCTTGCCTGCTTTATCATCATGAGCTGAAGTCGCAAGAGGAAATAAGTAACCAGCCCTTCATAGCTATGTGCTGTATCATCATCAGCTGAAGTCTGATAGAGCAGCTAACTAAGCCCACAGATTGTTCGAACTTGATATTACCATCATGTGCATCTCCTAATATATCGATAGGAAGATAGTCTGGCTTCTTTAAATGTTATGGAGATATAAATTATTCTTCTTATGATTTTATTCCTCTTCGTTGGTATGTAGTAGGCATAAGGCTTTCTTCAGATGAGCGACAACCCCTGCTGCTATCTTTTACTTACATATCTAAGCGAGGCACTTCGATGAGCTTTCCTTTATGAATTTAATTTCCCTAATAGCCATGCTGATAATTGATGTATCATGTTTTTTGCTTGATGGCGTCAAAAGCAAGGCACTTTTTGATGTGCTTTCCTTTATGAATTTAATTTCCCTAATAGCCATGCTGATAATTGATGTTTTTTGCTAGATGGCGTCCAAAATAGATGGAGCGAACTTTGGAATTGAGGCTGACCCTGCTACTTGAACAGCTTTGGAGGAGAAAATTTTCATCTAGCTAATGGTAAAGGAAGTTCGTAAAGAAATAGATCTGCAACAACCTTTACAAGGAACAATTGGAAAAACATAGAGCAAGAGTTCTGTGCGAGAACTAACAAAGAGGTAAAACAACTATCAATTTAGAAACAAGTTTAATTGATTGAATTGAAGACCTAGTTTCATGATTTGAGAGAGCTATTGTAACACTTCGGTCCGAAATCCGAGGGCGTATCTAAACACAACTCACCTGTGTACTTAAAAATCTCTTCACAATCAATAATAATTCAAGCCTTAAGTAAAATATTTAAACAATAGAAGACTTTAAAAAATTTGTCAAACTATCTACCATATTTAATTCAAGTCTTCTCCTCACTCATCACGAATAAATCATGAGTTCTGAAAACTTAATCACAATAAACTATAATGAGTACAAAGCTCAATAAGTAAATTAGTTTTTCTTATACCAAAATACATACATATTTATATATAATGCAAATGGATAATATGTTATGATATTTTGAAAACGTTGTAAAACAAATTCATCAAAATCTCTTTTTGTCAATTTCAAACTTTCACATTTTTGTTTTTTTTGTTTTTTGTTTTATCAAAATACATATTGTGGATGTGATACTTTGCACTATACGTGGCACTTCCCAACACATTGGGCTTCGAGAGATGGCCCCTTTGTAATCTCAAGAGGTGACCCACATACTTCAAGAGGTGGTCTCCAAT
Organism: Citrus trifoliata; assembly: GCA_018350135.1. NCBI lineage: Eukaryota > Viridiplantae > Streptophyta > Magnoliopsida > Sapindales > Rutaceae > Citrus > Citrus trifoliata. The sequence continues at coordinate 6,625,975 of CM031391.1, read as the reverse complement.
GCAAAACTCTTGTAAAACTTAGTTTACTTTTTTTAAAATCAGTTTTGGTAAAATCTACTTTCTCATTTCATAGAAAACATAATGCATTTTCATGCTTATGCGAATGAACTCTCACAATACTTATGCCCTTGCACATAATCACGCTTGGCACATAACAATACACCACATAAACACATGAGTAAGATCATATAGATCTATATCCGTACATATTAAAAATAGGCTTTTCAAACGTGTCAAACATACACATATTGTTTATTGTGATCCATTTAGAAGTTTAGCTTACTTACCCTTTAACATCCATAAGTAACAAATATGTATTGATATCATCGACCTCCAATCTTCTCTTAGTACAATATCCAATTCAGATGACAAACTTGATCTCATGTGTTGCTCACAGCCGAATTAAGAAGAATATTTTCTTTCTTTTTCTCTCTTTCTCTTTTCTTTTTCTTTTCTTTTCTCTTTCTCTTTTCTTTTCTCTCTTCTTCTTCTTTTTTCTTCTTTCCTTCTCTCTCTCTCTCTCTCTCTCTCTCTCGCGTTAATGGAAAAAGACAAGCATCTTATGCTTTTTCTATTAGAGTACAAAGATCACTAAAAAATAGAAAATATTAAAATACCGTTCAGAAAATTGGGGTATTACAGCTATTACAAGTACTTGGTGTTAATTGGGACTCTATGCTTAATACAATCAGTGCCGCTGAGAACGTACAGAAATTGTACTTGAAGGTAACTCTTAGTTCTAAAATTTGAAATTGAATGTATGTTGCTTTTATTTGATATTAGATGCATAAGGAGGCTAAGAGGTTCCAGAAAAGGGATGTCCAAGCTCTAATGAATTGGGAGTTATTTTTAATAACCAAATGGTGAATTTCAAAGATGTATGTCACTTTGAGAAAGATAACTTGGATATAATTTAGAAGATTCATCATCAAATGCTACCACATCTGTTTTCCTTGGTGAAAGCTATCATGAGGAAAATTATACTTCACTGAATGCTCGACGACATCGGTCTCCGACTCCCATAAGTTACCTTGAAGGAAAAAGAGAAGCAAGAGCACTAGGTATTGTGGAGGGTTCGAGAGAATGGATTGAAATCACAATTCAGCAGTTCGAACCTTGACCAGACCTGAAGCATCTCCCCGATCTGAGGCATTCTCTATTACCAACGGTGTCAAATGTCTCGAATCCATTGAAGTAGTGGATGGTAGCCCCTACATTAAGGCAGTCAAGATGTTTGAAGGTGTCGACTGGAGAGAGATGTTTATGGCAATGTCTGCACAGAGAAAATTGGTTTGGTTAGCCAGCTTAGAGTGAATGCTTTTAGTTCCACATATAGAATTTGTTTGTTTTTGCCTTTTTGTGAAAGAAAGATTTTTTGTTCGGGTAATTCCAGACAGAAGCTTTGCTCATTCTTGACAGAAAATGTTGCTTGCAAATATATACTGTTCATATCATATAACTCACTGCCCTGCTTTATTTGAGACTTAATTCTTGGTTCATTACTATAATCGACGCTGCACTTAAAGTTAACAAAATACACGGATAATACTAATTAAGGATGCTGAAACATTGCAAAAATGTTATATTTGCATATTGTAACCAGAACTTTTACAACATATTGTGTTTGCAGATTCTGTATCGACAGTTTTGGTTTGAATATCATTATTAATATACAACTTGTCGAATTATAAGTAACAATAAACCAATAAATGATGTCTATGGGTACCCTATTACAAATTCAGAAATTAAACCCCAGAAGAGACTGTCTACGAAACCTGTTTTTGGATTGACCGTAACTAATTAATAATCAAAGAAACACAAGTTCCCTTGGTTTTTCTCCTCCACTTTGCATCAGCAGTGACATCAACGGCATTTTTCTCGTATCGTTTAACATCTCAACCTCTAAACTCTCTTCCGGCATTGTTTCAGTTTCCACCGTGCTTGTTATCGGCAATGCGACATGCAAGGAAGAACCAGCAGTTACTAAAGACACCGAAGAAGACACATTATTATTATCGTTACTAGGGTTAGGGTTAGGGTTTGCGGTTTTGTTGTTGACAGTGGGTTCTGGAAAGTGAGAAGGAGGCACGTGGTTAAGGAGCCATTGAATGGTCTGCCCGTTACTTTTATGACCAAGTTCTCTTTGTAGTTGTATGAACCGGGCAAGAGTTAGCTCTGGCACCCGCACGCGGCAGTCGCGGCCGTCCACTTTTGCATGCCGATCTGTATTGCAGCGCTGCTTATTGTTAGGGTTTTTGAAAAGTTGGCGGGTTTTGGGCTTCTTTTGAGTTGAGTTTTTGGCGAGTTGGAGATTGGTGGGTGCCATTGTTATTGCTTTTACTTTTTCTTCTAGCTGAGGTAAAAAGGATTAGGGTTTGATTTCGATGATTCAGAGGTATTTTGATACAAGCTGGCAATAAAAGCGGGAATTCCGAAGCAGATTTCAATTGCTAGTGTTAAGAGTTATATTAACACTAATCTTTTGTAATTCTTTTTTTAGTTAACGGTTAATGACAACATGATAAATGTTCAAATTTCAAATCATTAATCTTTATCAATAACCAAATCCTTTTTTAATACAACCATATTTCATACTTTAATTGATAATCAGCAAAGATTTTGTAGGGAAGATACCGAAGCCCAAAGGTATTTGGGATTGGGAAGAAAAACTTCTAGGTTTATTTTGTCCCATTACTTCCATGTTGATCATAAAAATTTTACACTAATCAATCTAGGATTGAAATATTGTGAATTTTTTTAATCCATAATTACCATGAATTAAAATCACCACCGGTCAAGTAAAAGTGAATCAGTAATTAATAAAATCTAGAAGGGATGAGAAGTTGTTTCATCACTTTTTTTAATTACATTGCACCCGGTTTCAAATTAAACAACATATCTATTTAGAGTTAAACCCTACAAGAGACCAAACCAATTAAGATATTGTCTGGGGGAATCGTAGAACTAGTACTGACAGCCTATGGCCAAATTTTATAGATAGATTTAAATATTTAAAAGTTTATGTAAAAACCTTTGCGGACATATTATCTTTCCCAGTCTTCATACACTTCATCATACTCCGACAATGTAAACAGCTGCTCCGACAGTTGTCAGCACACTCACTAGGGCTACAAGTATAACACAAGTTACTAATTTTTGTTGGAGGTGGTCGGAGGTGGTCGGAGGGAAGCAAGAAACTTGGAAGGTGGAAGGAAGGAAGAGTTGAAATATTAAGGCTTCCTGCCTGTCCACTTTTGTTGAAGCTCCATCCCAAAATGTAATGCTCAGTTGCTAGTGAGCCAGTCGCTGCAGAGAAACCAACACACATTTGTGCCTAAGAGGAGTTGAGAAAGATCGACAGGCGTTGACAATGAGAGGCCTGCTGGATTTAGGGACAGTGATTAGTGGAGCCAGTGTTACATTGGATCTCATGTAACTTTTCGGAACCAATGTAGTATATCCATGTCTGCACCGGATCTCCGCTTATGAGCCTCAAACTTTTGTTTGTTCCTTTTTCATCCGAAAATAAATAAGTTTCTGTAGCAGATCCAACAGAGGTCAGTCCGTTCACATCGATTCCCACGTGGTTATTACTAGTGTCATTGAACTGGTTGCTTTGATATCGCCGAGATGTTGTTTTCTGACCAGCCGATGGTTGATAAATTACCGGAGAGTCCCAGATAAGCGCCTGGAAGAATTTCTGGTTGGCTGGAGTACTCTACCGTCGGGACGACGACAAAGGCAATGCCGTCGGCACCCAGACTAGGATGTTGGGCTGGAACAATTGCAAATACAAAATTTGTGGAAAATGAAAGAGACTGAGAAAAAGATAAGTTGATTTTTACTGAAAATGGGTAGAATGCATGGCCTTTTGTTAGCTGCAGTAGACCATTGCCCTGAATTGGGGCAAGTCCATAGCGACTCAGTTGTGGATCTTGGTGGAACCCATGGTAGATGAACTGGTTTTCGTCTTGAGCCAAGGGCAAGGGGTTAAAGAATACACTGAAAACTATGCAAAAATAAAGCCATCTTAGAGCTACATCCGTTAGCTACCAAACTCGAAAATGGTCTGCTTCCCACAAGGACCACAACCAGAGGAGGACAAAATTTGATGGAAGTGGAGCCTCTTGCTATTTTACCTATCTTACCAGACATTATTGATTATGAATGATTTAAGTATGTATTTTATTGTGTGTGTGTGTGTATTAATCGATCATTAATCAATGGAGGACTCTCTTATGTATACTTAATTTTCGCTTTACGTGTATTGAGTTTGTAGTTATATTATTCTTCAATCTCATGTTGTAGATTGTGGCATGAATTAGTAGTGTGAAGTGTGAACTCAATTTTTACTTCTATGACGAAATTCTGGAATGACAATTTTTGACATAATGAGAGGATTAGAGGAACATATATTTCCTGCTCGAATTGTGTGATTAAGGCATGGTATCGACGTCGTGCCATTTTGTTTTTACTTCTTGGACATATTTGCTAAATAGTGTAACGCACCATACAAAGAAAGACTTTTTTGTTCATATGTCTTAGACATTGTTCGGTACTGGTACGATATTTTCTTAGTTACAATATGAAAAGTATTTGGTAAAAATTAATTATTTTATTTTAAAAATTAAATTGATTTTATCTCTCACTTAATTAAAACAGAAAATATTTTATTATTTTTGTTCTAATTATTATTTAAAAACCATATTTACTATCAGGGGATATTGAGATGGGGCACATTAATTATTAGGTATATGACAAACTCTCATTTAGGGAGCTAGTTTGTGGGTCCCACGACCCATATATAGGAGTCCACCGCATGCGTATTTGTGCTCCAAAAGTTGCAAGACTATGCCCATCTGATTAACATCTCATTTAGAGTATAATACAATTTTAAAAATTTAGATAACAATGTATGACATCAAAATCATAATATTTATTGATAATAAATTTAATTATTATAGTTGGTCTCATTGAAGACTCCTTGATGGGATTTCATGTCTTGAAAATGATGTAATATAGCTTCATTATCAATACAATTAATGTTGAAAGACTAAATAATTGAAGGAAGTGTTATTGATCTATGATGGACATAAATTATTGATATATTTCTCATCTAATTATATATTTGTTAGTCTACCTTATATACAATTTTAATTAATTAATTAATTTTTATTAAATAAGATAATAAATTAAAGATTAGAGAATAAAAGCGCTTTAGAAGATCGAAAAATTAGAGAGAAATAAAGATTAATGTAAAACCTCTATAAAATAATATTGTTGGGACCCCCAAAAACTATTATTTTAGTAAGGTCATTTATTTATCGATAAATGAATATTTATTAATTTATGAAGAGTTTCCTTGGTACATGTATAAAAGAAGTGTGTAAAAAGAAACAAATAAAAATACGTATTGCTATGATAATAGAATATGCTACAATTGGTCTAAAGTATGCTTTGTATACACAGGTATAAGGGAAGAAATCTTGGAGTAGTGAGCAAATTAAGGAGGGATATGGTTGACAAATAATCCTTGAGATTTGGCTTTAATACCATAAGATTTGTGTGATACTGTTGTTATTTTACACATGGTACATGGAAAATAGAGCACAAACTCTCTAAATACATAATCAATTATCTTTAATTTTATACTGAAATCATTAGAAACACGGCTTCTCATATGAAAGGACTAAGAAAAATCTACATTGACTGATTAGATGAGGAAAGCATTGTACGAATATAAACACAAGCTTCCCTCTTTAAGTAAAAAAGATTTGCAATAATGAATTTCACCTCTCCATATGCCAGTCAACAATATCAAATATTCTTAAAAAGTCAGGTGAATATTTGTCAAATGAGTAAAGGATAAGAATGTAAAGAGATACAAACTAGCAAAATATCCCGAGTTGGAAAAAGTATTGTATGAGTTGTTTTTCTAATATAAAAAGAAAGTGAAGATAACTGGAGAAATGATCAAACCAAAGCAAAAGAGATTTGTAGAAAATGTATGGCAACTCTAATCTGGAATTTAACTTCTCAAGTGATTGGCTTGAGTGGTTTAAGGCGAGACATGAAATTAAATATTATGGAAGGTTTGGTGAAAGTGGTTCGGTAACTATCGAGAATATTGAAACTGTTTTACTAAGTATAAAAACTAAACTATATCAATTTCAATGGAATGATATATACAATATGGATGAAACAAGTTTATTCCATTGTTTGGAAATAGATCATTCGCTCGCTAAAAATTAATTGGAAGGACAAAAGAAGGATAATGAGATAATTACTATTGTTGTTTGTTGCAATGGTGATGGTTTTGACAAAGTACCACTTTAGATTATTGTAAGTATACTAATCCTAAATGCTTTAAAAATGTAAACATTAGCAATCTTAATTGTCATTATCGAGCTAACAAGAAAGCATGGATGACTGAATTACTTTTTGAAGAATTTATTTATTAGTTTGATAAAAGAATGAACGGCAGAAAAATTCTACTTTTAGTGGACAATTGCCCAACCCATCCAAAGGTTATTGAAGGCTTGAGCAATGTTCAAATATTTTCTTGCCTCCTAATACAACCTCAAAGATTGAACCATGTGATGCTTGGATTATTCGAGCACTAAAAATTCATTATTGATGTCGTTTTTTTCCTAGCATCTTGGAAGGTTGTGAGATAGGAGCAATAAATCTGAAAAAATTAACATATTGAATGCTATTAATTTTATTAATGCAGCTTAGAACATTGAAGTGAAGACAATAATCATTGCAAATTGTTTTTGACATTGTAAAATTCGGTCAGACGAAGATGTGGCTACTGAACAACAAGTTAGTGAAGACGAAGGCATCCTGGAATACATGAAGCTATTTCTGGTCTACACTATAGAAATACCATGGATATTGAGCATCTTTTGAATTATCCTTGTGAAAATGATGTAGTGATGAAATCTCCTACTAATCAAGATATTATTCGCGAAGTAATAGATACATCCGCTGATGATGATCATGATCTAGATGACAGTTATAGTTTACCGAATGCTTCCACAAAAGAGGCTTTCCAAGCAATAGTAACCTCAAATACCTACTTTCTATAGCAAGAAAAATATAGGCACATATAATGCATGCTTTATAAAAAATTATGGATGAGGCTGAGTTTAATTTAGGAATAAAGAAAAACAAACAATTTTAGATGCATATTTTTTAAAAAGAGTTGAATTAAGAAATGTAAGTTATCAAGAAAAAAATTCTCAATAATATGAACTTCATATGTTGTTTATTGTTAATATATTTTTATATTTGATCAATTATTGATTTATATATTCGTTTGGCCTTAAAGAATTTGAAAAAAATTATTATCTTATGCATTTAGCAAAATTATTATTTTAGTACACTAGCCCAAATCAGGACTAGAAGAATTTATTATTTAAGCGAGATTATTAATTTATCAAAAATTCATTTATTGAGATTTTACTATATCTAGTTTGTTGCTAATATGATGATTTTGGATTGCGAATAAATTTTTAATGGGCTCGTGATTGAATTTAGAAATTTTGGGTCATTCACGAAAGCTTACACATTGAGAAAAAAAAGCAAAAATTCAAGCTTTAAATTGATTATTGGTGTCGATGGCTTTCGGATGTGCCACAATTCATAAAAAACTTCAAATTCAATAAGGATTTTAGGGTGTGTTTACCTACTAAAATGAAAGTGAAGTGTGTGAAATACTCTTATCTTAATATTTGCATGCTTATTTTAGGTTGGGAGTAGAAATCCCACTAAATAGGTCCAATCCATTTTTAGAGTGAGAAGTAGGATTCCTAGTCACGAGAGAGGTAGCTATCTTACTCCCACTCCTTTGATTTTCATAAATATCCTGAAACAATCTAAAAAATTATTAATGAAATTATCAATAATTTTAGTTTTAAATAATTAAAATAAAATTCATAAAAATATTTAATTTACATCATTCAAAATATTTATAATTATTATTATTTTACATAATTAAAATTAATAATAAAATAAATAGGTTATTATACAATATATTTTGATATTCATTTTCTAATTAAAAGCTACATACTCTTTACATGAGGGTAAAATTATAATTTGTAGCAATTCACTCTCAATAAAAGATAAAGTAAAGTATAAATTTATTTTTATTATACGAGACTATTGTTTAAGAGTACAACTTATATTATAAGAGATTACAACTAATATTAACAAATCAGACTATCACTGGGATTAATTTACAGACTATTACTAGAACTAATTCACATAAATTCTTATAAAGATAAAGTAAAGTATAAATTTATTTTTATTATACGAGACTATTGTTTAAGAGTACAACTTATATTACAAAAGATTACAACTAATATTAACAACTCGGACTATCACTGGGACTAATTTACAGACTATTACTAGAACTAATTTACATAAATTCTTATAAAGTACAACCCAGATTTTTATCCTTTTTAACATTCGAATGACGTCTACTCCACTCACATTTCGAAAGGAAGAAGACTATCTTCACTCAAATTGAGAAAGGAAATTAAAGCCCCACAATGTTTGAACCTATGATCTCACAATTGTGAGGTTTGTGTTCTAACCACTAGGTTAAAGCCTAGTGACTAAGTAAAGACATAATTGATTGTGATTGTAAATCCACATTTTTATTCTAATCTAATTAAGTATCCCACTCTCATTCCATACTCGAAATCTCAAGATTTCCACTTTTTAGAATTCCCACTCTAATACGAAAAGTAAATGTTGCCTTAATTGCTTTGGAAAATCGGTTGACATAGGATATAAAAGCAAGCTTTAGGAATTCAACCTTTGCACACAGACGCAAACAAAGAAACAGAGAATAGTTGAAGCAAAGCAGCAATCAAGGGTTTGAGAGAAGAGATTTTTAGCAATTTGGTTTTATTTCGCATGATTGGTTTTTTTTTTCAATTTAATTATGCGTAACTTTTTTTTTTACTAGGATAAGAATGATCTTATTCAATAAAATAATCTTTTTAATGTTTATAGTTCTTGTTTTACATGTTTGATTGTTAGAAATAATATTTGACTAAATTTATATTAGGATATATATAGTTTATATATGATTATTTTTTATTATGTGTCTTTTATTAAATCATTTATATAGAGTATTTAGAAATTTTTTGAATATTTGTTATTTCAATATTATTTATATGGAATGCTTAAATATCATATTCTTAGGCAGCAAAAGAATCTATATAAGATTAACTTTAAGCAAGGTTAATTGTTATAGCCATAAGTAGACATAGATTGGTTTTAGTTGTCACTCAAACTTAAAAATTAATTGATAATTAAATAATTACTAAGTTACTACCATGGATTCTGAAAATTTTATAGCATTAATCTTTTATATTCTTATGTTAATTTACTTGCATCATCAATTTTAATTTTCTCAAATAAAATATTTTTTTCTAACTATAGTTAAGTTATAATTAACTTATATTCAATTTTTCTTTCCTAAAATTAGCGGTCCACGTAGGTTCAATCTCGTTATTTTTAGTGCATACTTCAAGAGACTCGTACATTCATAAGTACATTGAAATTTGCATAATAATTTGTGGCAATTGGGATGAAATTCATGCACTCAATGCACACACTCTGCTCTCTTCAGCTACTTTACTAATTCGGGACAAATAAATAAAGGAAGTGCTTTTAATACAAAGCATGTGAAAGAGATGAGAAAAATAAAAAAGTAAAATGAAATTTTATTTTTTATTGGTTTTTTTTAATTTTATTTGAGTATCTATTGTCTTTTATCTTTATTTAAGTTTTACAATATTTTAATAGTTAATCAAATCATTTAGAAGAAAAATGGTGTTTGAACACCAAAAAGATACCACTAAGACAGAAACGACAGTATTGTAGCATGAGCAATATTATCATTTTGTGTGTCGCTACAACAATATTATAACTCAAATAGTAACCTTATTTCTATCTTAGTAGTATATTTTTGGTGTTCAAATATCAGTGTTCACTTGAAAATAGTTAGCCTTTTCCCCATTTTCTGAAATAATAAATTGCAAGAAAGCATTGCATTCTTTTAATAACATGCTAACTTAGATTATAGTTCTCTGTTTTTCTGTTGAGTGCCTTTCTTTACTTCCAAAGCTTGAAAGTCGCAAGTTAGCAACAAATCAACAACTAAAACAACGCTGACAGTTATAATATGTGCGAATATATTTCCAACCATCAGATGGTGTTTGTGTTCAATTCCAGGCCTCCCCATAATTTTCATCACCTTCTACAGTTGAAAAGTATCAACATTCGAATAATTCTCTAATCACAACAAGAATGCAAAAAATTGTAGTTGCAACGGCAGTTCGGCTTTAAGAGGGTATAAATCAAGCCCAACCATGCAATTTCACACCAGTCATATGATTAGATAGCAAGCAGCATCAATCAACCGCAGGTTTGCTATTGTGGGCTTCTCTTGCCTCCAGTACATCTGGAGAATATCTTGTTGAAAGAATTTCAACTTGTTCAGGAAATGACTTGTTTCCATCTGTACCTAAGTGTTTAACCATTTGGTTCCATCGTTTTTGACATAAGGTTCCAGACCTATGCTCAACAAGATTATCCCAGTCTACATCATCCATGCAGCAAGCATCCAAGCTAGAAAGAGCGTTTACCAGGTGGAAGTCATCGGTATCAGCCCATTTCCCTTCAGCAACCATAGGTGAAGTTAGCTGATCATACCATTTCATGCAGCAAATAGCATTTGATCTGGTGGCCAATTTGTCGCTAATTGCCTCCCAACTGATATTATCTCGCAACATGCCATGCTTAGTTTTCTTTTCTTCCAAAGCCCTCATTCGCAAATCCATATTCACCAAGTCAAATAATTTCTGATACTCTTCTTGGGACCATTGTCCTTTCTTCTGATTCGGCAATCGTACTCTGCGCCATGCATCCTTCACATGAAATCTATGCTTGCCAAGCGCATCGGCCAGCATTTTCCAATTAGATCCATGTTTTTCATGGAACTTGCGGACAAGTTCCAACTCCTCTGCGGTCCATTTACGGTTTTCATCTCTTTGAAATATAATATGAGCTCGATAGTATATACTGTCATAGGGCCTCCAGGGTAAGGCTGATCCTATTTCCTTCCAACAATGTTTGACTTCTGGGTGAGATCTACAATGCAAAACCATATTTAGACCTTCTTCGCCTAATCCATGAGTCTCTATGTAGTTCATAACAGCTCTTTTAATCATCTCATCTTCTTCTTTAGAGAACCGCTTACCACGCACGAAACCATCATCTTTGCCATTTTTCACATCAGATGAAGGGAAAACCTGCACATCATTAGAAAAGCTTACTTTCTTAGATCTCTCTTTTTGTGCAGAACCTTCGGACAGATCATTGGTCTCAACACCCTTTTTGGTTTGTGAAGCTTTTTTATCACCACCTGAATGTTTTTTCACTGACTTAGCCTTCTTTTTCTCTTTTTTGCCATCTTCTTCAAGGATGGCATGCCCTTCCATATCTTCAACTCCACTGTTCACATTACAAAGTTTCTCAGCCTGTGTGCCATCATCGTGGGCCTTCTTCTTTTTCTTCTTCTTCTGCTTCCCCCCATTCTCAACCTTTTCCATCATGCTTCCGTCCAGTTGCTTCCTTTCTCTAATGGCTTCTATGCTTTCCTTGTTATTACCCTTAGCATTGTCACCCAAAGAGGAAACAATGCCACTACCATCATTGTTCATCCCTTCCTTCAATAATTTTTTTCTCTTTTTCCTTACTTTCAACTCAGAATTATTTCCTGAATCTTCTTGGTCATTCTCTTGCAGGCTAGCATTCTCATCCATTGCCAGCTGCTTTTGCTTTGAATCCTCATTAATTTCACCGACTTCTTCATCATTGTTAATTCTCATATCTTTTGGAATTTCATTCTCATCCTCGCTAATTTCTAATTTTCTCTTCTTCTTCTTCTTCTTCTTCTTCTGCCTCTCCTTTTCACTTCCAGTATTGTTCGTATCCACATGACCCCCTACAATAACCTCATTTCGACTATCCCCAAATTCAAAATCATTACCACCAACCTCATTTATCTTCCTCTCATTCTCATCAACATCATCCTTCATTTCAACTTCATTTTCACTGGCCCTTAAATCGACATCCCTCTTCTTTTCCTCCTCTTTAAAATCAACTTCGCCCTCAGTCACAACACCATTCTCCCTCTCATGCCCTTTCTTGCCCAAAGTTTTCTTACCCATGACACAAGGCCTTTCTTCAAACACTTCAACTACTTAACACAAACTACTAGTGCGAATCTGAAAACAACACGAATACACATACAGAGAGGGTCAAATTGCAAACATTTTAAATGTTTCATGCGCGAATTAATATTCTTAAGCCATCTTCCGCACGAGGTAATATCGCACACTCGGAAAATGACTTTCACCTGTTGTATAAACTAACCTTTGTTTTCGACGGACTGACGGCGTTGGATTGACTGACAAACGGACGTACGAACGACGGCAAATAAACGGCTGGTGCAGGGAATGCCGTCCGAGTGAGAGAAAGCACACTGTTAACAGAGTTGCGGCTTTTTGGAGCAGCGATAGGGTTTTTTTTCCGTTCCTTTTTAATTTTTTTGGCTATTCCTACGGACATGACTATTAAATTATCATGAAACCCAGTTGAGATGGATGCCACGTGTACGATAAAGTAGAATTTAGGATTTTATCATAGAGCCCCCTGAATTTCGCGTTTTGTTTTGATATTCTATCATCGGAGTCCCCATGGTTTTGCCATTTTTCAATTAATGGAGCTCTGTGACTGATTAGTGAATCCAGAATGCCTGTAGTTAAATAATTTATAATTCCATTAGTAAAATTTAATTTATCATGAAAAGAATATAATTCGAAAATACTTGTAGTTAAATAATTTTATCAGTGAAATTTAATTCATCATGAATTAAGATGTTCCATTAATACGCACGGATCCAAACACTTAAATTAGGGGGCTTATTTCAAAAACAATTATTTAACTTGGAGTGCTTTTTTTTTAATATTCACTTAAATATATTTTAAGTTTCATAAACTCAAATTTCATTACTTTCTTTTAAATTCTAAATAATAATAGTAATACACTATTTATTTTAAATGTATGAACTGATGAAAGTATCATTTTTCTAAGTAGTTTTTACAAAATATTTAAAAAACATAATGTGACTATTGAAATTTAAACCAAAAGTTTAAAACCATTAAATAACACTTTTATCATTGAACTATAAGTTTTTTGTTACATGAGAAACGTGTTTAAATTTTTTTATTGAACTTTTTTTAAAAAAATTAAGATACATTTAAAAGAAAAATTAATGAATAAAAAACAACCAAAAACCCCTCATAGGCCTTAATTTGGTCCGACCATGATGCCTAACCCCCAACTTCAATAATGTTATTGGTGCATCGGTTCTGCTCTTCTCAATATGTAACACAAATAAACCAGTGCAAGTGATGCGGACCACGGTAGCGTTATACCATAAAATAGGCCACTCCCTCTTTGTAATATGCGTGCACAATCGTGACTGAGTTTATAAATAACCAAAGCAAAACGATCGCTTGCTCTCCCATTTCTTGTCTAAAGCTTGGGCTCTCATTTCTTTTATCAAAATTCGCCCTTTTATTAATTTTAATTCCCACATTTTCATTATTTAACAAATTGCTTAATGGAAACTAGAATGCTTCCTACATGGGTTCATAATAGATTAATATTTTCTTCACTCTTATGATTTTAAATTTTTTTGAGCTTCTCATTTTTCGCATCAGATTCAAAACTACATAAAATAGAACCAATAATCACCAAACTCAAAGTGAATGGATCGATTTGATTGGATCCTCCAGGTTTTTTGGTCCATTTTATTGGTAGATTACATGTAAAAATTTATCATACACACAATTGATCGAAGATTAATTATTTCTCCTATCAATAACATTCATTATTATATAAAAAGATTAAAAAAAAAATCTCAAAAATGTTGTTGATTGTTTGAGAGTGCGTGGGCCGGGGCTCCAACGGTTCTCACCAAATTGAAAAGAATCTTCTGGAACATCGCGACCCTTCTAATATAGCTAAACCCTAAACTCCCCAAGTCCTCGCAGCTTCTACTTGTTGTTGGTACCTTATCCGAAACAATTTCCCTCAGCAGACCCTTTACCCCGTTTGGTTGATTGTTCGAAATGGCTTCTGCTAACGCCCTTTCTTCGGCTTCCATTCTTTGCTCTCCCAAACAGGTACGCTGATATTTTTCATTGCTTCAGCTAGAAATTTGCTGTTTTTCACATTTTTAGTTGTTGTTTATTTATTTTTCTATCTGCAGGGGAGCTTGAGGAGGAGAGGAAATCAGAATCAGGGTCAGAGAGTAAATTACAGGAGATTCGCTGTTAGAGCGTCTGCCAAAGATATTGCTTTTGACCAGAGGTCCAGGGCCGCAATGCAGGCCGGCATCGATAAGCTTTCCGATGCTGTTGGCCTTACCCTGGGTCCAAGAGGTATTAACCTCTTAATCCCTTTGAACGCTTGAATCATTGAAACTTGAAAAATCTCTCCGTAAAGTATGGTAATCTGGTTTCTATTTGTGTGTGATAATTAGAACGCTGTCAAAATGGTGAGTTGATATCAGTAGTTAATCATTGTCTGTATTTGACTAAATACTGAGAGACTTCCCTGCGATTGCCAATCTGGGTGATTTTGAAATTTGTCTGAAACCAAACAGGGGAGGTGATAGTCCTATAATTATGCCAATGAACTGAGTAGTTGACGCTTATGTGTATTTTTAATGAATGTGTGTTAACTTTTTTATGCTCTGCGTAATTAGTAATGTGGATTAAGGAACTACAGAGGGTCAATTGATATTTATGTTTGGCATCTTGAAGGGAGAAATGTTGTTCTGGATGAATTTGGAAGTCCGAAAGTGGTTAATGATGGAGTAACAATAGCCCGAGCTATTGAGCTCGCAGATCCCATGGAAAATGCCGGTGCTGCTCTTATTAGGGAGGTTGGCCCAATCCTGATGAATCTTCAATTATTTTCCCTTAGTAATAGTTCATACAATGACAATTTTATGTTCGTAACACATGGTTGATGATATGTATTGACTGTGGGATGCAGGTTGCAAGCAAAACCAATGACTCTGCTGGTGATGGAACAACAACTGCATCAGTTCTTGCACGAGAAATAATTAAACTAGGACTCCTGAGTGTCACGTCTGGTGCAAATCCTGTCTCCTTGAAGAGAGGGATTGATAAAACTGTACATGGGTTGGTAGAAGAGTTGGAGAAGAGGGCCAGGCCTATCGAAGGTCGTGATGATATCAAAGGTATTTGGCTGTCTTGTGTCATAATCATTATATTTCTGCAATTATGGTCCTTTCTTCTTGTATTTACTGTGTTTCCTTTGCTCTTTTGTCTAGCTGTTGCTACCATCTCTGCTGGGAATGATGACCTGATTGGGACAATGATCGCTGATGCAATTGACAAGGTTGGTCCTGATGGCGTCTTGTCAATCGAGTCATCATCATCATTTGAGACTACTGTTGAAGTTGAGGAAGGAATGGAGGTATGTATCTTTCTTCCCTGGGGGGTCCTCTTATTCTGTGTTTGGTCTTGATTCTTAAGTAATGATCCTCTCTTGTTCTTTGCAATCTTTTTAATTTCCAGATTGACAGGGGTTACATCTCTCCTCAGTTTGTCACAAACCCTGAGAAATTAATTGTTGAATTTGAGAATGCTAGAGTACTGGTCACGGATCAAAAAATTTCAGCAATAAAGGATATAATTCCCTTGTTAGAGAAGACCACACAATTGAGAGCACCATTGCTTATAATTGCTGAGGATGTCACAGGAGAGGCTTTGGCTACATTAGTCGTCAACAAGCTCCGGGGCATCCTTAATGTTGCTGCCATTAAAGCTCCTGGTTTTGGCGAAAGAAGAAAAGCTCTCCTTCAAGATATTGCCATTGTGACTGGTATGCAGCTACCTACCTTTAAAGTGAAATTTACTTCTTTTATCTTTTCCTTATTTTGATTGTTTGATGACTGGTTAAAATGGTTTTCTAATTTAGCAACAATAAGTGGAAGGATGAATTATTGTTTAGGCATATGATACACTTTGAGAATTGGGGTTAGGAAGTGGTTTTCCAAAAATTATGTGAAGTTTGACTTTCTCGATGACTACAGCTGTTGGGTGGTTCTGGTCCAAATTCTGAGCCTTGACTTATTTATGGTTGTTCTCGTGTATTTTACTTTAGGAATTCCTTGATGACACAATGTTTGATGTTTAGTGGTGCCCACTAGAGCTACATCCTGGTTTTAAACTGTGGGAGGGCTGACAAATTTTTTTCCTTTATGAATTTCATTTGTTTTTGTTTTACATTTGTATTGCTTACTTGGACTAATCTTCTGTGTTCTTTCTCTTTTCTTTAGGAGCTGAGTTTCAAGCTGGAGACCTGGGCTTGCTTATTGAAAACACTTCAGTTGAGCAGCTAGGTACAGCTAGAAAGGTGACCATCAGAAAGGACTCCACTACCATTATTGCTGATGCTGCGACAAAGGATGAAATACAAGCTAGAATTGCACAGCTGAAAAAGGAGTTGGCTGAGACAGATTCTGTTTATGACTCAGAGAAACTTGCTGAGAGAATTGCTAAATTGTCTGGCGGGGTTGCTGTTATTAAAGTTGGAGCTGCCACAGAAACTGAGCTTGAGGACCGTAAACTCCGTATTGAAGATGCCAAGAATGCAACTTTTGCAGCCATAGAGGAAGGTATTGTTCCTGGTGGTGGTGCTGCTCTGGTTCATCTGTCTGATCATGTTCCTGCTATCAAGGACAAGCTTGAAGATGCAGATGAGCGATTAGGTGCTGACATTGTGCAGAAGGTAACATCTTTAATGAATAAGCATTTCTATTTGATTTTGATTTTCCACCATTGATGATCCTTTTTATTGTACTGATTCAATATATTTGCACCTAGGCACTGGTAGCACCTGCATCACTGATAGCTCACAATGCTGGAGTTGAAGGTGAGGTTGTTGTGGAGAAGGTGAAAGATAGTGAATGGACGACTGGTTACAATGCAATGACAGACAAGTATGAGAACATGCTTCAGGCTGGAGTTATCGATCCTGCAAAGGTGACAAGATGTGCATTGCAGAATGCGGCTTCAGTTGCAGGAATGGTCCTGACCACTCAGGCTATTGTCGTGGAGAAGCCAAAGCCCAAAACTCCAGTAGCCGCTCCTCCACAAGGTCTTATGGTGTAATCTCTAGGACTCTCCAGATTTAGTTAGGAGTTTTATAGATGAAAGAGTGGTTTTGTTGCGGTGAACTGAAAAGACAAGTTTTACTTAATTGATATAAAATCGTGTCTTTTTTTGTACGGAATTATGGGATTATTGTTGTAAAATGTTGTCTGCTCGTCACCGTCTTGAGATGCAGCGCTGAAATTTTATTTTTGCTTATGGGCACTTGATCCCAATTCTGGTAAGTGGTTATTAATTATTGAACGGTCCAACAAATAATGACATATACATTAAGAAAACAAGGATTCTGCTAAATTTAAACCAAAAGTGTATCTTCTTGATTGTTGACATCCATTACCGCAACTGTCGTCTACTAAAAATTTTCGTCTACTAAATATTTTGACTAACAGAAGAATGTCCATTGGATCCGGCAGAGCAGTAACAGTAATAAAATAATAGCTAGACAGCAGATGCTGCGGAGTGCTACACAAACTCTTGGCAGTTTCAACAACTTACGCAATAAAATTCTTTCTTATATAACCTATTATAGTTGCTTTCCCATTGTATTCTTGTTTCTCAATCACCTTCAACCTCTGCTCCAATATTTCAAGCCTTCTAGCTGGAGTTGGCAGCCGTGAGTTAACCAAGCTATATATAAATGTCGTTGAAATCAGAAGTTATACCAAGTGGCCCAGAGAGTTTCACCTTCGGACGTTACAGTTTATCAAACAGCTCAGGACATGAAATTCAGATATGTTTTTTGCAAGATGCAGTTGCAGGAGACACAGCGTGGCAAACTAACAACAGTTTGTTCCGATATCTCCCTTACCTCACTGCCCAAATAGCTATAATGATAACAAATAGTAAATAAAAAGTTAAGACAGTGATGCTCTTGTAGCATCCAAGACTCGAGAGTTTCTTATGAATATGCTCAATGTTTATAGGACAAGTGGCTTTCTTATCGCAGGCTATGGACAACATATTGATGCTTGTAATGGTGTTTATAACATTGTTTATGACGGCATTGGTTGGGCCAATTTTCTTCTTTACAAGAAAATCCGCAAGGCTATTGAGGCAGTATGAAGGACAATACAAATAAGTAATCCAGAGACAGAGCTTCGACTTCTCACTTGCATTCACTCAACAAGAAACCTCTCAGGAATCATCAACCTCCTCAAAGTCTCCAACGCCACAAGAAAATCCCCACTGTGCATCTTCGCCGTCCACCTCATCGAGCTCACCGGACGCGACTCTGCTATGATGATCGTGCACGACGTGCACAAGACTGCTTCTTCTGGCACCATAAACAGCCTAACTCGCGAGAAAGCAGAGTCAGAACAAATCATCAACGCCTTCGAGGACTTCGAATCCGAAAACGATGCCGTCACTGTCCATCCGCTCACAGTCGTTTCACCTTACGCCACCATCCACGAAGACGTCTTCAACCTCGCTAAGGAAAAGCAGCTGGCCATGATCTTTTTACCATATCACAAACAGCTAGCTGTCGATGGCAGGTTACAAGACGAAAATCACTCACTAAAAGAAATAAACAAGAACATTCTGGTCAACCCACCCTGCTCCGTTGGGATACTAGTTGATCGAGGGCTAAGATCATCAATTCGCTCGGATTCAGTAAACAGGCCGGAGCTCCGTTTCGCGATGCTATTCATCGGCGGGTCTGACGATCAAGAGGCTTTAAGCTATGCATGGAAAATGGCGGGAACACATGGGGTCATCTTAAGTGTCATACGGTTTTTGGCTAGCAAAGAAGCTGAGCAGATTATAATGCCGGAAGTTGAAAAGGACGAGGAGGGGATTTTGACGGCGGCAACTGAAACGGAAAGGGCGAGAGAGTATGATGATGAGTTTGTAAACGAGTTCAGGTTCAAGACGATGTGTGCTGAGTCGATAATTTACCATGAGAAACTAGTGAACGGAAGTGATGAAGTGGTAGAATGTATTGCGACCAAGTACAATAACTTTGATCTTTACATTGTTGGACGTGGGGAACGGGCGAAGTCGCCAATAACGATGGCATTATCGGAGTGGAGTAGTGAGAGTCCGGAACTAGGGCTGATCGGGGAAACGTTGGTGTCGTCTCAGTTCACGCACAGGGTTTCAGTCTTGGTGGTGCAACAAGCTGCCGTTGTTGGGTTGAGGACGGGGTCTAGCCGTCATAAAGGGAAATGTAGACGAAAGAATTAGGCATCACCCATTCTAAATCCTGAGTATGAAGCCTTTGTACATAGTAATTAACACTAAGCTTAATGTCTACTACCTAGAACAAGTGAAGATTAAATAATTAATCATGGTATGATTTGTGATGACAAATTGTTAAGTTGGAATTTTGTTTTATAGAATTAGTTGGCTATAATCAGCCCATTCATTATTCTACCTGTTTCCACACTAGTATTTTTTATTTTTTTATTTTATGTTCTCTAATCTTGTAGATCGATGAAGATGGATGAGGAAGAGAGATAACTTCTCCAATTTTTTTTTAATTTTTTTATTCATGGTTTATTAAATTATTTATTTTCAATCAATTTTCATCTCTTTGAATTTGGATCTAATTCAACAATTTGATCTTCGAGGAAGAAAAAGCAAAATTAAAATATTTTTAAAGATTGTGTTATGCGTGCACTTACAATAATACTTAAGATTTAATCACATATATTTTTATCAAATAATTATTAATCACAAGCATTGTAAATACATCTCAACAAAGATCAAATTAGAAGAAGTGTGTGAATAGCCATAAAAATAAAACACTATGTGACGACCTTGTTAATAGAGTTGTTTCCAAATCCTCTCATTACATTGCAGCTTCCTATTATCTTCTTACATATTTTACCCCTGAGATTCACTTCAAGCTCCTCAAATTAATCAGCCTGTAGAAAACTATAAGCGGCAACCGCAGCAACGTTGATAGCAACACGGTTGGGCAATATACTATATATAATGGCACTGGATATCAAATCAAAGTATGTTATATTCGAAATGCAACAGTCAATTGGAGACTGCATATGGTAAATTCAGAACCCAATGATCATTTACCTATCATACTTTGTCATGCAACTCGGTTGCAAGATATTGCTAACTCCATAACTCGTATTGTCAAGCTTATCCTTTACATATATATTAGGATCCTCTAGCTCATATATAAATAATTAAGAGTATCTTAAAAAAAACTCTATAAATTTTACTTTTTAAATATTTATTTGCGTACCTATGTGGCAAATAGAAGAGTGAAAAAATATATTATTCTTCAAATAGAAATGAGTTAACATTATTTTAATTAAATAACTATTTTTTTAAAGAAAAAGTCAATAGGAATTAAAGTACCTCTTGTTCTCCAATAAAAAATAATAAAATATAAATTGAAGAGGGAGAAAGCAAATTCCAAATTTAAAGAAAGATGATTATTTCTTATTTGAAAAATCTTAATTAAAGTGTCTTTTGGAGTCTTAAATGTTGATGTGACTCTTTAAATAAGTAATAAAACCTTATTTAAATAGTTTTTTGGTGATGCTCTAACATTTAATTTGCTTTTCATATGGACTGCTATTATTCTTGGGCCTATATTATTTGGGACTACACAATTACAAGGAGTGTTGTTCACTTCTGCGAGCAATTTGGTGATATAGACATTTTCGAACTTAGGGCTAACTTAGTACATGTTATTGGTGGGACTTGAGATAGATCTATTGGTTACAACACAATGGAAAGTACGCATTGAGCATTGTCATTGCCAAAGTTATAATTCCATTCGATGTAGGGTTAGGCTTAAATGCATTACCCGTGTTAGGCTCTAAAATCGATGACACTCGAGAGCGATATTACAAGGGCACTGTTTGTAAGGAAACTTAAACATGATCTTCATATGTAGATATAGTGCAACATGCACACAAGATCAAGAGCGGAAATTTAATATAAATCAACCAACCATTGATATATTTTGCAACTTGATATTTGGTTCTCTTAGGCCCTTTGTAATCTTTTTTTATGGTGTAGTATGTAAATAAGATTACATAGCTTCAGGGGCCAATACCATTTTTTTCACCATTTTAGTTTACATCATCTTTCCATCAAAGATGAAGAGGTGTGAAGTTATCAAAGTCGTTGATACATAGCAGTGCTTTTAGAATGTGGCACATTTTTACTTGGCGAAATGTTGGACTTAAACGCTTTAAACATACTTGTAAGACACATTTTCAATAGCCATTTGGTCAATACTATTTTCTGGGCTATAACTCGATCAATCTAAGGTATATCTAAAAAGAATCTTATCAGGTGTCAAGCTTCTTTACACATATTTTAGTAGAATCGTATTGACTAGTGCCCTCATTAGCGATATCAGCACTTAGATTCTTCTTATTGTGGCTATAACCTTGTGAGGCCAAGGGGAGTCGATAGAAGAAGAAAAGATATACACAGTGGCAATGGTCAACAATGGTGTTTTTGTTAATGTGCAGAATTTTGCTTTTGTCCAGGCATTATTTGAATTGTAAAATAAGCCAAGAAAAAAAGGATACAATTTCGGCGAAACGTATATGTATTTCATTTTCACAGCTGTGGCTGTATGCAGGATCATTACAGAAGCTTGCAGCTCGTATTCAATGATTAGTGGGTTCATGTTAAGGATTATATTTCTAGACGGAGGGCTTGCTGTTATAATTATAGAAAGAGTTGAAGCGTTTGTCAATGGAATCATGTTGCTTTCTTTCCTTTTGTGAACCAATTTTCGTGATATACATGGAAAAACTAATGGGTTAATGTTGGCCTTTCTTACAGTTCTCGCTGCCTCTGCTAAAATTGTAAGCACTGTGTTTGTCTCTGCATATTATGGCATCTCAACGCGAGATAACTTAGCCTTTGGAGGCCTTATGATCATGACATTTTTGGCTAGTCCAATCTTCTTCTTAATGAGGAAGACCAGAAAGCGTTGTAATATATTGATAGGTCCTAGTCAAAACCATAAATTATATAGTAACGATAGTATTCTCTTAGGGTGAGAAAAGATCACAATAATTTTAATTGGATTAAGCTCTCCTAATTAATTACTATCAAAGAATTTAAAGACAAAAGAAATTAACAATTATTCTTAATTCTTAGATAATATCCCTAAGAAATATAACATTAACCGCTAGTTAATGGCAACAAAATAGCCAAAGATTATTCAAAATAAAATAATAACTACTCAACATAATTTTAAGCTAATAAGCTAGTGGACACATAGTCAACAAACTGCACTCAATTACATCCCAAAATTTTTGCCACAATAATAGCTTTACATGCCCCACGCATGACCAATCTCTTGGCTTATCATTGCCCCTTTCTTTGACAAGAACATTGTCCTCAAGGTTCACATTCACAAACCTCGTCTAAATTCCTATTACGTCCCTCCAAGAGTAGTAGTTGTAGACCGGTTCACCTATGACCAGGTGTGAATTTCTCCTCACAATTAAAGCATAGCCCCTGAGCCCTTCTTCTCTGCATCTCGTCCCAAGTGAGCCTTTTTATAGGTGTTGTTGGTTTGAATTTTGTTGATGAAGAGAAATCAACAACTATTCGGTTGAAGGGTCTTGTGGTTTCCCTTTGGCGCATAAGCTGCTTATCTCTCATCTGGGACAGGCTAATAGCTTCTTTCAATAATTTCGGCCTGAACATTCTAATGTCCTCAGCTAATTCAGATTTAAGTCCTCCCATGAATGTCCCTGCCAAAGCCTTTTGTGTCCAACCTTGTACCCGATTTTCCAACCGCTCAAATTCCTTTTGATAATCACATAAGGAGCCCACTTGTTCAACTTTTGACAATGCTTTATTTAAATCCTCACAATCAGTATGACCAAATCTTGCTCACAGTTCATCATGAAAAATTTCTCATGTCACCTCCTTACCATCTTCCTTATATGATCTCTGCAACCATTGCCACCATTGATTAGCCTCGCTTTCAAGGTGAGGCTAGAGATATTTTCTGCTCATTGTTGATACCATGAAATTCAAAAAAATTGATTAACACGATTAAACCATTCAATTGGGTCATCGCCGAAATACCGTGAAAAATCAAGTTTTGCCATCTTGGATGAAAAGTTTTGTCGCCCCCTTTCATGCTCCTCAGGATTTGGGCGTGATGAGCCACTTCGATCATGGGCGATTTGAATTACTGCTCCTTTGGATGCCATAATTTTTTCTATTAACTTGTTAAGTGTTTCTTCCAAGTGGTGTAGCTTGTCATTTATTCTAAGCTCCATTCGGTTCATGCCATCCTGCAAATTGCCAAGTCCAGCTTCCAAGAGCTCGATTCTCTCTTTGTTAGTTGCCATGGATAACGTGGCTCTGATATCAATTGATAGGTCTCAATAAAAGCCGTAAATTATATAGTAACGATACTATTCTCTTAGGGTGAAAAAAGACCACAATAATTTTAATTGGATTAAGCTCTCTTAATTAATAATTATCAAAGAATTTAAATACAAAAGAAATTAACAATTATTCATAATTCCTAGATAATATCCCTAAGAAATAGAACATTAACTGCTAGTTAATGGCAACAAAATAGCCAAAAATTATTCAAAATAAAATAATCACTACTCAACCTAATTTTAAGCTAACTAGTTAGTGGACATGTAGTCAACAAATCGCACTCAACAATGTCCGAAAGCCTTTGCCACAATAATAGCTTTGCATGTCCTACACATGACCAATCTCTTGGCTTATCATATATACAGGGTGAGGAGGATACAAAGAAGCAATTCGGACTCACAACTCCGAATCCTGATGTGCATTCATACATCTAGAAATGTCTCTAGCATCATCAACTTACTCAAATTTTCCAATCCCATAGAATTTGATTCGTGTCTTCGCCACCAGCCTTGTTAAGCTCACAGGGCATGTCGCCACTGTCATGCTAATAGTGAATGACTCACACAAAAGTACTAGTACAGACGACAGCAAAACCCGCGAAATGGCCAATAATGTCACAGTGAATAACATCGCGGTCGTGTCATTTTATGCTACGATGCACGAAGACATCTTGAATCTTGTAAAGGACAATCATGTTGCCATGATTTTGATCATATTTCATAAGCATTCCTCTGCGAATGGAGAGTTATTACAAAGAGACAATCATTCAATAAGAAGAGTGAATAAGCATTTACTAGTGAACCCACCTCATTTTATTGGCATTCTCGTTAAGCGCAGGCTAAGATCGTCGTCGTCGTCATTATGACATTACCTCCATCTTTGTGTTGGCGGTGATGATGATCAGGAGGCATTTAACTGACACAAAGAGAATGGCAACCTCACTAGACATTGTTTTAAATGTGATTTGTTTTCATCCTTGTAAAGATGCAGAGTTAGACGCCATGTCAAATCAGGATGGAAGTCCAGACAACAACAACGAAGATGGGATTTTGAAAATAATTGCAGAGATTAACAAGGAAAGAAAGCTTGAGGATGACTTAATAAACGAATGTAGATTGAGGTCAATGTGTGATTATTCTGTAACTTATCATGAAAAGCTACTAACAATGAAGGTGAAACTGTTGAGTCCATTGATTGAATTTACAACAACGAAGATGGGATCTGACAGAAATTGCAAGGATTGAAAAAGAAAATAGAGCTTAATGCTGATTTTATTAACGAATTTAGATTCAGGTCAATGTGTGATCAGTGTGTACATTGTTGGGCGTGGCCAAGGGGTTAAGTCGCCATTGACCATAGGATTATCAGAGTGGAGTGACATTCCTAAGCTGGGACCCATTGGAGAGACATTGATTGAATTTACAGCGCATGTATCAGTTTTGTTGTTGCAACAATGTGCTTACGGTGACAAAGCAAAAATTAATAGGCAAACGAAATGAGCATCCCTAGTTTTGAATCCTGATTATGAATCCTTTGAAAATGGTAAGAACAACAATTATAGTGATTGATTGATTGATGACCATCAAGATAATTAGAAGTCATGTTAATCACATGATCTATTTATGTTAGCAGTTAGTAAAGAATACTCTAGTGTGGTTTTAATCAAATTCTCTATAATTCATTCAATCATTATGATGTAAAGTGGATTTCATTTTTTCAGGAATGTAATTGTGATGATTCAATACCACACCCAATATCACATTATTTGCTTTGGACAAAGTTTATATGAATTTTTTAAGACAATTATGCTCATTTAAATAGTCATTTGATTTGGTCGAGTGATGAACCACTATCCTCAAAGTTAAGCATGATTATGAGAGTAATGGTTCGAATCAACATTGACTCAACATCCCTCAATTAATGAAAGATTGTATGGAGTTAATTTGTACATCTTTCTCCCTTACAAAATGCGAGTAGAACAAAGACATCTCTCGTCTGTAAAGGTTATTTATCTGTACACGTACTTCATAAAATTTAATATAATAATGTAATCTCTAGTTATATATCTAATTGTAAATATCAATATAATAATCTACTATAATAACAAATATAAATATCTATATAATATAATAATCTGATATACAATCAGTATTACAAAATAATAATCATTTGATTTGAGTTTCCTTTATTGCTTGTATATCATTAAGTTTTTTTTTTTAAATTTTATTCGAGTTTTTAAGGTTATTGTAGTTGCCACGTGGTAAAATGTATAGAAATTAATTAGTGGATGCCACTACATCAATGCTTCACGTGGTTGTGTCATCACTTGGAGTTGACACCACCCAACTCGTAAGTTTGGGAAAGAAAATTTATATAAATCAGTCCTACCACCTCAATCTCATAAGACTAGTCATTGGTGCTTTGCCATTTAGCAGAACAGATTCGGATATGATATTAAGACTTATCAGAACTTTTTATTAAAACATTTTATCCCACTCTTCCACCAAGCTTCAGGGCATTAATAGTTGGTCTAGGCAACTCTTTAACCGAGTTCGGATCTTCAGTAGCTTACTCTTTGCGGAGAAATAAATAAATAAAACAAAAACAAATGGCCAGCACCTAAAGAATAAACAGAGTAAATGTGTGGGTTTTAATGGAGTTGAGGCCACGGTTGATGGGCTGCAGGCTCAAAACTGAAGCACATGCTAATTTTGTCAAGTCTACCCAAGTGAGTTAGAGAAGAGATAGGATAATATTTTTAGGTGCTAAGTGTTTCTTTAATTTTTATATTTTAGAAAATATCTCAAAAAATCTTTGTTAGTAAATATATTACGCTCTATCTTTCTTTTCTTTTCTTTTTTAACAGAAATACACTTGCAATAATATTATTGGAGATATTATGAAATATCATATTCCACAATTACATAACCTATGGCTAATGGTCTAGTAAAGTGGGAAAGGGGCTGAAGATGTGCTTGTGGCCTTTGGGCCCCCTGAAAATTGAAAGAAAAACTTGAATTGCGTGCATACGTCGATGAATGTTCACAAATCACAATTGACAAGTGAAGTTGAGATATGCGTAGTAACTTTTTCTCTTGTAACATCATTTTCAAAAAAGAAAAATAATAATAATAATAATAATAAATAAACAGTTTAATATTTCCTTTTTAAATGAGATATTATCAAATTAGTTCCTATCGTGATGAGCAACCGAGCAAGTAAAGCTAAAACCTAAAAGTGTATTACTGTTGCATTAGCGTAATTTGGAGATGGATGGTGACGTTGAGTCGCTGGGGAAGGGATTATTAATTTGATTCAAAGTAATAAACTCGTAGACCCAAATGTTTCTCTCATTAGACAAATCGCTCATCGGCGAACTCATCAACGACAGACACTGCACAAATAAAACACGAAAGTGAACGGGAACAAGCCTTCATATTTATATCACCTTCCAGCCTATATCTTTGTTTCATTGTCTCAAGTATTTGAGTCAATATGGGAATCCATATTTTGTGGGGTACAAGGGTTTGGTTTTGGTGATCCTTAAAACCCCATCTCGAATTAATTAAAATCAAGATCGTCAAAATTTTGTTTACTTGTTTTTGTCCGATCAAGTTTTCCAAGTCAATGAATGTCACGCTTGAAAAAAAACAAAGCTAGAACTTCAAATCTTTGATGGTCACTTGCTTTAGTTTTCTGGAAGCTCTGCATGCATCCATTTCACTGTTTCTGATTTATTCACTATCACTTAAAGACACGTGACGCAAGATTTTTAAAAGCTCACGAGAGCTTGAGAGAATCTTTTTCCATGCAATTAATACTTGAAGATGCAAAAGTATGATTGTTGAACCAATTATATAGAGAGAGCATTACATTCTCCTTTAATTTGATACCAAAGAGAAAAAGGAAGACAAACTTGAATTGATCTTGCTTTGTTTGATATATATATATATATATATATATATACATGCATCAATCCCGCAGATGCTTCTCAAAATAAGGACGCATTCATATTGACTAAAGATATAAGAATAAATTAGTGTGACGTTTGGATCTTAAAAAAATAAAAATTGGACAAACATGCTCTTTGTACAAAACGTTGAAAACTTTTTTCCTTTTATGCCACTTATTGCATGTATCCGCGTACATCCACTAAGTCTATATATATTCGTAATAGCTGAGATCATTTCATTAGAGAGGAAGAGGCTTTAATTTCATATATATATTTGGCTAAACTTAAATTCATACCTAATTAAAATAATAATTTTTAATTTATGAAAACCTCAATTTAATTTCATTTTTGTTTAAAAAATGGGGGCATTTATTATTATTATTTATTTATTTTAACAATAAATGAAAGAAAAATAATATTTTTATACTTTTAAAGGTAAATTAAAGTTATCGTTTTAAGTAGAAAATAGATTGAAGTAAATTATTCTTGTTGTACAGTCAAAATACGTTAAAAATTATTTTCTTATTAAAAAAAAAAAAGATTCTCCAAATAATCACACCGTCATTACTGTATTTTTAGTTTTATTTTTGTTCTTGTACGTGCGGAAAGCTCTCACTATAAAACCTTTTCCATCCCCAAATTAAAAATAGCTTAATCATGAAAAAATTATATATAAAAATTTAGAAGCCGCAAACGCAATGATTCGTGTGTGTGTGTGCATATAATTATTTTATAATGACGGCATCGTAATTTTAACAAAGTGATGATATATTTAAATTTTAATATACTAATAAATAAATAAATTTTTAATGTATTAAAATTTATATTTTTTATATTTTTAATGTGTATCTTAAGGTGTCCTCGCTACACACTCTACTACCTCCAAAACCAAATGCTAATATAAGAAAAAGCAAAATGTTAAATGTGGACCAAACACCATATTCTTTCCTTTTTTGTTTCCCTTCTTTCTTTCTTTGTAGGGATGCTTTCATAAAATAATGGAAGTCATGTGAACATATTCTAAACAATCCCCTCTTTTTTTTTTTTTTTTTCTTCTTTATTTCAGTAAATGTTTCCATCTCCGAATCAAACATATACGTGGCCACTGTATGTACGGCGTCTTTGAAAATTGAAATTGCCTTTTTTTTTGTGACAATTACCCATAATTTTTTTGGCATTCCATTACTCCATTGCATTGACATTGTCAGCTTCTTTTCTACTCTCTTTTTTTTTAAGAAACTTTTGGACGCAGAATTTGACAATTACCTAGAATTTGCAAATTAATCATACCGTGTGTTTTTTTTTTTTTTTTTTTACTTTTTTTTGGTAGGATACGCGTGGTTAGTGATCTTTATGATTTCGTTTTGACTAATCTTACTTAAATCTTCAAATCAACCATGTCAATATTTGTATGTAAATATTATTGTATTTATTTTTTTTAAAATCTCTATATTGAATTACCATTCTACCATGTCAGTATATTGGGATGGTATGAGAATCTATCAAAATGTTTCTCGTTGTTTAAAAATTATTTAAAAAATTAGAATTTAATACCGAACTAAATTTTTATTCAATATTTAATTAATTGTCATAATTTATATTTAATTTTATATTATTTAATAATTATTAATTTAATATTCAGTAAAAAACGTGGCTCGCTGCATAATATTTACTCTTGAAAAAATTAGTGTTAAAGGGAGAAGCAACAAAAAGGAGGAGGCACCGGCCAAGTGGCCAACCGCTCTCCCCTTTAAAATAATATTTAGCCCAACTGACACTCAACGAACCGTGTGCTCGTATTGTGTGTGTCCCACGAAACAAAGCTTTTGTGCATCATGGGATGAGCAATCATCATAAGTCAATTTCATACCCCCGGCTCGTGCCCATTGCGGTGGGCCCCGCTCATTCCACAAAATATAATATTCAAGTGGATCTTTCGTTTCTTAATTTATTGTCAGGATGGTGGGCACATGCATCGACGACGCGTTTAACTTAAAACAATCCGCGGATTTGGCTTTGAAATCCTTGGAAACGGACCGAGTCTAAAAAAGTGCGTGAACTTTGAAGGTTTCAATTTCTCTCTGTTTTGGGATCAAGATTCTCGCATATACTTTTTAAATAAATAATTTAATTATTAATTAATAATTAATAAATAAAATAATAAAAAAATTTAATTTTAATCATACACTACTACTACTACTAAAAGTATATTACAAAAAATCTTGAAAAAATTAGAGATCAGATAAAGAGAGGATTATTTTTCCTATTTTAGACGCATTCACTTGGGATACAATTTGATGAATTTAAAACTTGTTTCATTTGATGCTCTCAAATAGTCAAATAAAAAGAATTCATTATACATATGCTTACGTGTATATTATGGGTGGGCTAAGATTAAGGAAAGGTTAGTGGAAAAGTCAAGTTGGTCCACATTCCGAGCATTACTCATTTCACACGAAATTAAACTACCTTACGAATCATTCTCCAAATAATAATAATAATAATAATAATAAAATAACCTACCTTCCAGATGCATGTTGCATGATAAATTAGTTGTTATTAAGGGCTAAAGTTACATTTGATATGATTTTTTTAAATATTAAGTTATAATATTTTAAAATTATATTATGAAATGAGTGAAATAAGAATATAAAATAAAAATTGATATTTTAAATGATTTAACTTTTTTTAAAAAAATCAATTTTAATTTCTAAAAATTCAAAATTTGATTAGTAGAGACAAAATAATTTATTTAATCTAAAAAAAAACTACACTCACAATAAAATTAAACAAAAAAAATTTAAAAAGAATTTTTGAGATTAAATATCATTAGACAAATTATAGTAAACATGCACTAAGGATTGTCAACTAACATTTTTATATGGTCATCTTGCTTGTAAATTACAATGATGATTCGGCACTGTTTAATTAATTCCTTTATTAATTGTAAAAAAGAAAACTTATTATTATTTTTTAAATCGAAAACGCTTTCTTACGAAGTAACTCTCAACCCCTCATTTCTTTGCGCATGGTTTTTGAAGTTACAAAACGAAAGGCCTTCCTTCATGTGAAACAAAGAAAATATAAAGTGGGGCCTTCTGTTTATTATCTTGTTTTTGAAAATCTCATTTATGACTTAGCGGCTCCATCTTTTAATGCATACGCTGTCGTTTCGTTGTCCGCACATTTTTTCTTTCTTTTTTTGGGCCCTTTTCCCACGAGAGTTGAGCAATTGCAATTTTTATTTGACGCAACCCGACGGTGGCGAAAATTGACGCTAAATAATTGAAGAAAGTAAAATGTTTAAAACGTGGTCGTATTACACGGTAAAAATCATGGGACCCCAGCTGAAATGGGTAAATTAGGGGTATCTTTGTAAATGCTAAATTGCCAATTGCTTTGCATTAATTTTTAAAAATTAAACCGACGTATTTTTCTGTGATCATTGTCCATTGATAGCCATAGCTCACTGAAGATGGGTTGTTCTTTCTTTTTCATATTTCGGAACTTGAACTAACAAAAATTAATACATTATTGTCTAGCACTTGCAATAAATTTTCATTTCACATATCAGATTTTCGATAAGCCTATAACTTTATGTCATATGTGTATTTGTAAAATTTTGTAGGCCTTACTCACATTTAAAATTAATTTTATATGTTGAGAGTTGTCTAAAAATTATATTCTTAATTAGTCTAATAACTATTCTCTATAAATATTTAATATTTTTCCATTCAGCACTAATTATGTACATATTGTTATTTTCTTCTCAATTCTTGTCAATTAGAAAAGTAACGTGAGCCTTACTCATACATGAGTTTGGTTATAATATCTTAATAAAATTAAAGAATAATTAAAGAAAATAGTTTTTATGCTTTTAATGTTCTTCTATAGCTCAAATTCTAGTTGACGCGTGAAACTCAATAACGTAAAAGAAAAATATTTAAATTACGAATTGAAAATTCATCTTTCAAAGTTATATGGACATAATAGTCTTGATTCTTAATCATAGTCACATACGCATCACATAATTTTCATGACTTTTACCACACGCTCATCAAATTTAGTATTGATTTCTACAATATGAACATATCATAATGATATCTTCACGTGATTCTTATGACATTTGAGTGAAAAAAAAAAAAAAACATATTTACCAATTACTATCATAATTTTTTTAATTTTGAATTATCAGTTTTTTCACAATTTAAATAGAAGATTCACTGTTAATATGTAAGTTTTGAACGTCTGTTAACATAGAATAAATAAAATAAAATAAATTTGGTTGACGTCTTTGCTTAAAGCATCTCTAAACCATACAAGGCACTTACTTCGAGTCTTAACCTCGCAGGCTCACACGCTAACATCTAACCCGCCGCACTTTCTAACCCCATGCACCGCGACTAATTACCGTTCCTACCACGCCTCGATCGCCATAATCAGGACCCCACCAACTCCTCTAAAAATCCAAAGGCCAAATCCGTCATTTCATCAAAGCCCAAAAATTGAAAAAAAAAAAGAAAAGAAAAGAAACCAAAGCGGTTACTCTGCTTACTTTCTGAAGAGCGAGAAGCTGTATAAGAACGAGACTCGTGGAATCATATGTTTGTTGTGTTGTTGCGATGAGCGCATGACAGGTGACAGCAACGGCGAGATCGTGTCAGTTCTCCACTATTACGACGTCGTTTAGTTGCCGATCCTCTCGGCCTCAGCTCCATTTGTTTACATCACTTTGTTAAACTCTTCAAAAACTTCTTCACTCGATCTACTGCTTCTCGTGTTTGTTTTCTTTTTACGCCCTTAGCAGGTTGCGATCGTCTCTCTCCCGCATTGTTACCGATGCCTGCATTGTTATCAAATTCGTATTCAAAATTAAAATTAATTTTTTTAAAAAATTTTATATTTACGTTGCGTGCAGGGAAAGATGGCTGAGGGAGGAGGGAAGGTGTTGTACATAGCGGTGATGGATGAGGAGGAAAAAGCGGAGCAAGCCAATAACTCGACCGCCGCCGCCGCGTCGTTTCGGTACACGCGTCCCGTTTTGCAAAGTACTTTACAACTAATGGGCTGTAAAGCACGACATGCGTTTAAGGTAAACACAAATATCCATATATAGAGATATTATTTTTTTCTTAAAATTTATCTGAGATTATTTTGGCAAATTGTTGCGGATTTTTAAAATTTTCAGTCGATTAGCTGACACTGGAGTTTGGAAAGGCGTCTTTTCCGGTTTGAGCTTTGATGATATAGTTTTGACAAAACTTGCTGATCTGAGCTGCATGCAATGTGTTCTGGAAAATTTCTCTTAGCTATTTGATTTATTGAGTAAAGAGAAATTTCTGTCTGGTTTTTGTTAAATGTGTGGATCAAATTAGTGGCATTGTCATGTCTGGGTTGATGTGAGATGATTGTGGTTTTATGTATTGTGTAATATGAATTGAAAGTGTTAAGAGTGATTTATCTTTCATTGGGGTCATATTTTTGTAAAAGTTGAAAGTAATTTATGAAATCACATTTATGTTATTATAGAAGCATTTGGAAGGCGGATGAGATCCTGAAAGTTGCTCCGTTATTCCATTTTTGGAGCATTGTTTACTAGGTACTATTATTCCCATTGTTTCCATATAGCCAGCTGTTGCTGATGTTTATTAAGCAGTTTTAGGAAACCTTATTTTTCCTGGAAGTACAACACAGAATAAAAATCCATTGTTTCCATCTGCTTTTTTCTTGTTTTTTTAATACTCATAATTTTGATTGGTTAAGTTGGGTTTGTAACAATATGATCAAAATTGTCAATTTTGGCAATTGGTGCTTAAAGATTATTTGATAGTTTTGTGTTATTAAAGCAAGTGGCAAGCTCTCTCTGATCATTTTAATTTTGCTTTCTTCAGATTAGTCAAAGGGTTTTCGAAATGATAAGAACTGAAAGTCCTACCAGTGCTCAGCACCAAGAAGGAGCGGAGGTATTTGGATCAGATTGTCTGAAAGGAAATCTTGAAAAGGATGATGGTTGTAATCCTGGCAGTAGCTTTTGTAAAGAAGAGGTTTCAGAGTCTGGTGATAGAAGTAAAAGAATACCATTCGAGTTGTACAAAAGACGCACTACTGTAGTTGTTAGTAGAGAAACTTTCATAGATGTTGTTTGTGATGCTCTGACTGAGTACAAGTATGTGGGTCATAATCAGAGGGCTGACTTGGTTTTGGCATGCAGGTATGGTTAAGATATTGTTCCTTTCTGCAAAATATTTTTATTTACAGTGGATAGTTGAGTTCTTGATTGTGGAGTTTGCATATGCCAATGCTTTTGTGCTTCTGCTATTGTTGATCAAAACACGGTTTCCTTTTGTTATGGTACTTCCAGTTAGCTGGATATTTTATTTCAATCTGGTACACACTTCCGGTCACAATATGGATGTGGTTGTTAGACTATTGAACTGAAAGTGGTTTGGGTAGTTTTGGATTAGCATATTTTTGAAATTTTTTGGAGCCTTAGGAAACTTTAAGGCCTGATATCTTATTCAGGGGATGCAGCTTCATGTCCATCAGTTGCCTAGTTGGGATTGCAGTATCCAATTTAGCTGTCATTTTTTTGAATGAAATTGGATAAATGTTTAGGCATTACATTAAAATCAAATTGCTAATGTTTTTGTTGCTATGGCGTTGCGAGAGATATTTTTGAAAATGTCTTTTCTTTTTCCTTTATTTCTTTCCTTGTTGCATCATCTGGTTTGCATAGATGAAATGTTAATTTTTTCTTGCAGAATCCGAGAAAGGAAGGAATCTGTTACTGTGCTGTTGTGTGGCACTAGCGGCTGTGGCAAATCTACTTTGTCAGCATTGCTGGTATTTCTTTGCTGTTTAAACTTTGTTGTGCTTTTGGGGTCTAAATGAAAATTTCCATTTTAGCTTTTGTACCCTTTTACTAGTCTTCTTCTTTTCCCTTCGGGATATAGTTTTAGGTTTGTATGTAGTAATTGGGGTACTGTCAAGTGTAGGATTTAATTGCTTATCAATAGTTATGTACTTCCACCTCTCATATTCTTAGTGCTTCCCACTTGTCGTGCAGGGAAGCAGGTTGGGAATCACTACAGTAATCTCAACCGATTCTATTCGGCACATGATGAGGAGTTTTGTTGATGAGAAACAAAACCCGCTACTCTGGGCTTCAACCTACCATGCAGGGGAGTTCTTGGACCCTGACGCAGTTGCAGAAGCAAAGGCTAAAAAACACGCCAGAAAATTGGCAGGTGCTGCACTTTCAGTTCCAAAGGATGAAGCATCCAATAGTTCTGCAACTGGGAAATCTGATATCCGTCCAGAGGTTGGTTCCAGTGCAGCTGAATTGATTAGTCCAAAGCAGATGGCTATTGAAGGATTTAAGGCTCAAAGTGAGATGGTCATTGACAGCCTAGATCGACTGATTACTGCATGGGAAGAAAGGAAAGAATCAGTTGTTGTTGAGGGTGTTCATTTAAGCCTGAATTTTGTGGTATGTAATGTCTTTATTTTATGTTGTAAGATTAGCTCTTATTGTGCTTTTCTCAATTTTAATATGATCTACAGATGGGGCTTATGAAGAAACACCCATCAATCATACCTTTCATGATATACATCACAAATGAAGATAAACACATGGAACGATTTGCAGTCCGCGCAAAGTACATGACACTAGACCCAGCCAAAAATAAATATGTCAAGTATATTCGAAATATTAGAACTATACAGGATTATCTCTGTCAGCGGGCTGACAAGCATCTGGTCCCCAAAATAAACAATACTAATGTTGACAAGAGTGTAGCAGCCATCCATGCAACGGTCTTCAGCTGCCTTCGCAGGCGTGAAGGAGGAGAGCAGCTTTACGATCCAACCACTAATACAGTCACTGTGATTGCTGAGGAGTATAGGAACCAGTGTGCAGCACATTCCTTGAGCTCCAAGGGGATGTTTCAACTGATCCAGAGAAAAGGTTCTTCTAGGCATCTGATGGCTCTTCTTAATACTGATGGATCGGTCGCCAAGGCTTGGCCTGTTACGTCAGTGGACAGTAATGGTAAGCCTATACTGGTCACTGGGACTGAGGAGGGAATGGGGAATCCGATGTATGGGCCTTTAAAGATTGGAAAGGCAGAATCGGTTAATCTTCAGTTTGGCCACTTTGGGATCAGTGCTTGGATCAGTGACGGTTGCACAAGTCATGCTGGAAGTGTGGATGAATCTAGGGCTGAAACTGATTGTGGTAGTAGAAACCACTCTTCTTGCTGTAGCTCACCAAGGATGTCTGATGGACATTCCAAGGAGGTATACCTAGGACAAATGTTAGTTTTATTGGTAAACATGTTATAGGGGTTGTCAGCAACTCTTCGGAAGGTTGTTGAGTGAGCTGTTATAATCATTCTTAGAGGTCATCCGTTATAAGCTTGGACTTATATGCTTCTTTTCTTGTCCCTACAGCTCAAGGAGGAACAGTCAGTCCACGGCAGTGATGAAGAGGTTGATGACCCACTTGAGGCTGACAGCGATGAGGATCTTAGTGATAAAACTGACGAGCAAGCCCTTGAAGAGGTATATCAATTATCGTAACTTCAGCATGTCTGATCTGTAACTGGCATCCTGCATGTCATGTAAATTGATATTGATATATCATAGTATATAGTCTGTGATGTGAGGTGCGAAAGGTTACAGATTTTCATAGATAGAGATTTTTGACATTTTGATCTGTTCTTATTATACAGATAGGATCTGTTGATGAAGAGTCTAAATCAGATGAAGAGTACGATGATCTGGCAATGCAAGATACTCAGGGGAGTGGCTATTTGTCTGATGCAGAGGAAGAGTTGAAGGAGAAGATGGTTCCTGTTACTGAGGCCCAGACACCTAACATGAGAGGAGAAAAGTATAGCCAGAATCTCGACCGCTTCCTGAGAACAAGAAGCGAGCAGTTGCCAGAGACAATTTGCCCATACTCTCCTCCTCGAATGGAGAAGAATGAAAGGAAATTGATTCCTTCTGGAAATCGCAGAGTGAGAAAACGCTCTCTCAGCATTTCAGCCTTGGGGAAGCATGGGGCAATAACCAGTGATCCCATTCTTTCTGGTGGTCCTCAGAGGTAGCGGACCAGTTTTGTCACAGTTTCTTAGTGTTGTTACTTTTGCTTTCCCCTCACATATCTGTTCTCGTCTCTGTTTCTTTCTTCTTCTTTTTTTTTATTTTTTTTGGGAAACACCTTTTCTTCTAGGTAAATGGTAATTTAAGTTTGTTTTAAATTGGTTCTCCTCCCTTCTGGTGTACAGAGCAATGCTTAGTAGTAGTCTTTGAAATGTGGCTCTTTCTTTATGTTCTTAAAATTTCTTGTTCTAAGCATTAAGGCGAATATTTACCATAATATAATCTCTAATGGTTTTACATTTTAAATTCTGTCAGACCGATTCAGAGTTATTTCTCTTTCTCCGTTTCTGGGGCCACCCCAGTTTTGTATCCAATCAAAAAGAGTTTTCTGTCGGGATCTTTGTTTTCAAGGGGAACAGGGGGAAAAGAAGGCAGTTGGAACTTTTATTTCTTAAGAAAGTTCGGAAATGCCCTCACTCGGCTGCATGTGTGTTGTGCTACCATATGTGAGAGCCTGCTTGGTGCTGCAATCGGTCCATATTTAAAAATTGATCAAGCACTTTAAAGGATGCGGTCAAAGAAATTTTATTAATTAAATTATTTAGTAAGCACTTTAGATTGTTCTCTCAAAGAAATTTTATCAATTAAGTTAGGAGGTAGAAGACTGCTAGTGAGGTGTATATAATAAACAGGAATAACCAATTAAATTGGAATTGTAATGCATACAAATATTTTAAATTTGGCAATTCTTGGACAATTATTAGAATTTTAATAAATAGAAATTTTATTTAACCAAAACATGAAGTACGAAAATCTTCCATGGATTTAGGGGCTGGTGGAGGTATCAGTAAAAATAATTCTCATATTCTTCTTAATTTTTAACGGGTAGGGATTCCGTACTCCCAAATTTCGATTACTTTACAATTCCTTTTTTTCTATATTCAATTTCATTACTTTTGAAATTATGTATTTTTAGTATAGTACCTACTATCAGAAGAAACATAAATAAAGTTATAAGTAGCCCGTTGAATTTATTGCGGAAGGCTCGTCAAAAATTAAAAAAAACACATATATTGGGCAAGGGAAGTATGAAATAGGGGTAAAAAATATAAAATGAGGTGGGCAGTGAAGAAGGTCTCCTCATCCCACGTCGGCCTATTGTATATGTTACCCATACCACTTGAATCATTTTTTTTTTCTTTCTAAGTTTTATAGAACAACGTGGACGTTTGATTTCATTTATAACTTACAGCACCTACACACTCATATCATATCTTTTTATAATTATGGTAGCTCAAGTTTCTCTCTAATTGACGACCCCATCAGAGATCAAATGAGTGCAACTCTAAGAAAAATTTCATACTTTGTCAGTAAAAAATAGTTATTTGCATATGGAAGTTTCTATTAGTCAAGTAATTTTTTACACTTCGAAAAATACTTATCAGTACAACTAGGTGCACGTCTTGCTGAATTATCATGCTACAACATGAATTTAGGTGTGTTTAGAAATGAGGTGCCATAACTTTTAAGCTGCAGCTGCTGTGGAGTAAAAGTTACAATTATGAAGTAAAAGTTAAGAAAAAAAATTTACTAATATACCAAAGTCCAGCTACAAGTGTTACCAAACACTTTAATATCTGAGTTTTGAAAGTCCAACTATCTCACTACACTCCAAAACGGACTATTTGATGTTTCCTTCACCATTCGAGCCAAAATTCCAAAGTATTTGGTTTGGAGCAGCGTAATAACATAAAAAAGAACGTTGTATTATCAACATTTGCCTTCTTATGATACACGATGATAACAAAAGCAAAAAGTTGGTTCATCCCAAAACCCATTCATATTAAGTTGATTTGAATTGGTTCACAAAATAATTTATTTAACAAACAAGAAACGTTAAACCCAAAATGAAAAATAGAATTGTGAATAATTGCTAGAAGCCTAATCACTAATTGACACAAAGTTGGGAGGATTTTTTTCTTTTTTTTTTCAATTAATCATCGTTTGACGTGGTTGGTATTACCTAGCAAAATTTTGGGCTGTTATTATTATTATTATTATTATTATTTAACAAATCAGTAGACGTTAATCAACCTCTCCTTGGCTTTTATTTGTTACACGAGTAAAAGTAAAGATTGCAAGTCATAAATTTATTATAAAGTGTGCTGCGTAGTTACTAATTAGTTACTTAAAGAGCTGAGCAATGCAACTAGTAACTTCTACGAGACTTAAACATCACTTGTTATAAATGCAGTCTTTTCTTTTTTTGAAATGTGAGTACATTAAATATTTCTCGAATATTAAAAAAAATAAAATATGAGTAGTGATATATAAGATTTAATATAAACTAGTCATACTAATCAATAGCAAACTCATATAACAAGAGTTGTAATCTAGGCATTAGTCTCATGTAATCTAAAAAAACCAAAAAATCACTTTTGTATGTTAATTCCAGATTGGACATGACAAAAAAGCACATAAAATTGAGAAAAAAGATCAATCAACTTCCTCTGATCATAAAAAAATCAGTGAGTTGGAGAATGAAACCATTTCGTTTCTCTTGTAAATGTATATTATTCGGTTTTCTTGTCAAATGTAGATTGGATTCTTTATGAAATAAAAACTTTTTCACTTCTATTAATTTCCTCCAAAGGCCTAAATTCTGACAAATATGATTCTATTTCATATTTTCCATATATTCCACCTACGGATGTTTCTACTGTCTTTTCGTCGGGGGAAGTAGAGATACGC
Organism: Citrus trifoliata; assembly: GCA_018350135.1. Lineage (NCBI taxonomy): Eukaryota > Viridiplantae > Streptophyta > Magnoliopsida > Sapindales > Rutaceae > Citrus > Citrus trifoliata. The sequence goes on along the minus strand of CM031391.1, from coordinate 6,586,528 downwards.
AAGAGAAGATATACAATGCCCGAGCAAGAATATTATGTTTCTTAACCACTAGAGCAAAAATTTCAAGTATTATATATATATATATGTATGTATGTATGTATGTATGTATGTATGTATTTTCAACATGTAGCTTTTGAATGATATGAGAAGGGGAAAAAAAAAGTAATTTGGCTTAATGTCATACATATCAACAGAATCGAACATGGGATCATCATCTTAAATGATTATTTCTAGAGTCAGCGTTTAGGTGATGAACATGGGATCATCATCATACATATCAAACATGTAATTTGGTCTAAGGTCATATTGCTGGGATTAAGTGTTCTTTAAAACATATTGATAATTTATTATCTAATTAATAAAATATTTTATTAGATATCTTAATTGTATAAATATTTTGAATAAGGTCCATTTAATCATATTATATGTATTTTATGTGATCATTATATAGATTCATAGAAGACATAAAATATAAGTTATCTTATGATTAAATAAATTGAGTTCGCAATTGATAAATAGAGTTGAACGTTTTATTTACGTTTAGACTATAGTAAATTTATTGAATAATTTGTCTTAATCATGGATGAATTTACTGGTGAACTGAATCATATATGAGATTTAATTAACTGTAAAATGACTGTTAGACTTATTAAATATCATAGGAATTGATTTTATTGCAATCTCAATCTTGAGTTAATTATAGTTTAATATTTATGATTGTCATTTCATTTGAGTTAGCAAATGATAAAGCACTCACACATCAAGTGCAGATCAAACTTGAGTCATAAATTGAAATATCTTTGATGAAGGATCGTCGTTTAACAAGATTGGTGGTGACAGATCGTGATTTGAGAGGCTAAATTACTTCTACGAAAAAGCAAAGGTACGATTTATACATTATGCAAATTTTATATATTGTATGAGAATTGTGATCCAAATATTTTCCGCTGCAAAACTATTTTTAAACCAACGCTTACATATCATTATTTCTAGACTTTTGTTTAATCCAAATGTCATTGCCACTAAACAGAGTTAAATGGGATCATCATCTCACAAACCCAAATTGAAGAATAGCTAGAATGGTGAGAATATATTGCTAAAAGCCTAATGAGGTGATAGAATATTGCATTTTTTTTTTGGAGAAGAAAACATTGGATATTGTTTTTATTCTTCTACTCATCATTTCAAGTGGTTGGCATATCCTAACTTTTTTTGGGGGGGGGGGGGGGGGGGGGGGGGTTGCTAATTTTATGCTAGCAGCAGTAAATCGTTGAAGCTGTAACGTTAAATCAGATTGTTTGCTACGTACACCAGCAAATGTGAGGGCCTGCAACATATCCATTGCTAAGAATTCTTTCAGAATTTAGCTCATATTTGGTAGGAAGAAGAAATGAGAGAAGAGGAATGGAAAGGAGAGAGAAAGAGAGAATATGAGGAAAGAATAGTTTAATATGAAATCTATCATTTTTCTTTTATTTTTTTTCTTTTCTCTCTTTTCATTTTTCTAATTAAGGGTGCGTTTGAAATTGAGGTTGCGCAACTGTAGCTTCCAAACTACAGCACTAAAATATTTGATAAACACTAGTTGTTATAGCTTTATATTTTTAATAATTTTATCAAAATTATTATTGAAATTTCATATTTACTAGATATTACTAATTTTTATTTAATAATTATAGTTTTTTTTTCCACAGCAGCTATAACTTAAAAATTACAGCATCTCATTTCCAAATGCACCCTAAATATGCCATTAGAATTTTGTGTAAAAATTAATTTTTGAATCAAATAAAAATAAATTATACCCAACCCCGTTGCTGAATATTTATATGGCTTTTGCTATTGAAATGGATTGCTTATAGCAATTACATGCACCAAGTCTTATTTATTAAATATAAAAAATAAACAAAAAAGAATATTTGTATCTTACAAAGTCTCCATTTCACAGTAGGGTAATAACATTGAAAGATAGGAGATCCAAACATTGAAACTAGAGTAGAAAATCTGAACATTGAGTAGCAATTTTCTATTAATGAAAAAAAGCCAGTGGTGTTGGAATGATACTTCTAATTTCAATTGGTTTCCTTCAAGAGCCTGAGATGTGACCAATAAGATTTAGTTTCACACGCACACATATATAATTTCAACCCAATTAAATATACGTCTTTTCATCAACAAAATATACAGCTTGCATTTTTCATAAGCAAATGCGTAAGCATATATATATATCATTCTAGAACATGAATTTAAAGTTTCCTAATCACTCAAGCCAAAAATCAAAGTATTTTGTGGAAGTCGCATGAAAATGAGCGTTGTAGTTTCAACGCATGCATGTATCTTTCTAATGATATGTCATGACAAGAAAAACATTTAACTGTAAGATCATTATTCATTGATATTAAGCAGAATTGAACTGGATTATCATATTTAGAGGACTAGGGCTAGTTCAAATATCATTACTGGATCACCATCTCATAAATAAAGTTCCATTAGAAAGATAAAGATAAACCAAAAGAGAGAAGAACGGAATTGTAAGAAAAGCCGAAGGTTGTAGTATACAATTTAAATTATTACTAGTAAATACGTAAATCTGTAAACATTATAATATTTTTAATCCATGTATATTATATTCTAAATCTGTAGATTAATCAATTCATGTTGTTGTAAAAATTTTCAAAAATGTTGTTGCAATAACATTTTTGACGCTTATACAGACTCATTTGAAAGTTAGCTAACATGCATTTACAGTCTTAATGCTCAATGAAATCTTTAATTATATGACTTAATCGACATGCCAAATATATGAAAAAAGTGGCCAGCATATCTCTGATGATGGTTAGTTTGCAAACTACTTGTGGAATCAAGATTTTGGTTTGCCAAGGTTATTATACAGAAACAACTAAGTTTTAAGGACAATCTCAAAACATACCTCTAAGTCTTGTACTTGGTTACAGTTCAAAAGCTGTTGGACTCAACGTAGTTGGGTTGACTAACATCAATCTCACAACAACTAGAAGTCATATCACTACATAGATAATACCAAACAGAGCTGAAGTAAAGGTTGGTATTAACCAAAGTTTGACAGTCTCATACGTATACCCTAAATCTTATAATTAGTTAAAGTTCAAAAGCTCTTGGACTCTACTTAATCATGTTAAGCATCCATCACCGATCACCACACAACTTGAGATACTTTGAATTAACACAACATTCTGAAAAACAGTACGAACTATGGGCGCATATACATATGTGTGTATATATATATAGATGAGAATCATGGATTAGATAGTGATAGGGGCACACAGATCTCCATAAACTTTAAATGAATGTACCATGACTGCCATGAATATATATGTATATATACTGAAAAAGCGAAACTGAAGTTATTTTAAGAAATATTTGTGTTGCTATTATTGAAGAAGGTGGAATATGTGTGTGCACGAAATATGTCTGCAAAGAGTAGAAACAGCAAGATGGTGAGCGGCTGGTTGGTCCACCAATAAGAGTGATGGGTAATTAATGCTAATGGCTATAAAATAAAGCCAAGAAATATGGCAGCGACAATGCGACACATGTTGCCATCATATTATGCATATTTTTGCATACTAATGAAGTTTTCAGAGCAGTTTCAGCTTTCCAAGGATCTACTATATCCACAGATACAAAACCACTTGTAAGAATATCCATAAAATAATTAAATTATTTTTTCAATCATTTATAGTGAAGACAAATTTAGCATGGTAGGCAGTTGTGGAACCCAATTTCAGGAATTATTAAATAAATAATAAGTGAAAAAAAAAAAATCATCCAACTCACTTATTGCTCTATGATTTTGTTCAGGTGTTTTCTGCTCTGATTTCCTTGAGCTTTCAACAAAGGGCTTCAAGTTCTTGGTCCTTCAACACCAAAGCTTTGAAAACCCTCGATATAATCAAAATCAAAGTTCTGTTGAGTTCATAGATAGATCTAATTAAACGTATATATATATGTATGTATAATCTACGAAACAAATCAATATATGCTTGCTATGAAAGAAGAGCTGCATCAAAAAGATTCTTACTGTCTAGTAAATAAAGCATATACTGCATCGTGCTCAGAAGAATAATTATAGATCTGCAGAGTCAACAAGATCCTGTTCTCCCCTGCAAAGAGAAATAGTATAGGTGTATAAAAAAATGACAAGTGAATCCAGTAAAAAGATTGCCCTAATAGATTAGATAACAGGATTAGGAAAATATCTCTATACCCACCAGATCACCTGACAGCAACAGAAACCGAAAGCAGAAGCATTCTAGCTACTAGTTGTTGAATAGTAAAAACTCCAGTGCAAATTAAGTCGCACTGGTGAGGCCTCGATTATATTCTTCAGTAGTGTATTTTAAGCCGCTTATTGCTGATGCAGCATCATCAAGATTCTCAGTGCTTCGCAGGAGATTATCACATCACTGCCGTGTATTTGCATGTGAATCTTGATGATGCTACACCCGCAAACAGCGACTGTCAAATATCAATCTCGCCATGCAGCTAAGCTTTACTCCAACTGAATACAGAGGTTTGCATAAAATCTTTTATAAAAGGGGAAAAAAAAAAAGGAAAAATCAGCTGGCCCAAGATCTTTGGGTGATGGAAATTAATGAATAAATAAAAATAAATTGGGGACTGGAAAATTTGCAACTTTTGAACAGCTTAGCACAAGAATACGATGACTGGCTGACGTGTCGAGTTACCGTTGGTTAAAGTATAAGTGATTATGTAAAGGGCACCAATCTACTCTTACAAGTTGAACTCAGAACCAAACAAAACAAAACCCTATTTTTTCTCTCCAAACAAAAAGGGTAAAATAATTAAAATTAAAATAAAAACTTTCAGATAGAATCGGAAAGGCTATCCGGGACTCTGGGTTCGATTTATCAGATCAGATTTACCAGGAAAAAAAGAAAAAATTTGGTCAGTACCCAAGTCAGATTCCGGCCAAAATTGCCATCAAAAGGAGATTTTAAAACGATTTTACCGGTGCCGTCAAAAAGAGTTTGTTTTATAGCTACAGAGACTAACCAATAAAACCGATCAACAAAAATAAAAAAAGAAAAAAGAAAAAAAAGAGAACCCTAGAAATTAATTACGAAGACTCAGTATTTCTGAGATCTATAGAGAGAGAGAGAGAGAGAGAGAGAGAGAGAGAGAGTGAGGCGTGTGTGTGTTAGGAGGCTTACAAGAGTAGAGAGGGTGGAAGAGAGGGTATATTTATACAAAAATGGCTGGCGAAGGTCATTGGCCCTTTATGTATTTGTCAGTTTCTTATTGGTGCTCTTCATAATCGTGAGTTCTGATTGGCTGATGCTTGGCTGTATATTCTAGAAAACATTTAGTAGAACGTTAGTAAATGTTAAGGATAATATGGGACAAAATATCATAATAAGTATTAATTATTTAACATTATTGATTTCTTCTTGAAGGCCGAATCGATTGAGGAATTATATTAATAATTAACCCCATGGACCATTGCGGACCATTGCGTGCTAACTCATTCGTATCACACGAAATCCACAAGTTTCACAACCGTAAAAGATCGGAATGAAATAAATTATTGATACACCTACATACGTAGTCATAAGTGTTACATGTATATTCCAACTATCATTCGAAATGTTTATTATTGTAATTATTAATTACTAAGCTGAATTGAATTTGATAAATATTAGCCACAAATCTGAAGGCAATGTCTTTTTCTTTTCTTTTTATAATTTGCTTTGATTCATGTTGGGTTAGGTTATTTTAATTTTTTTTAAATTTGATTTTTTTTTCTTTTGTGAAAATTAGATATTGAAATTCGAAAAGCAGTATTTACAGATAAGCTACCAAATGGATTGTAAAATGATGTATTAGAATAATTAATGATACCTTAAAATTTTAATTGTGACTTATGTGTGCGTGTGTAATCATTAACAGGTGTGGATGCTCTCATTTATAAGGAGTTTGCAACGTTGTAAATATACTTTTATAATATTATAAATTGTTTTGCAATATTGTAATATGAGAAAGGCAGTTTACAACATTTTAAATCCCTTCTAAATTTTAAATTCAGATTCGAGCTGGCTTGATATTTAGAGTTATTATTCAGTAAGGATTCCAGTTGAGTTATTACTCAGTAAGAGTTTCATTACATAAATCTTTAAATTATAAGATACAAAAACAAATACTAATTCATTATATGACAAAATACATTAAATTTTAGTGTGTGTGTGTGTTTTTTTTTTGTCTTTTCGTTTATTTTTTAAAGTAAAGAGTCTTTACTGTAAATTATTTTC